>OX439140.1:144821863-145171194 GCA_949318255.1 Pollenia labialis | reverse complement strand
AATCTCATTTATTTCGTTAATTAGAGGCCCTAGAGCCAAAAGGATCGAAATCTGTAATCACTACCAAAATTCCATATTTTCCTTAGAAATTTTATTTTTAATATGAAAACATAAAATCTCATTTATTTCGTTAATTAGAGGCCCTAGAGCCAAAAGGATCGAAATCTGTAATCACTACCAAAATTCCATATTTTCCTTAGAAATTTGATTTTTTATATGAAAACATAAAATCTCATTTATTTCGTTAATTAGAGGCCCTAGAGCCAAAAGGATCGAAATCTGTAATCACTACCAAAATTCCATATTTTCCTTAGAAATTTGATTTTTTATATGAAAACATAAAATCTCATTTATTTCGTTAATTAGAGGCCCTAGAGCCAAAAGGATCGAAATCTGTAATCACTACCAAAATTCCATATTTTCCTTAGAAATTTGATTTTTTATATGAAAACATAAAATCTCATTTATTTCGTTAATTAGAGGCCCTAGAGCCAAAAGGATCGAAATCTGTAATCACTACCAAAATTCCATATTTTCCTTAGAAATTTGATTTTTAATATGAAAACATAAAATCTCATTTATTTCGTTAATTAGAGGCCCTAGAGCCAAAAGGATCGAAATCTGTAATCACTACCAAAATTCCATATTTTCCTTAGAAATTTGATTTTTTATATGAAAACATAAAATCTCATTTATTTCGTTAATTAGAGGCCCTAGAGCCAAAAGGATCGAAATCTGATTTTTTATATGAAAACATAAAATCTCCTTTATTTCGTTAATTAGAGGTCCTAGAGCCAAAAGGATCGAAATCTGTAATCACTACCAAAATTCCATATTTTCCTTAGAAAATTGATTTTTTATATGAAAACATAAAATCTCCTTTATTTCGTTAATTAGAGGTCCTAGAGCCAAAAGGATCGAAATCTGTAATCACTACCAAAATTCCATATTTTCCTTAGAAATTTGATTTTTTATATGAAAACATAAAATCTCATTTATTTCGTTAATTAGAGGCCCTAGACCCAAAAGGATCGAAATCTGTAATCACTACCAAAATTCCATATTTTCCTTAGAAATTTGATTTTTTATATGAAAACATAAAATCTCATTTATTTCGTTAGTTAGAGGCCCTAGAGCCAAAAGGATCGAAATCTGTAATCACTACCAAAATTCCATATTTTCCTTAGAAATTTGATTTTTAATATGAAATCATAAAATCTCATTTATTTCGTTAATTAGAGGCCCTAGAGCCAAAAGGATCGAAATCTGTAATCACTACCAAAATTCCATATTTTCCTTAGAAATTTGATTTTTAATATGAAATCATAAAATCTCATTTATTTCGTTAATTAGAGGCCCTAGAGCCAAAAGGATCGAAATCTGTAATCACTACCAAAATTCCATATTTTCCTTAGAAATTTGATTTTTAATATGAAATCATAAAATCTCATTTATTTCGTTAATTAGAGGCCCTAGAGCCAAAAGGATCGAAATCTGTAATCACTACCAAAATTCCATATTTTCCTTAGAAATTTGATTTTTTATATGAAAACATAAAATCTCATTTATTTCGTTAATTAGAGTCCCTAGAGCCAAAAGGATCGAAATCTGTAATCACTACCAAAATTCCATATTTTCCTTAGAAATTTGATTTTTAATATGAAATCATAAAATCTCATTTATTTCGTTAATTAGAGGCCCTAGAGCCAAAAGGATCGAAATCTGTAATCACTACCAAAATTCCATATTTTCCTTAGAAATTTGATTTTTAATATGAAAACATAAAATCTCATTTATTTCGTTAATTAGAGGCCCTAGAGCCAAAAGGATCGAAATCTGTAATCACTACCAAAATTCCATATTTTCCTTAGAAATTTGATTTTTTATATGAAAACATAAAATCTCATTTATTTCGTTAATTAGAGGCCCTAGAGCCAAAAGGATCGAAATCTGTAATCACTACCCAAATTCCATATTTTCCTTAGAAATTTGAATTTTAATATGAAATCATAAAATCTCATTTATTTCGTTAATTAGAGGCCCTAGAGCCAAAAGGATCGAAATCTGTAATCACTACCAAAATTCCATATTTTCCTTAGAAATTTGATTTTTAATATGAAATCATAAAATCTCATTTATTTCGTTAATTAGAGGCCCTAGAGCCAAAAGGATCGAAATCTGTAATCACTACCAAAATTCCATATTTTCCTTAGAAATTTGATTTTTTATATGAAATCATAAAATCTCATTTATTTCGTTAATTAGAGGCCCTAGAGCCAAAAGGATCGAAATCTGTAATCACTACCAAAATTCCATATTTTCCTTACAAATTTGATTTTTAATATGAAATCATAAAATCTCATTTATTTCGTTAATTAGAGGCCCTAGAGCCAAAAGGATCGAAATCTGTAATCACTACCAAAATTCCATATTTTCCTTAGAAATTTGATTTTTTATATGAAAACATAAAATCTCATTTATTTCGTTAATTAGAGGCCCTAGAGCCAAAAGGATCGAAATCTGTAATCACTACCAAAATTCCATATTTTCCTTAGAAATTTGATTTTTAATATGAAATCATAAAATCTCATTTATTTCGTTAATTAGAGGCCCTAGAGCCAAAAGGATCGAAATCTGTAATCACTACCAAAATTCCATATTTTCCTTAGAAATTTGATTTTTAATATGAAATCATAAAATCTCATTTATTTCGTTAATTAGAGGCCCTAGAGCCAAAAGGATCGAAATCTGTAATCACTACCAAAATTCCATATTTTCCTTAGAAATTTGATTTTTAATATGAAATCATAAAATCTCATTTATTTCGTTAATTAGAGGCCCTAGAGCCAAAAGGATCGAAATCTGTAATCACTACCAAAATTCCATATTTTCCTTAGAAATTTGATTTTTTATATGAAATCATAAAATCTCATTTATTTCGTTAATTAGAGGCCCTAGAGCCAAAAGGATCGAAATCTGTAATCACTACCAAAATTCCATATTTTCCTTAGAAATTTGATTTTTAATATGAAATCATAAAATCTCATTTATTTCGTTAATTAGAGGCCCTAGAGCCAAAAGGATCGAAATCTGTAATCACTACCAAAATTCCATATTTTCCTTAGAAAATTGATTTTTATATGAAAACATAAAATCTCCTTTATTTCGTTAATTAAAGGTCCTAGAGCCAAAAGGATCGAAATCTGTAATCACTAAAAATATATTATATTTTCCTTAGATAATTGATTTTTTATATGAAAACATAAAATCCTCTTTTATTTCGTTAATTACAGGTCCTAGAGCCAAAAGGATCGAAATCTGTAATCACTACCAAAATTCCATATTTTCCTTAGAAATTTGATTTTTATATGAAAACATAAAATCTCCTTTATTTCGTTAATTAGAGGTCCTAGAGCCAAAAGGATCGAAATCTGTAATCACTACCAAAATTCCATATTTTCCTTAGAAAATTGATTTTTATATGAAAACATAAAATCTCCTTTATTTCGTTAATTAAAGGTCCTAGAGCCAAAAGGATCGAAATCTGTAATCACTACCAATATATCATATTTTCCTTAGATAATTGATTTTTTATATGAAAACATAAAATCTCCTTTATTTCGTTAATTACAGGTCCTAGAGCCAAAAGGATCGAAATCTGTAATCACTACCAAAATTCCATATTTTCCTTAGAAATTTGATTTTTATATGAAAACATAAAATCTCCTTTATTTCGTTAATTAGAGGTCCTAGAGCCAAAAGGATCGAAATCTGTAATCACTACCAAAATTCCATATTTTCCTTAGAAAATTGATTTTTATATGAAAACATAAAATCTCCTTTATTTCATTAATTAAAGGTCCTAGAGCCAAATGGATCGAAATCTGTAATCACTACCAATATTTCATATTTTCCTTAGATAATTGATTTTTTATATGAAAACATAAAATCTCCTTTATTTCGTTAATTAGAGGTCCTAGAGCCAAAAGGATCGAAATCTGTAATCACTACCAAAATTCCATATTTTCCTTAGAAAATTAATTTTTATATGAAAACATAAAATCTCCTTTATTTCGTTAATTAAAGGTCCTAGAGCCAAAAGGATCGAAATCTGTAATCACTACCAAAATTCCATATTTTCCTTAGAAAATTGATTTTTATATGAAAACATAAAATCTCCTTTATTTCGTTAATTAAAGGTCCTAGAGCCAAAAGGATCGAAATCTGTAATCACTAAAAATATATTATATTTTCCTTAGATAATTGATTTTTTATATGAAAACATAAAATCCTCTTTTATTTCGTTAATTACAGGTCCTAGAGCCAAAAGGATCGAAATCTGTAATCACTACCAAAATTCCATATTTTCCTTAGAAATTTGATTTTTATATGAAAACATAAAATCTCCTTTATTTCGTTAATTAGAGGTCCTAGAGCCAAAAGGATCGAAATCTGTAATCACTACCAAAATTCCATATTTTCCTTAGAAAATTGATTTTTATATGAAAACATAAAATCTCCTTTATTTCGTTAATTAAAGGTCCTAGAGCCAAAAGGATCGAAATCTGTAATCACTACCAATATATCATATTTTCCTTAGATAATTGATTTTTTATATGAAAACATAAAATCTCCTTTATTTCGTTAATTACAGGTCCTAGAGCCAAAAGGATCGAAATCTGTAATCACTACCAAAATTCCATATTTTCCTTAGAAATTTGATTTTTATATGAAAACATAAAATCTCCTTTATTTCGTTAATTAGAGGTCCTAGAGCCAAAAGGATCGAAATCTGTAATCACTACCAAAATTCCATATTTTCCTTAGAAAATTGATTTTTATATGAAAACATAAAATCTCCTTTATTTCATTAATTAAAGGTCCTAGAGCCAAATGGATCGAAATCTGTAATCACTACCAATATTTCATATTTTCCTTAGATAATTGATTTTTTATATGAAAACATAAAATCTCCTTTATTTCGTTAATTAGAGGTCCTAGAGCCAAAAGGATCGAAATCTGTAATCACTACCAAAATTCCATATTTTCCTTAGAAAATTAATTTTTATATGAAAACATAAAATCTCCTTTATTTCGTTAATTAAAGGTCCTAGAGCCAAAAGGATCGAAATCTGTAATCACTACCAATATTTCATTATTTCCTTAGATAATTGATTTTTTATATGAAAACATAAAATCTCATTTATTTCGTTAATTAGAGGCCCTAGAGCCAAAAGGATCGAAATCTGTAATCACTACCAAAATTCCATATTTTCCTTAGAAATTTGATTTTTTATATGAAAACATAAAATCTCATTTATTTCGTTAATTAGAGGTCCTAGAGCCAAAAGGATCGAAATCTGTAATCACTACCAAAATTCCATATTTTCCTTAGATAATTGATTTTTTATATGAAAACATAAAATCTCCTTAATTTCGTTAATTAGAGGTCCTAGAGCCAAAAGGATCGAAATCTGTAATCACTACCAAAATTCCATATTTTCCTTAGAAAATTGATTTTTATATGAAAACATAAAATCTCCTTTATTGCGTTAATTAGAGGTCCTAGAGCCAAAAGGATCGAAATCAGTAATCACTACCAAAATTCCATATTTTCCTTAGATAATTGATTTTTAATATGAAAATATAAAATCTTCTTTATTTCGTTAATTAGAGGTCCTAGAGCCAAAAGGATCGAAATCTGTAATCACTACCAAAATTCCATATTTTCCTTAGAAATTTGATATTTTATATGAAAACATAAAATCTCATTTATTTCGTTAATTAGAGGTCCTAGAGCCAAAAGGATCGAAATCTGTAATCACTACCAAAATTCCATATTTTCCTTAGAAATTTGATTTTTCATATGAAAACAAAAAATCTCCTTTATTTCGTTAATTAGAGGTCCTAGAGCCAAAAGGATCGAAATCTGTAATCACTACCAAAATTCCATATTTTCCTTAGATAATTGATTTTTAATATGAAAACATAAAATCTCCTTTATTTCGTTAATTAGAGGTTCTAGAGCCAAAAGGATCGAAATCTGTAATCTCTACCAAAATTCCATATTTTCCTTAGAAAATTGATTTTTTATATGAAAACATAAAATCTCCTTTATTTCGTTAATTAGAGGTCCTAGAGCCAAAAGGATCGAAATCTGTAATCACTACCAAAATTCCATATTTTCCTTAGAAATTTGATTTTTTATATGAAAACATAAAATCTCCTTTATTTCGTTAATTAGAGGTCCTAGAGCCAAAAGGATCTAAATCTGTAATCACTACCAAAATTCCATATTTTCCTTAGAAATTTGATTTTTAATATGAAAACATAAAATCTCCTTTATTTCGTTAATTAGAGGTCCTAGAGCCAAAAGGATCGAATTCTGTAATAACTACCAAAATTCCATATTTTCCTTAGAAATTTGATTTTTTATATGAAAACATAAAATCTCCTTTATTTCGTTAATTAGAGGTCCTAGAGCCAAAAGGATCGAAATCTGTAATCACTACCAAAATTCCATATTTTCCTTAGAAATTTGATTTTTTATATGAAAACATAAAATCTCCTTTATTTCGTTAATTAGAGGTCCTAGAGCCAAAAGGATCGAAATCTGTAATCACTACCAAAATTCCATATTTTCCTTAGATAATTGATTTTTTATATGAAAACATAAAATCTCCTTTATTTCGTTAATTAGAGGTCCTAGAGCCAAAAGGATCGAAATCTGTAATCACTACCAAAATTCCATATTTTCCTTAGAAAATTGATTTTTTATATGAAAACATAAAATCTCCTTTATTTCATTAATTAGAGGTCCTAGAGCCAAAAGGATCGAAATCTGTAATCACTACCAAAATTCCATATTTTCCTTAGAAAATTGATTTTTTATATGAAAACATAAAATCTCCTTTATTTCGTTAATTAGAGGTCCTAGAGCCAAAAGGATCGAAATCTGTAATCACTATCAAAATTCCATATTTTCCTTAGAAAATTGATTTTTTATATGAAAACATAAAATCTCCTTTATTTCGTTAATTAGAGGTCCTAGAGCCGAAAGGATCGAAATCTGTAATCACTACCAAAATTCCATATTTTCTTTAGAAATTTGATTTTTTATATGAAAACATAAAATCTCCTTTATTTCGTTAATAAGAGGTCCTAGAGCCAAAAGGATCGAAATCTGTAATCACTACCAAAATTCCATATTTTCCTTAAAAATTTGATTTTTTATATGAAAACATAAAATCTCCTTTATTTCGTTAATTAGAGGTCCTAGAGCCAAAAGGATCGAAATCTGTAATCACTACCAAAATTCCATATTTTCCTTAGAAATTTGATTTTTTATATGAAAACATAAAATCTCCTTTATTTCGTTAATTAGAGGTCCTAGAGCCAAAAGGATCGAAATCTGTAATCACTACCAAAATTCCATATTTTCCTTAGATAATTGATTTTTTATATGAAAACATAAAATCTCCTTTATTTCGTTAATTAGAGGTCCTAGAGCCAAAAGGATCGAAATCTGTAATCACTACCAAAATTCCATATTTTCCTTAGAAAATTGATTTTTTATATGAAAACATAAAATCTCCTTTATTTCGTTAATTAGAGGTCCTAGAGCCAAAAGGATCGAAATCTGTAATCACTACCAAAATTCCATATTTTCCTTATAAATTTGATTTTGTATATGAAAACATAAAATCTCCTTTATTTCGTTAATTAGAGGTCCTAGAGCCAAAAGGATCGAAATCTGTAATCACTACCAAAATTCCATATTTTCCTTAGAAAATTGATTTTTTATATGAAAACATAAAATCTCCTTTATTTCGTTAATTAGAGGTCCTAGAGCCGAAAGGATCGAAATCTGTAATCACTACCAAAATTCCATATTTTCCTTAGAAATTTGATTTTTTATATGAAAACATAAAATCTCCTTTATTTCGTTAATTAGAGGTCCTAGAGCCAAAAGGATCGAAATCTGTAATCACTACCAAAATTCCATATTTTCCTTAGAAATTTGATTTTTTATATGAAAACATAAAATCTCCTTTATTTCGTTAATTAGAGGTCCTAGAGGCAAAAGGATCGAAATCTGTAATCACTACCAAAATTCCATATTTTCCTTAGATAATTGATTTTTTATATGAAAAAATAAAATCTCCTTTATTTCGTTAATTAGAGGTCCTAGAGCCAAAAGGATCGAAATCTGTAATCACTACCAAAATTCCATATTTTCCTTAGAAATTTGATTTTTTATATGAAAACATAAAATCTCATTTATTTCGTTAATTAGAGGTCCTAGAGCCGAAAGGATCGAAATCTGTAATCACTACCAAAATTCCATATTTTCCTTAGATAATTGATTTTTTATATGAAAACATAAAATCTCCTTTATTTCGTTAATTAGAGGTCCTAGAGCCAAAAGGATCGAAATCTGTAATCACTACCAAAATTCCATATTTTCCTTAGAAATTTGATTTTTTATATGAAAACATAAAATCTCCTTTATTTCGTTAATTAGAGGTCCTAGAGCCAAAAGGATCGAAATCTGTAATCACTACCAAAATTCCATATTTTCCTTAGAAATTTGATTTTTTATATGAAAACATAAAATCTCCTTTATTTCGTTAATTAGAGGTCCTAGAGCCAAAAGGATCGAAATCTGTAATCACTACCAAAATTCCATATTTTCCTTAGAAATTTGATTTTTTATATGAAAACATAAAATCTCCTTTATTTCGTTAATTAGAGGTCCTAGAGCCAAAAGGATCGAAATCTGTAATCACTACCAAAATTCCATATTTTCCTTAGATAATTGATTTTTTATATGAAAACATAAAATCTCCTTTATTTCGTTAATTAGAGGTCCTAGAGCCAAAAGGATCGAAATCTGTAATCACTACCAAAATTCCATATTTTCCTTAGAAATTTGATTTTTTATATGAAAACATAAAATCTCCTTTATTTCGTTAATTAGAGGTCCTAGAGCCAAAAGGATCGAAATCTGTAATCACTACCAAAATTCCATATTTTCCTTAGAAATTTGATTTTTTATATGAAAACATAAAATCTCCTTTATTTCGTTAATTAGAGGTCCTAGAGCCAAAAGGATCGAAATCTGTAATCACTACCAAAATTCCATATTTTCCTTAGAAATTTGATTTTTTATATGAAAACATACAATCTCATTTATTTCGTCAATTAGAGGTCCTAGAGCCAAAAGGATCGAAATCTGTAATCACTACCAAAATTCCATATTTTCCTTAGAAAATTGATTTTTTATATGAAAACATAAAATCTCCTTTATTTCGTTAATTAGAGGTCCTAGAGCCAAAAGGATCGAAATCTGTAATCACTACCATAATTCCATATTTTCCTTAGAAATTTGATTTTTTATATGAAAACATAAAATCTCCTTTATTTCGTTAATTAGAGGTCCTAGAGCCAAAAGGATCGAAATCTGTAATCACTACCAAAATTCCATATTTTCCTTAGAAATTAGATTTTTTATATGAAAACATAAAATCTCATTTATTTCGTTAATTAGAGGTCCTAGAGCCAAAAGGATCGAAATCTGTAATCACTACCAAAATTCCATATTTTCCTTAGATAATTGATTTTTAATATGAAAACATAAAATCTCCTTTATTTCGTTAATTAGAGGTCCTAGAGCCAAAAGGATCGAAATCTGTAATCACTACCAAAATTCCATATTTTCCTTAGAAAATTGATTTTTTATATGAAAACATAAAATCTCCTTTATTTCGTTAATTAGAGGTCCTAGAGCCAAAAGGATCGAAATCTGTAATCACTACCAAAATTCCATATTTTCCTTAGAAAATTGATTTTTTATATGAAAACATAAGATCTCCTTTATTTCGTTAATTAGAGGTCCTAGAGCCAAAAGGATCGAAATCTGTAATCACTACCAAAATTCCATATTTTCCTTAGATAATTGATTTTTAATATGAAAACATAAAATCTCCTTTATTTCGTTAATTAGAGGTCCTAGAGCCAAAAGGATCGAAATCTGTAATCACTACCAAAATTCCATATTTTCCTTAGAAAATTGATTTTTTATATGAAAACATAAAATCTCCTTTATTTCGTTAATTAGAGGTCCTAGAGCCAAAAGGATCGAAATCTGTAATCACTACCAAAATTCCATATTTTCCTTAGAAAATTGATTTTTTATATGAAAACATAAAATCTCCTTTATTTCGTTAATTAGAGGTCCTAGAGCCAAAAGGATCGAAATCTGTAATCACTACCAAAATTCCATATTTTCCTTAGAAATTTGATTTTTTATATGAAAACATAAAATCTCATTTATTTCGTTAATTAGAGGTCCTAGAGCCAAAACTTATTTAAAACAAATAGGCACCGCGCCTGTCCTTAACGAAACGCATTGCAGACGTCCAATTTTGTTCCTCTTTTTCGAGCATTGCTGGCTGCATGTCACGAATAAAATGAACAATGTTGACCAATTGATCAGCATAAACCAGTGACTTCACAGCCCTACGGAAAAAAAATCAAGAGGTGACATAGCGCACGGCCTTGATGTCTAATTGACAGTTTATTTTCTCTAAATCGCCTTGGTTTGTGAAAAAATAAATTGCTTCATTTAAACCATGCGAAAATCGATGAAAATGGTTGATTTTGAACCTTTCCTGGATATTGTTGTGTTGACCAGGAGGGTCAAGTATTCTTTTAAATAAAAAACGTTGATTTTACATTAAATTATAATTAGGTTTTATTACAACTGAACGTGTTGGGCACAAGATAAAGAAGAAAGAATAAAAGGAAAAAAGCCATGACATAAGCTTTGCACAATAACGTTGTGATACTCGTTACGTTATAAGTGTATTAGGGTGGCACTTAGCCACACAAGTGTAGCTTATACTACATCCCCTTTTTTAAATATAATAAGTAATAATTATTATAATTATTATTTTTTTTTTTTTTTAATTCATTTAACAATGTTTTAATAATTTTAATAACTAAATTAAAGTATTTTTACAATATTATTTTTTTCAGTTTTACAATTGTTTTGATATTTTTGATTTTAAATGAAAATGATTTGTAAAATATTATTATGTTTTTTTGGTTTTACAATTTTGTTTTGTATTTTTTATTACTAATATAATTTTAAATGAAAAGATTTGTACAATATTATTTTTTTGTATTTTTATACCCTTCACCTCAGGTGGAAAAGGGTATTAATAAGTTTGTCATTCCGTTTGTAATTTCTACAATATTGATCTTAGACCCTATAAAGTATATATATTCTGGATCCTTATGGGGAGAGAAGTTGATTTAACGATATCCGTCCGTCTGTCCGTCTGTCCGTCTTACGTTTGATATGTGTTTTCCGGAGACTCCAGACATGATAGCGGCTAGGTTGTTTTACATTTGTGTCACATATAGTCTACCATCGGTTGCTATTGAAATTCAGCAAGATCGATCTACAAATGGCTGAGTTATGAGCAAAAAACCACGACTACCTCTAATATTTTCCAAAACGGCAAAAGCCAAAGCTTCCAAATTAGGTACACACATTAAGGTAGCCCATACACACGATCCTACAAAATGTGGGCGGGATTGGAGAAGTGGGCGTGGTACCTCCCGTACAAAAAAAAATTAAAAATTGTATAAAAACCTAAAATTTAGGGCTGCCATATGTCCTATGGATATGAGTTATATACCAAAATATCGAAAATTTTTAGTAGAACATATTTTATAAAAAATTCAGAAAAATCGGTTCAGATACAAAAAAGTTATGACCAAAACTAATTTTTTTTTTTTAAATACCCACTTTCGGGAACCACAGATCTCCCCGAGTCCAAGCTTTATAACACAAGTAAATGGTAAATTCCTTCTTAAACACGTCGGTATATAAATCTGTCAAATCGGTTAAAAAATGGCTGAGTTATGAGCAAAAAACCACGACTACCTCTAATATTTTCCAAAAATCCCTTGTGGTTGTTGTTTTTTTTTTTTTTGTGTTTTTATTTGAACGTGTTGAATGTTAGGCATATCAAACACACACATGTTTGTACATGATTGGTCGCTTAAATTGAAAAATACGTACCTACATATTAAACAAGTAAGAGTGCTATATTCGGCTGTGCCGAATCTTATATACCCTTCACCATGGTGCAATAAGAACAAAAAATTATGTGAACACCATTCTTAAGATATAAATAATTATATTTTGTGCCACGCCCACTTATCCAAACCGTCCACATTATGTCGGATGTTGTGTTTTAACAACCAATTTTTGGGATATATGTTCTACTAAAAATTGCCGATGTTTTGATACATAAGTCGTTTCCATAGGTCATATGGCAGCCCTAAAATGTAGGATTGTATAAAAATGTTGATGTTTTTTAGCCCATTTTTGGAGTATTTAGCTAATAAATTGCCCATTATCTAACCGATTTGATTGATTTATATACCGGCGTGTTAAGGAATAATTTATATACATTTATATACACTTGTATATATTTTAACAAACTTAATTATAAAAAAATAAAAATGAGTAATTTTTGGGAATTCAGCATTTTGGTTATAACTAAGCCATTTTTTAACCGATTTGACAGAATTATATACCGACGTGTTAAAAAAGAAATTTACCATTTAGCTGAGTTATAAAGCTTGGACTCGGAGAGATCTATGGGAGGTACCACGCCCACTTCTCCAATCCCGCCCACATTTTGTAGGATGGTGTGTACCTAATTTGAAAACTTTGGCTTTTGCCGTTCCCCAGATATACAGCAAAAAGTAATAAAATTACAACAACCACAAGGGATTTTTGGAAAATATTAGAGGTAGTCGTGTTTTTTTTCTCATATCTCAGCCATTTGTGGATCGATCTTGCTGAATTTCAATAGCAACCGATGGTAGACTATATGTGACATAAATGTAAAAGAACCTAGCCGCTATCATGTCTGGAGTCTCCGGAAAACACATATCAAACGTAAGACGGACGGACGGACAGACGGACGGATATCGTTAAATCAACTTCTCTCCCCATAAGGACCCAGAATATATATACTTTATAGGGTCTAAGATCAATATTGTAGAAATTACAAACGGAATGACAAACTTATATATACCCTTTTCCACCTGAGGTGAAGGGTATAAAAATAAGCAAAGTGACGGAATATATTCTACTTTAATTCTTTATTTGCATAAGCGTTAATGGCTGAGTTGTCTGGGCGGTTGGACACGCAGCGTCGTTAGTAGTTGCCGATTTTAAAATAATTTAGCAATTTTTGATTTTTTTGACAATGTAAATATTAATCGTTCGCTTAACTTACATGTAAAACAAAAATCATATTCTATACCTATTTGTTTTTTATTTTTTATTTAATTTGTTTATGTCCTAAAAACGATTTTAAAATTACTTAGGTATAAAGCTTTTCGATATTTTAATTTTGTTGGCAATGACACAGTGTTTTATTTTATTTCGGCAAGCATATACATACGTACCTACATATGTACATATGTAAAAAGTTGTATGTAATTTAAATAAATCCATACTAACTAGTAGGTTACCCTAGCTATTGCAAAGCCATACTTATGTATGCACATGAGTATGTATGAATGAGCAAAAGTTATTTATATATAAAGGCATTGCTTTCGTAATTGTTGTTGTTGCATTTTATTTTTATCTCTTATTGCTGTAGTAATTGTTGTTATTGTGTTTCGTCTAATAAGCTGTTGCTACGTTGATCTCTTCTTGCATTTCTCTTGGTTGCGGTTTTTTTTGTTGTTTTTTTTTATAATCTTTACCACAAGTGGTGGATTTTAATGTGTTTTTTACACATACACATGGATGTATGTTCATAAAATTCTCTCAATATATTTTAATTTAACGCTTCTTCAATAAAACCGTTCGTAGTTGAGTTGTCTAAGTTCTCGCTTAAGGCTCGTAAGATTGCGAGTTCAAGTCTCCAAAATAAATTTTTTTTTTATTTTTATTAAATTTTATAATACACGATTTTAAGATTAAATATAATTAAAACTTATATAACGAATTTTAAACATCAACTTTGTCAAAAGAGGAAACGGACTTAGTTATATACATACATTTTTTGATTTTGTCATAGGTATTCTTTTTAAAAACTTCTTGTTCTTATCTCACCATGGTGAAGGGTATTTAAGATTCAGCATAGCCGAATATAGCACTCTTACTTGTTCATCTTGGCTTTGATTTCATCAACACGTTCTTGCCGCAATTGTTGTCTAGCAGTTCGAACAGAATTTTTGTTTAGAATGAAATTATTTATGCTCTGACCAAACGCTTCTGTCACTTATTTTGCAAGAATCAAGAACAGCAGCGAGTTTTGGAGTTACTATATAAGTATTTCCCCTAGCTTTCTTTAAACGTGGCTCTTGTGCAATGTCCATGTCAGAAGCACTTTCTTCATAATTTGAATTTTCCATGTCAGAAGGACTCTCTTCACAATTTGAATTTTCCGGGTCAGATAACGAAATATCGTTAACTTCTTGTATACTTTTTTCTCTCCTTTGCAACAATTTTCTTTGCCTCTCTTCAGTTTGTTGTTCGCTATCGATGTCATGCATATATCCTGGTCTTCCCTCTTTTCTTTGATTCAATAAAAATATTTTATCTTCTTCAAATTTCATAATATTCAATGCATTTGCATGAGCTATATAAAATAAGTTTTCCATTTTTTGGGTAAACACAGTTTCTTTTTTGTCTTTCTAGCTGAGTTCTTTTGCAGATTTCGCCACTCATTATAGAGGTTTTCTAATTTTCTAATACAGTGCATTTCTTCTCTTGTAGGAATTCTTGCCTTTTTCCAAATTATTTGCACTTCTTTTATTGTTAAACGGGCACTTTCTCTCAAGCTCAGCTTAACAACACGCGTATTGAAAAAAATCACTTTAATGACTTCTTTAACAGATGGCAATTTAGAACCAACTAAACTATTGAAATAATTTCCAATCAAATATATTCGCTCACGTAAACACATAGACATGTTAGCACAACTATCTCTTGCAAAATAATAACTACTTATAAATATGAAATACTCAAATTCATTTATTGTCGCAAAAATAAAGTTCCGTTATCAAGTAAAGCACAACATACTTTTGCAAAAAACAAAGTAACAAAAACAAAGTACCGTAATCAGCAGCGTATGTAAGTTCAAACATCAAAACACTTTTGTAAATTTTAAGGGGATATCTGCTTATTAGCCTACCTATATGTACGTAATACAATAAATAACACAAAATTTAACGTTTTGCTAATTAATTTATTGAAGGCACAAACAAATCTTGTTTGGGGGGTATAAATCGAAAACGGTTGGAGATAATCAAAAACTTCCTTTGGCAAAATTATTCAGCGTTAAATTTCCTTCATTTCAGTAATATGTCATTTTTATGAGTAATTGGTAATAGCTGAGTTATTCAAGCCCAAAATCAAATCATTTTGTGCAAAAATGCTGATTTTAGTAAACTTTGGGGGCTTCGAGGCGTCATTTCCCCCCAACCGAATTGAATAAAATTTTGCAACGATTACTTTTTTGGAAAAAGGAACCGATCTGTGGAGTGCCTTCAGGCAAATTCACAAAAACAAAAAATCCCATATGCGCTAATGGCAGTCTAATGTTCAGACATAATGTTTTTAGCCTATTATTGTCTCAAACATATTATTTTGGGCATAAGAAAAACGCAAACGACCATTGCAACCATGTTTCTATATTTCCCAAAACCATGAAATATGTCTATTTAAACACGTTACATGGTTCTCATAATAAAAACAATAACAAATTTATACTAAAAAATTTATTTTTTATTAAAAATACAAAAAAATTGTTATTAAAAATAAATTAACAAATATAACATTAAAGAACTAAAACAATTTTGAAACTCCTAAAATAATGAGTTTAACTTCTACATTTGCTTGCATATATCTGTTGTATAAGCTACACTTGTGTGGCTAAGTGCTACCCTAATACATTTATAATGTAACGAGTATCAATTTGAGGTTAGGTGAAAATATATTAATTTATGACTCAAAAAGCAGTCAAAACTGAAAAAATGGAGAACATTTTTGTGGCAAACATCGCTCCTCCTGAACCATTTAATTTTTCGCACCCAGATGATTTGGCCAAATGGCGGAAAAGGTTTGAGCGGTATATGAACATGTCAGGACAATCAACTAAAACAGTAAGGGAGCAGATTGATTTGTTATTTTACATAATGGGTGAGAAAAGTGAGAAAGTCTCATTCAATTTGGATCCGCACCAACGACCGTGGCGGATGCCTTAAACAAATTTGACAACTACTTCAACCCAAGGAAAAACATCATATTTGAACGCTTCAAATTCAACTCAAGGGTTCAAAGGCAAGGCGAATCTGTGGATGATTTCATTACTGACCTACATGCCCTTGCCGAAAAGGATGCGTACGGAAATCTGAAGGAAGAGTTAATCCGAGACAGAATCGTGGTGGGTATGCTCAACACAAAAGTTAGTAAACAGATGCAGCTGAAACCGGATCTGACGTTAAAGGTAGCAGTAGATACAGCTCGACAAGCTGAAATTCAAATTAAACAAACAAAAGTCATCAAAGACGACAAAAACGTGTGTAACGTTCAAAAGGCAAGTGGCGGCATGCACGTACGTTACCAAGGTGGAAAAAATTTTTCAAATTCAAATGGTAATGGTAATTATAATAAAAATAAATGTAATTATTGTGGATTTAAACCACACAATAGAAAAGATTGTCCTGCCAGGGGAAAAAATTGCAACATTTGCAACTTACGTGGACACTTTGCGATTGTATGTAAAAAGGAAAATGAAATTAAAGCAAAACCAAGTAAAAAGGTAAATTCGGTAGAATCCGCAAATTTAAAATCAAATTCTGAAAATCGGGAAAAATTTGACTATATGATCGGGACGGGAAATAATGGTAAATGTGTAGATTCGTGGTACATTAAGTGCGAAGTAGCCGAATTGAAAAATAGTTTAAACTTTCTTATAGAAACTGGGGCAGACTGTGTCTGCATCCCAAAAAATTCGATTGCGACCCATCATAATCTAACCATCGTAAATACGGATACGGGTTTAAAGGGACCAGATGGTAGTTCGTTGAACGTTTTAGGCATTGCTAAAGCAACTTTAGCTTATCGTGGGAAACAATGTAAAGTAGACGTTTACATTGTTGAAGGGCTTAGTACTCCTCTTTTAGGGCGAAATGCTATCGTAAAATTAAATATTCTTCAGCCTCTGGCTCTCGAAAATTTTTTAGTTTCAAAAAGTGAAAGTGAGAATATGTCATTGAAGTTAGTGGAAAATTTTCCCAGACTTTTTCGTGAAATCGGCGAGTTTAAAGGTGAAATTAACATAAGATTAAAAACTAATGTTACTCCTTTTGTACAAACAATACCAAGAAAGGTAACAATCCCTTTATTACCAAAATTAAAATCAGAAATTGATAGATTAATAGATCTGGACATAATTGAACGTATGGACGATGTTACGGAGTGGGTTAGTCCCATAGTAGTTGTTCCAAAACCAAACAATGAAATAAGACTGTGTGTTGACTACACCCAGCTTAATAAAGCGGTTATTAGGCCATATTATACTATGCCGAAAATTTACCTCTTTTGCTAACATTAAGGAAGCTAAAATTTTTTCAAAAATCGATGCGAACAAAGGATTTTATCAAATAAACTTATGTCGTGAAAGTCAATTACTGACTTGTTTTATATGGCCTTTCGGGCGGTTTATTTTTAAAAGATTACCTTTTGGCATTTCTTGCGCGCCAGAATATTTTGTCTCAAAGTTTAATAAAGTCCTAGAAGGAATAAACAACTGCATTTCGCATGTTGATGATATTCTAATTTTTGGGAAAAATCGTAATGAACATGATGCCGCTCTCGAAAAAGTTTTAGCTCGCCTTGACAAAGAAGGTATAACTATTAACAAAGAGAAGTCAGGTTTTGGTGTAGACCAAGTTACTTACTTAGGTTATGTTCTTTCAACAAATGGTATTTCTATTGATCCAGAAAGGATCAAGGTAATTGTTGACTTTCCCAAACCGGAAAATAAAACGGAAGTCCAACGTTTCCTCGGTATGGTGAATTTTGTTGCAAAGTTTATCCCCAATCGGTCTAAAATATTAGGACCTATCAATGACTTAACGGGAAAGGTAGATTTTGTTTGGGATAAGGTACAGGAAAAAGCTTTTTTAGAAATTAAAAACAGTTTGACACAAACTCCAACTTTAGCCTTTTATGACCCTTCTAAACAAATTATCATTAGCTCAGAGGCATCCTGTTATGGTATTGGTGCCTGTCTTTTTCAAGTGGACGGTGACGGTAAGAGGGAAGTGGTTTCATATTTATCCAGAACGATGACCGATACTGAAAAACATTACGCTCAAATTGAACGTGAAACCTTGGGCATAACTTGGGCAGCAGAAAAGTTAGCCGAGTATATCACAGGTTTAAAGGTAATATTTGAAACAGACCACAGGCCTTTAGTGCAAATTTTACAGTCAAAAAATGTAGATACCTTGACCCCAAGACTACAACGTTTTAGAATGCGCCTTATGAGGTACGACTACTCTATAGTCTACGTACCAGGCAAAGACTTAAAAGTAGCTGACGCTTTATCTCGTAGTCCAGTTCCTTGTAAAGAGGACGAGCCTCAAGAACTCGGGATAGAAACTGAAGCTTTTGTACGTTTTGTCGTAAAACATCTTCCAGTAAAAGATTATTATGTAGAAAAAATAATAAAAGCTCAAAAAGAGGACCCAATATGCAAACTACTTGTTCAGTATTCGGCAGATGGTTGGCCAACTCGTGATAAATTACCAGATTTAATGGTACCCTATTATCAATACCGTTACGATATTTCTTTTTCACAAAATTTAGTATTGAAGGATACGCGAATAATTATCCCTCCAGGTTTACAAAGAGAAGTAATCAACTTCATTCATTCAGGCCATCAGGGAATTACCAAGTGTCGTAGATTAGCTCAAACTTCGGTTTGGTGGTTAGGTCTTAGTTCACAGTTGGAAGATTTAGTAAAAAACTGTCCTAACTGCATTGAGGAACGATGTAACAACAGGGAAACATTCAAGTATGAAAATCCACCAACTCGACCGATGGAGAAAATTGGTTTAGACCTTTTCAAATGGAACACGTGGTATCTTATAATAATTGATTATTATTCACGATATTTTGAATTTTTTCCACTAACCTCTATGACTGAAGAGGTCATAATCAACAAAGTCAAAGAATTTTTTTCACGTTTTGGTATTTGTTCCATATGCAGAAGTGACAATGGTCCACAATTTCAGCCAAAATTTAAACAATTTGCTTTTGATTACAGTTTTACACACGTGACAAGTAGCCCTTATTATAGCCAATCTAATGGTGCTGCGGAAGCAGCGGTGAAAGTTGGAAAAAAGTTAATAAAAAAATGTGAAAATATTTACGAAGGTCTTCTTAACTATCGTTCTACCCCTTTAGCAAACGGATTTTCGCCCGCGGAATTAATGATGGGTCGCCAAATCAAATCTTTGGTTCCAATGTTGCCAAGTCTGTTAGAACCAGAGAATAATCAGAAAGTATTAGAAAAAGAACGTCAAATTAAAAAAAAACAAATTCAAAATTATAATAAAAGACACAGAACTAATGATCTGCCGGAATGGAAAAAAGGGGATGGGGTGTGGATAGTCGATTTACGAAAATATGGTAGGGTTTTAAAAAAACTAGACGAACCACGATCATATCTTATTAAGGCGGATAGAGAGACGTACAGGCGAAACAGATGGCATCTAATCTCAGTGCCAAATTTCGCTACTGGTAATTCTGACAATTCAGACGAATGTTATAATCCAAATGAGAATTGTATAGTTGAAAATAATTTCGAAGAAACTCCAGAAGTTGGTCCCTCAACAAGAGTTAGTAGACAAAGAACTACACCAACTTGGTTTAAAGATTATGTAGTTAAAGAGATTGATTTATAAAATTAAAATACAATTTTAGGGAAAAAGTTAAGTATATTTGTCACATATAAAAACACATGCATTTAAAATTAAATAAAAATGACAAGTAACAGCGGTATGTATAATGAAAAGTTAGCCACAGTTTATACACTACGTACAACGAGCTGCCAACTAGAATACCGATTAAGCTTAGCAGCTTGTTAGCAAAATGTTCATGTATAATATACTTTTTCACTGGTGCAAATTTTTAATAAATCAACTCTGATATATAACGATGCCATACTGAATTAAAAAAAAAACATTATTTTTGCTGAAATCATCCCTGATTTTGACATTTCATACTGTTTTCATACAGCTGTTTTTTCCAAATTAGCAGATATTTGGCAACTCACTAGTCAGAGTTTAGCAGTTTGCTATCCACAGTCTGTAAGTGTATTATAATTCAACTCTGTGCTAACTTCTTGCCAATTTTTCATTATACATAACGCTGTAAGAGTGCTATATTCGGCTATGCCGAATCTTAAATACCCTTCACCATGGTGAGATAAGAACAAGAAGTTTTTAAAAAGAATACCTATGACAAAATCAAAAAATGTATGTATATAACTAAGTCCGTTTCCTCTTTTGACAAAGTTGATGTTTAAAATTCGTTATATAAGTTTTAATTATATTTAATCTTAAAATCGTGTATAAAAAAATTTAATAAAAATAAAAAAAAATTTATTTTGGAGACTTGAACTCGCAATCTTACGAGCCTTAAGCGAGAATTTAGACAACTCAATACGAACGGTTTTATTGAACAAGCGTTAAATTAAAATATATTGAGAGAATTTTATGAACATACATACATGTGTATGCGTAAAAAACACATTAAAATCCACCACTTGTGGTAAAGATTATAAAAAAAACAACAAAAAAAAACCGCAACCAAGAGAAATGCAAGAGATCAACGTAGCAACAGCTTATTAGACGAAACACAATAACAACAATTACTACAGCAATAAGAGATAAAAATAAAATGCAACAACAACAATTACGAAAGCAATGCCTTTATACATAAATAACTTTTGCTCATTCATACATACTCATGTGCATACATATGTATGGCTTTGCAATAGCTAGGTTAACCTACTAGTTAGTATGGATTTATTTAAATTACATACAACTTTTTATGTACATATGTAGGTACGTATATGCTTGCCGAAATAAAATAAAACACTGTGTCATTGCCAATAAAATTAAAATATCGAAAAGCTTTATACCTAAGTAATTTTAAAGTCGTTTTTAGGACATAAACAAATTAAATAAAAAATAAAAAACAAATAGGTATAGAATATGATTTTTGTTTTACATGTAAGTTAAGCGAACGATTAATATTTACATTGTCAAAAAAATCAAAAATTGCTGAATTATTTTAAAATCGTTATATAGAATATAAAAAAAGTTAAAAAAAATTTTTTTTGAAAAGGTGGATGCCGGATTTGAACCCCGGCAGCTACCAACAACGCTGCTTTCAGCAACCGCCCAGACAACTCATCCATTAACATTTATGCTAATAAAGAATTAAAGTAGAATATATTCCGTCACTTTGTTTGTTTAATATGTAGGTATGTATGTATATTTCAATTTAAGCGACCAATCATGTACAAACATGTGTGTGTTTGATATGCCTAACATTCAACACGTTCGAATAAAAGCACAAACAAAAAAACAACAACCACAAGAGATTTTTTGGAAATATTAGAGGTAGTCATGGTTTTTTGCTCATAACTCAGCCATTTTTTAACCGATTTGACAGATTTATATACCGACGTGTTTAAAAAGGAATTTACCATTTACTTGTGTTATAAAGCTTGGACTCGGGGATATCTATGGTTCCCGAAAGTGGGTATTTAAAAAAAAAAATTAATTTTGGTCATAACTTTTTTGTATCTGAACCGATTTTTCTGAATTTTTTATAAAATATGTTCTACTAAAAATTTTCGATATTTTGGTATATAAGTCATATCCATAGGACATATGGCAGCCCTAAATTTTAGGTTTTTATACAATTTTTAATTTTTTTTTGTACGGGAGGTACCACGCCCACTTCTCCAATCCCGCCCACATTTCGTAGGCTCGTGTGTATGGGCTACCTAAGTGTGTGTACCTAATTTGGAAGCTTTGGCTTTTGCCGTTCCCCAGATATACAGCAAAAAGTAATAAAATTACAACAACCACAAGGGATTTTTGGAAAATATTAGAGGTAGTCGTGGTTTTTTGCTCATAACTCAGCCATTTGTGGATCGATCTTGCTGAATTTCAATAGCAACCGATGGTAGACTATATGTGACACAAATGTAAAACAACCTAGCCGCTATCATGTCTGGAGTCTCCGGAAAACACATATCAAACGTAAGACGGACAGACGGACAGACGGACGGATATCGTTAAATCAACTTCTCTCCCCATAAGGACCCAGAATATATATACTTTATAGGGTCTAAGATCAATATTGTAGAAATTACAAACGGAATGACAAACTTATTAATACCCTTTTCCACCTGAGGTGAAGGGTATAATAAAAAACAAATAGGTATAGAATATGATTTTTGTTTTACATGTAAGTTAAGCGAACGATTAATATTTACATTGTCAAAAAAATCAAAAATTGCTGAATTATTTTAAAATCGTTTATCTATATCTATATATCTATATCTATGTATATACATATATAAAAATGAAAAATGTTTGTATGTTTGTGTGTTTGTGTGTTTGTGTGTTTGTGTGTTTGTTTGTTGGCTTATAAACTCCGAAACTACTGAACCGATTTTCTTGAAATTTTTACAGTAACATCACGTGAGCCCTAAAAATAAAATAGGCTACTTATTTTTTCGATAGGGGCAGGGAAATTGGTACCCCCCATAGGATGCCAATATTAATTATCGCATATCTTAAGAGCCGCTGGACGCATTTTGCTGAACTTTTTGTAGTAGGATCTTCTGAGCCCCGAAATTGAAATAAAATAGCAGCGGGGGAAGTGGTTCCCCCAATAGGACGCCAATGCTTAATATCGCATATCTTATGAACTGTTATAGTAAGAATGTTCAAACTTTGTGGAAGTCACTCTTATGGTATACTACACTTTTGAAAATAAAAATAAAGCGGGTAGGCGCAGGGGGGAAAAACCTCCCATAGGATGCATATATTAAATATCGCTTAACTGAAGAACTATTAAAGGAGGAGTCTTCAAACGTGGTTAAAGCTACTACTATGGCAAACTATAAATTTCAGTATTAAAATGGGCGGGGTAACCAGGGGAGGAGCAGTACCCCTCATAGATAGAAATATAAATAAGAGCCACAGCACGCATTTTGTTGAACTTTTGGTAGTAGGATCTTCTTAGCCCCAAAATTTAAATAAAATAGCAGCGGGGGAAGTGGTTCCCCCCATAGGACGCCAATGATTAATATCGCATATCTTATGAACTGTTATAGTGAAAATGTTCAAACTTTGTGGAAGTCACTCTTATGGTATACTACACTTTTGAAAATAAAAATAAAGCGGGTAGGCGCAGGGGAAAAACTACCCATAGGATGCATAAATTAAATATCGCTTAACTGAAAAACTATTAAAGCTACTACTATAGCAAACTATAAATTTCAGTATAAAAATGGGCGGGGTAAACAGGGGAGGAGCAGTACCCCTCATAGATAGAAATATAAATAAGAGCCACTGCATGCATTTTGTTGAAGTTTTGGTAGTAGGATCTTCTGAGCCCCAAAATTGATATAAGAAAGCAGCGGGGGAAGTGGTTTACACCATAGGACGCCAATGTTTAATATCGCATATCTTAAGAACTGTTATAGTGAGAATGTTCAAACTTTGTAGAAGTCACTCTTATGGTATACTTCACTTTTGAAAATAAAAATAAAGCGGGTAGGCGAAGGGGGGAAAACCTCCCATTGGATGCATATATTAAATATCGCTCAACTGAATAACTATTAAAAGGGGGAGTCTTCAAACGTGGTTAAAGCTACTATTATGGCAAACTATAAATTTCAATATACAAATGGGCGGGTTAGACAGGGTAGGAGCAGTACGCCTCATATATAGAGATATAAATAAGAGCCACTGCATGCATTTTGTTGAACTGTTGGTAGTAGGATCTTCTGAGCCCCAAAATTGAAATAAAATAGCAGCGGGGGAAGTGGTGTGCACCATAGGACGCCAATGTTTAATTTCGCATATCTTAAGAACTGTTATAGTGGGAATGTACAAAATTTGCAGAAGTCAGTCTTATGGTATACTACACTTTTGAAAAAAGAAATAAAGCGGGAAGGCGTAGGAGGGGAAATACCTCCCATAGGATCGATTTATTAAATATCGCTCAACTGAAGAACAATTAAAGGGATAGTCTTCAAACGTAGTTAAAGCTACTATTATGGTAATCTATAAATTTCAGTATAGAAATGGATGGGGCAACCAGAGGAGGAGCAGTACCCCTCATAGATAGAAATATTAATAAGAGCCGCTGCAAGCAATTTGTTGAACTTTTGGTAGTAGGATCTTCTGAGCCACAAAAATGAAATAAAATAGCAGCGGGGGAAGTGTTACCCACCATAGGACGCCAATGTTTAATATCGGATATCTTAAAAACTGTTATAGTGAGAAAGTTCAAACTTTGTAGAAGTCACTCTTATGGTACACTTCACTTTGCAAATAAAAATAAAGCGGGTACGCGCAGGGGGGAACTACCTTCCATAGGATGCATATATTAAATATCTCTCAACCGATAAAGTGGTTAAAGCAGTGTAGCGAAGCGCACCGGGTTAAGCTAGTAGAATATAAAAAAAGTTAAAAAAAGTTTTTTTGAAAAGGTGGATGCTGGATTTGAACCCCGGCAGCTACTAACAACGCTGCTTTGAGCAACCGCCCAGACAACTCAGCCATTAACGCTTATACATATAAAGAATTAAAGTAGAAT
Source organism: Pollenia labialis (assembly GCA_949318255.1). Classification (NCBI taxonomy): domain Eukaryota; kingdom Metazoa; phylum Arthropoda; class Insecta; order Diptera; family Polleniidae; genus Pollenia; species Pollenia labialis. The sequence goes on along the minus strand of OX439140.1, from coordinate 145,146,230 downwards.
ATATTCCGTCACCTTGTTTGTTTAATATGTAGGTATGTACGTATTTTCCAATTTAAGCGACCAATCATGTACAAACATGTGTGTGTTTGATATGCCTAACATTCAACACGTTCGAATAAAAGCACAAACAAAAAAACAACAATCACAAGAGATTTTTTGGAAATATTAGAGGTAGTCATGGTTTTTTGCTCATAACTCAGCCATTTTTTAACCGATTTGACAGATTTATATACCGACGTGTTTAAGAAGGAATTTACCATTTACTTGTGGTATAAAGCTTGGACTCGGGGAAATCTATGGTTCCCGAAAGTGGGTATTTAAAAAAAAAAAAATTAATTTTGGTCATAACTTTTTTGTATCTGAACCGATTTTTCTGAATTCTTTATAAAATATGTTCTACTAAAAATTCGATATTTTGGTATAGAAGTCATATCCATAGGGCATATGGCAGCCCTAAAATTTAGGTTTTTATACAATTTTTAATTTTTTTTGTACAGGAGGTACCACGCCCACTTCTCCAATCCCGCCCACATTTTGTAGGATTGTGTGTATGGGCTACCTTAATGTGTGTACCTAATTTGGAAGCTTTGGCTTTTGCCGTTCCCCAGATATACAGCAAAAAGTAATAAAATTACAACAACCACAAGGGATTTTTGGAAAATATTAGAGGCAGTCGTGGTTTTTCGCTCATAACTCAGCCATTTGTGGATCGATCTTGCTGAATTTCAATAGCAACCGATGGTAGACTATATGTGACACAAATGTAAAACAACCTAGCCGCTATCATGTCTGGAGTCTCCGGAAAACACATATCAAACGTAAGACGGACAGACGGACAGACGGACGGATATCGTTAAATCAACTTCTCTCCCCATAAGGACCCAGAATATATATACTTTATAGGGTCTAAGATCAATATTGTAGAAATTACAAACGGAATGACAAACTTATTAATACCCTTTTCCACCTGAGGTGAAGGGTATAAAAATATCTCAGTACCCATTGCACAGAAAATATACCGCTTAGCACTCCGGAAAATGTGGATCTCTCTATTGTCAATTTTGACAGTTATCTTAAACTAGCTGTTCAACATTCGAGCAAAACCCTCAAAAAAAAACAATTATAATAAAATATATTTTACAGATGTCGAGCGCCTCTTGAATGAAAAAAGGAGAGTGCGAAGAGAATGGCAATTGCACAGATCCCCTCAACTTAAAAATGAATTAAAAGAGTATACATAAAGGCTAAGAAAATTTCTGCAGACCCAGAAAACGGCTTCCGTGGAAAAATATCTTAAGGACCTGGATGCAACTCCACAATCAGACTACTCATTATGGCGTGCAGCTAGAAAACTCAAAAGACCAGTTATCTCGAAACCACCATTAAAAAACCAGAATGGAAGTTGGGCAAGAAATGATAATGAAAAAGGAAACCTGTTTGTAAATCATTTGAAAAACGTATTTACCCCAAATATACCTGACGATATAGCGGACGAGTTGCCGCCTGTTCATGTTAGAGCAGCTATCCCCCTAAGATTTGAGATAAAGGAAATAGAAAAGGCTATTTGTGAATTAAACACCAATAAGGCACCTGGTATTGATAAGATCAGTAACAAAATGCTTTTGGAGCTACCTCGCATAGCAAAGAAAATTATTCTTTATATTTTTAATGCTATTTTACGCCTTGAATACTACCCTCAAGATTGGAAGGTCTCTTTAATAACGATGATACCAAAGCCAGGAAAAGATCACACAAAAGTTGAGTCATATAGGTCTATTAGCTTATTACCTAATATATCAAAGCTGTTTGAGAAGCTCTTAACGTCAAAATTAACCCCAATTTTATATGACAATGGGTGTATACCTAATCATCAATTCGGTTTCAGAAGAGAGCATAGCACAATTGAACAAACCCATCGGATAGTAAACGCCATAAGAAAAGCCTTTGAAGAAAGAAAATATTGCTCCGCTCTCTTCATAGATGTTTCTCAAGCTTTTGACAAAGTCTGGCATGTAGGCTTGTTACATAAATTGAAGCTAAACCTACCGGTTAATACACACAAGCTGTTAGAAAGCTACCTGGTCGGTCGAAAATTCATTATTAAAGAAGGTGATTTTTTAAGTTCTCCTCAGCCAATTGAAGCTGGAGTCCCTCAGGGAAGCATCCTGGGCCCACTTTTTTACTTAATATATACCTCGGACATGCCAACAAACAATTACACCCTAACCTCAACTTTTGCTGATGATACAGCTTTTCTAAGCGTACACGAGAACAGTCGTGAAGCATCTCGATACCTGCAGGATCATATATTTCAGCTCGAACTATGGTTAAAGCAATGGAGGATAAAGGTCAATGAGCAAAAATGCGTACATAAAACTTTCACCTTGCGTCGGGAAACATGCCCCCCTATTAAAATCAATAATCAATTAGTGCCTCAACAATTGCATGTCAAATATCTCGGAATTCATCTAGATCGGCGTTTAACATGGAAATACCATATAGAAGCAAAATTAACCCAAATGAAACTAAAAGCAATTCAAATTAACTGGCTTATTGGAAGAAATTCTGTTCTAAGTCTCGATTGCAAACTACTACTTTACAACGCTATTTTAAAGCCAATATGGTGCTACGGTATTCAGTTATGGGGCACTGCCTCGGCCTCTAATATCGAAAAAATTCAAAGGCGCCAAAATAAACTTCTTTGAATAATTACAGCTGCCCCATGGTATGTTAAAAACTCAAATATCCACAAGGATCTCAAAGTGCCACTGGTAAAGACTATTATTACGAAGTATGCGGTAAAATACTTAAAAAGGCTAGAGTTGCACCCAAATCCACTAGCTCGAAATATTTTAAATGATACCGGCCACTCTCGCTTAAGGAGAAGAGACACTGCAGCACTTACCCATTAGGATGAGCGATAAGCACCTATATATGTGAACAGAACCCGCGATGAAGAAAATTTTTGTCTGGCACTGGCAGGACATAAAATAAAGTATTAGGTTAGGATTTGATTAATTATTGTTAGTTCATATTTAATATATGAAGATTCAATAAATAAATAATGAAAGAAGAAAAAAAAAAATGTTGCCATATTTTTGAAGAAAATTTAAAGGAAAAAACACGTAGGCAAAGTAAACGTCGAAATTACTAAAATAGTTTTACCGGATAGGTAAAGATAACTGTTAGGTACGAACACAACCAGATATCTGTTTGTAGATATTATTTTTTGTTACTTTATTATTTTTATTAAAAAATAACAACACAGAACAATTCGGCATAACATTATGTTAATAGCACGAAAAATAACATACAAATCAATAACAATAAAAGTTGCTAAATTAAATTGTAATTTATTAAAAACAAAAATTTATGTGTATATTCTGTATTTTAGCGTAAATTGTTCTTATGTTTTGTACTTTTGGTTTTTATAGATACATATGAGCTTGACATTTTTATTAAATCCAAAATTTTAATATCAGCATCAAATAGTTTCATTTAGAATAATCTTTAGAGTGAAGAATTGCTTTCAAAGATTAATTTTGCAGGGTGCATAAAAATTTTGTTTAATTATATAGCTAAAATTTCTTTCCACATTGGCGGAAGAATGTGAAAGCCCCATGATTTGTTAGAAATGCACCAGGCCGGCACATGAAAATCCTTCTACTGAACCCTCCACGGGGGTGCTGGCTGGAAACGGGTACTGGTTGGTACACGGCTAAGATCAGGACTTTGAGCATAGTGTCACAATGTAATTGCCTATTGTCACATTACTGTGATGGGTTTTGATCATAGGTAGGAGGTAATCGTGGGGTTTGATTCGGTCCGGGCGTCTGTTTCCCACATTGGGCGGCTTGCGGGTCGGAGATGACTTCACGATTCTTCTTTTAAACCCAGGCGCGTCTGTTCCCATATTGGGCGGCTTCCTGGTGCGCGTCTGTTATCCAGTGGATCGGCGTTATCTTGAACATGGCAGTATGTATAAAATGCACCAAGGAAAAACGATATGGAAGAAGAAAAAAATGAAAGCCGGGCGGTAATATACGCCCAAACGTCGGTGTTAGCAGTGACTGCGACGACCGGCGGGCACGGTGGAGAACCATTATCTCCTCTACGTGTCGCCAGCGGTCACACATTCTCTGCCGTGGTTAAGGCGCCTTACGGTGGAAGTATCAAAGATGCCAAAAACGTTTATATGACACGTACGGATGCCGTTGTCGATTCAGACTCGGATCACGATAGCGTAAAAACAATTACCTCTAAAGAGGAACGTGAGCTGCTAAACTCGCCTAGCACATCTCGGGGAGTCCATTCTACAAGTAGGAACAGGCCCAGAAGAAGCAAGGAAGGGCTTAGAGCTCTATCAGAATACAAAGCTGCGGCCCGGATACAGCATCGGCTTGGCTCCCAATCCAATCTTTCCAAGGATGAGAAAGAGCGGATGAAGTGGGCTACGGGGGCGATTGCAGAAGGCCGAGCTCACTTTTCTAAAAACCCGAAATATGCGGCCAAGAATCACGGTTTCTACAACTGCATTAAAGAGGCTGTGACTAAGAGCATGCAGGGTAAAAGACAGCGGTCAGTTGATGAGTCTCCATCTGCCGCAAATCCTAAGGAGACGAAGAAACCACTGAACCTTTGCCAAAGGCTGCAAGAGTCAGTGAAGTGGCCAAACGTCCTTTGAGCGTGGCACTTCTGGACATGAGCAACCCTTTTGGTCAAATGGACACAGAGCGGTGGAAGATTGTAGAGTTGAAGATTTTCAACGAAATCGTCGCTAAGATGGAAGACCGCTGCCCTCCTTTGATGGGGCTGGATGGTTCAACGGAGTAAAGCTCATCAGTTGTAAGGACGAAATGACGCTGGAATGGCTCAAAGGAGTTATTACGAAACTCAAGGGCCTGTGGTCGGATGCACAACTCAAGATTGTGGATCGATCCGATATTCCTGCTATTCCGAAGGCGAAGGTGAACTTACCGCGTATTGTGAAACCGGAAGTCGCTCTTCGTCTCCTACAAAACCAGAATCCCGACATTCCCACTAAAGAATGGAGAATTCTGCACGTACAAAAAGGCAACAAAGACGGGCAGAACGACATACTTCAGATTACAAAGGAGGCGGAAGACCTTTTGTATCCTCGGTATGGAAAAATGTCTTGGGGAGTTGGAAGTGTGTTTCTCCGTTTGAAGAAACGACATCCGCAGGACTCCAACCACAACACACTGGAGGTGGATGAAGTGGAGCGCGATCTGGCGGCTGCCACTGCGGCCAGTTCAGGACTGAGTCTGGGTGAGACGGCCAAGGAGGGTGGAGCCGACCCCGAGCGGGTGATCTTAGTTGATGACGCTAAAGATCCTGCAAGTCAACCTCCAACACAGTAAGATGGCTTCGGTCGAACTCCTCCTCACGTTAGAGGAGGGTCGCTACGACGTGGCTCTGATCCAGGAACCGTGGATCTCCACAGGAAATCGAGTATCTGGATTGAAGTCACGTAATTTTAACACGTTCTTCTCAAAAGTGGTAGGTAGAATACGATCTGCAATACTTATTAGGAAGAACCTTTGCTCATATATTCTCTATAATTACAGCACTGATGATCTCACAGTAGTGGCCTTGGAAGATGGCAGGGATGATGTGGTACTCCTTGCATCATCATATATACCGCACGATAGAGATGCCCCACCAGTGGAACTCCAAAGACTAGTCGAGGAAGCTTGCAGAATGAGAAAAAATCTGGTGGTGGGTGCGGATGCTAACGCTCATCATACAATATGGGGCAGTAAGGATATCAACAGTAGAGGTGAGGATCTTATTGCTTTTATATTACAAAATAATATTCAAATTGCGAACAGAGGTGAGGTCCCGACTTATAAGGGTCCCACCTCGGGAAATGTGCTTGATGTGACGCTTTATACTGATTATAAAACAGTGATAGATGATTGGAAGGTGCTTTCGCAGCCATCCTTCTCGGATCACTCTTATATATCTTTTTTGTTGAATTACACTACACCTAACGAAACAGTGTTTAGGAACCCAAGGAACATGGACTGGGCTAAATACTCTTCACTTTTGAATAGGGACCTAGGTCACTCGGGAACATTGGTTAGTTCAGGGAACATAGATTCTGCTATAGGCACACTGGTATCGGGCGTTACTGGATCCTATGAGAAGTCGTGCCCCCCGACACGAGCAAGGCGTAAGTCCAGACCACCGTGGTGGAATAGTCGGCTGGACCATGCAAGACGCGAGCTTCGTGAGCTATTCAAACTGGCGAAGATTGTCGACCGGTCTGAGTGCTGGGGGGAGTACAGGGACGCTCTTAGGGTGTATAAGCGCGACGTGCGAAGTGCCAAGAGAGCTTCGTGGAAATGTTTCTGCGACAATATAGAGAAGACAACCGAAACGGCAAGACTGCGGAGGATGCTAGTGTGCAGTCCGGTAATGCCAAGTACGGTTTGTAGGGAAAACGGAGAATGGACAGGGAGCAGTACGGAAACGTTGGAGGTGCTTGTTGACGCACACTTTCCAGGCTGCTCTGGGGCTCCTATTCCAACTGAGGAAACTTCTGTTATGGCAGATGGTGATAACGATATTATCACCTACGAGGGGGTGGAATGGGCCATCGACTCGTTCCAGCCATATAAGTCGCCTGGTCTGGACGGAATCATCCCGGCTCAATTACAGCGGGGTAGACAACGGATAGTACTGAGGATGAACTATGTGCCTAGATCTTGGAGGGTATCTAGGATTGTATTCCTGCCGAAATCGGGCAGAAGCAATCATATGTACCCAAAAGATTTTAGACCTATAAGCCTCACATCCTTCCTGCTGAAAACGTTGGAGAGAATTCTGGACTATCATGTCAAGAGTAACATGAGACCGACCATTCTCTCTGTTAATCAACATGCTTACACGAAGGGTAAATCAACTGAGACGGCACTTCATTCAGTTGTCTCGCTGATTGAAAAGACTCTGAGCTATAAGGACTTCGCTATGGGTGTGTTCCTGGACATCGCGGGAGCTTTCACTAATGTGTCCACAGGGGCAATTTTGGACAGCTTGTCTCGCACGGGGGCACACGCACATGCTAAAAACTGGATTGGCAACCTGCTACGGTGCAGAACCATATCTGCGGAGTGGGGCAACTCCAGGATAACGAGGAAGGCATACCGGGGAACCCCCCAGGGAGGGGTGCTCTCACCGATGCTATGGACGCTTGTCGTCAACGAACTTCTCAATAGACTTCGGGACGGGGCAGCGAAGATGACCGCATACGCAGATGACGTGGCGGTGATAGTTACTGGCAAGGACCTGAATACTATTAGTTCTGTAATGGAGGCCTCACTGGCTATAATCAACCAGTGGGCGGCCGGAGTTGGACTGGGAGTTAATCCCGAGAAGACGGACCTAGTACTTTTTACGAATAGGTACAAAGTTGGTCCATGGAGGAGACCTAAGCTATTGGGTACTAGCCTGGAACTTAAAAACCACACAAAATACCTGGGAGTAATACTGGATAGCAAACTGTCGTGGAGATTGAATGTGGAGGAAAGGGTGAAAAAGGCAACGATTGCGCTCTACGCATGTAAGAGAATGCTGGGCAAAACGTGGGGTCTAACCCCCGCTCTTACACATTGGGTCTACACAGCGGTGGCGAGACCAATTCTACTCTACGGGATACTTGTGTGGTGGACGGCCTTGGATAAGATATCGTACCGGAATATGCTAACGAGCGTACAGAGACTCGCCGAACTTAGTATCACCGGTGCTTTACGTAGTACACCGACTGCGGCACTGGATGTGATCCTGGACTTGCAACCGATTCATCTAGTGGCCGAAGGAACTGCAAGGAAGTCTGCGATTCGCTTGAAGGCGACGGGAAAATTTACATACGAACTCTATGGTCACGGTAGTATTATAAGGGGAATAGATTGTAGCAGTGACTACACCATTCCGAGACTGACAATTGGGAGGAAACCGCGAGTTACCTTGGAGGAGGACGGTTGGTCGGCAGGACTCCGGTCTGGCCAGGGGACCTTCAGTTTCTACACTGACGGTTCCAAAATGGAAGACGGATTTGGAGCTGCAGTCTATTGCCGGGAGCTGGGTATTCGGGAATCGTATAAGCTTCCCGATTGCTGCAGCGTATTCCAGGCGGAGATTTTCGCGGCCAAAATGGCTGCCGATTTGGCACGTGTTTCCAGTACTGAGAACTCGCACGTAAACTTTTTCATTGATAGTCAGGCGGCGATCAGGGCAATAACCGCTGATTACTAATACTCCTCGGTCGTCCAGGAGTGTAGGGACTCGATGGATAGACTCTGTGCCAATAGGAGAGTACATATCTACTGGGTTCGCGGCCACCAGGGCATAGAGGGCAACGAGGAAGCGGACGAATTGGCGAAACGGGGGGCCCGCTTACCATACGATAGGATGATGGCCATTCCGGCTCCAATTCAGAATATTAGAAGAGATACGGACTCTGCTATACGGAGGAGATCAGAGGCGTTCTGGGGAAACTTAGGAACGTGCAGGGTTTCCAAGGTAATGTGGGGGTCCTATGATCCGGGGGCAACTAGGACTCTTCTGTCGCTATCGAGAAGGGACTGTAGACTTCTGGTAGGTTTTGTGACGGGTCATTGTTGGACTGCGGTATACGCTCATAGGGCGGGGCGGTTGAATAGTGACAATTGTAGATTCTGTGGGGTACCAGGGGAAAGGGAGACGGTAGAGCACTTGCTATGCTACTGTCCGGCACTCGTGCGCTCCAGGGCGAATTGTCTGGGAGATCATTACTTCCAGGATCTCGGGGAAGTCTCTGGGATTGGGTTAATGAGACTCCTGGCATTCGTCAAGAGAGTGTGGGGTACTCTGGGTACCATTACATCGGAATGACTTTCTTCTGCGGGTTATCGTGAAATGTGGTGACGCTAGGGACCTATTTGGTCTATGCGGGGTCTTTGTGACCGGCCACTCGAACCTAACCTAACCAGGGGAATTCCCACTTTTAAATCTTTAAATTATTTAGCCAAAAAGTTTGTAAATTTAGTTGACTTTCTTGCAAAAGATTGGTAATCTGATGTACCTGCATCATCCTCAATTGAATAGTTAATTTCAGAAACCCGTCAACTTTCATTTAAAATAGGCATACGTAACGGGCTTCTGAAATAAACGATTCAATTGCGCTTTTATGATTTACATTTTATTTTTTAAAGTGAATATGAATTTAGTTTGCCACAACTTTTTTCTAAGTATTAATCTATTTCCAAATTTAAACATATAGTACTTTATAATTTTAAATTTAACTTTTTTCTTCTTTACCTGTCAAAAAAATTTACGATTTTTTTTTTGTTTTGATCAAGTCTTTTATTCTTTACAATTGAAACATTTTCAAATAAAATGTGTGTGTTGGCTTAGACATATGTACATAACAAATCTAACCTTTATTTTCTTAAGTAAAAGCGCTGAATTAATAACAGTTTACCCTTTTTCATGAAACAAGTATTTAATTTTCACCCAAAATCAACAAGTTGCTCTAAATTCAACAAAAAGTTACCGTGTTTTAAATGTTTATCAAAAAATCGGCATTTTTGGAGCAAAAATCAGCAAAACGGCCGTCAAATAAAATAACAGCTGATTTTGAGGAAATAAAAGTATTTGCCGGCAAACAAATATTTGTCCAATGTGAACATAGTGTGAACACAAAAAATCAAATATTTTAGTAATTGTTGAGCAAACATTTATTTGATATTACAAAAAAATTGTAAGAACAAACAACGACAAATAATTTTAGCCATGTACCCGATAGAAGCAATTTTTCCTGTAAGTTTTCGGATTTTTTACAGTTTTAAAGATTTTTAATAATTATTAGACTTTGCTATCATGCCACTATTAGCCAATTTTTGCGAATTTTTGCTAATTTAGCAATTTTCACCGAATTTTTGCCATTCCTTATACTTTTAGGGACTTTTAATCAATTTTATGTCTTGTTTGAAATATCAGAATTTTTCGCGAATTTTCGCTATTTTTGCAACATTTTTTTATTTGGTTTTTCCCCGACATTCTGATTTTTTAACCGATTTAGCGATTTCAAATAAATTTTAGGGTTTGCTATTAGCCAATTTTTGCGAATTTTTGCCATTCCTTATACTTTTGGGGACTTTTAGTCAATTTTATGGCTGTTTTTGCAACATTTTTTTGTTGTTATTTTCCCGACATTTTGTTTTTAACCGAACCATATATTTTAGGGGTTGTTACCAATTTTTCGCAAATTTTAGCCATGTTTCCGTTAACCATTTGTCTTCCAGTTTTGTTTTTCTTTTACATACTCCTGTTCTAACAAAATAATAGATGCTTCTCCACAGAATAAAACAAATAATTAGGCTTCTGCACGAATTTTTACTATTGTGAAATATATTTTTATTTTTGAACACTTTCATTAAATAATTATTTGATGCAAATATTTATTTTAGTCTGAACGCATGGCAAACATGAATTAATTTATTTTATTTGACACTATTTGCCAACTGTTTCAACAAACAAAAATTGTCAAATATTTGAGCTTAGTTTGAACATCAAACAAAATATTTTTTTGTTTCACACAGTTTGAAGCAAATATCAGAACAAATATTTTTGTCAAATATTTCATTAGTCTGAACGTACCTTTAGTTTTGTGTTTTTCTATATTATTTTATATTATTGTAAATATTATTATTTTTAATTATTAAACATTTTTTATAATAAATAATGTAAATTTTAATTTGAAAAGCTAGGTTTTTGATTTAGCAAGGTACAGGTAATGATGGAGTGGTAAGTGGAGAGAAAGGTCAAGTGGGTTTTGGGTCATGTGACTTAATTGTGCGGATGCATCCATGACGTGGTTGGGAGGGCAAAATGAGACAAACATCAGTCTCATAATTCTTAATGTGGTGGTAGATTGTTGTCAGTTTTGTTTGTTTTCTTAGTTTTTTCGTGTTCGAATGCGTGGCTGGTGAGGAGGGTTGGAACCCCCCGAGAAAAAAATAAACAAGAGCTAGTGGGAAACCTCGCCAGACCAAACGGTTCGTTACAAATAACGAGTATCGTTGATACTCGTTACATTATAAATGTGTTAGGGTAGCACTTAGCCACACAAGTGTAGCTTATACTACGGATATAAGCAAGCACATGTAGAAGTTAAACTCATTATTTTAGGAGTTTCAAAATTGTTTTAGCTCTTTAATGTTATATTTGTTAATTTATTTTTAATAACAATAAGAATCTTAACAGCTTGACATTCTTTCAACGAGTTTATTGTGTTTTTGCTTCTTTGTAAATGTCTTTTTATTAAATAATATTTCAATTTTATGACAGGTGTAATATCATTTAAATCGGGTAATTTTGCTTCATCTCAAGTGTAATTTTGAATTATGCTGGTGGTAACACTGCATATAATAAACAAAAATAGAATAAAGCTGGAGGTCCACAGTGTGGACTCCACACCACGCGTTACTCGCTTTTTCGCAGCATACGCAGCTGTCAAAAAAGTAGAATCTGTGTAGTTATACGCAGTAAGTTACATGCACAAAAGCGTATGTAGATGCCTTGAGGCAAAAAGTAGGCTTACTTTCTACATTTGTAAGCGTCACAAGCAGCGTTCGGACAAATCAGCTGATTTTGACAAATTAAATTTTATTTTTACTTGTGTTGCTGCTGCTGCTGCATAAAGAGCGTTGCATGCAACTTGAAACGTAAAACGCAAGTAAGGTTAGAAAAGCACGCACTGCGTGGAGGCGAAAACGCGTGATATGGAGTCCACATTATGGACCTCCAGCTTAAGGAATTAGTGCAATTTTAAATGTAAAACCGTGTGTGACGTGTTTTTTATTATTGTTCCTCTTGTAAGTTTTTATTTTTGTGCGCTTATTTCTGTTTATATGTTTTATGACACTGTGGGACAATATGTATTCATTTAATGTTAAGATTATGTTTTTATTTTTTGCTAACTATAATTGTAGTACACTGAAGATGAGATTTCGAAATATTGGAAACATTTTTTAAATAAATAAATAAATAAAAAACTGACCTTGAGCTTAAATAATTATTCACATTAAAAAAAAAAATAAACATACAAACTTATTTGAATATATACAAATACCAAGAAACAAAAATTTTTTAAATTAAATCCGCTTAGATAACAGTATAATTAATATTTAGGGTTTTTTATTTTTTCGGAAGCCCTAAAGTTGATAGTGACGACGTTGTTTTAAATTTTTATCGTTTGCCTCTAATTTTTAGCCATAAATGAATAATTAACCTATTCTTAAACTTTTAACTTTACTTTTTCTTTTCCAACTGAAATAGACTTAGGTAATTAAAATTGAAAATATCGGTTCAGAAACGTAGGTTGCTAGCCTTCGTTCCCTAGTTTGGTGATAGGGCTGCTTTTTAAGCACCCAAACGTGCTGTGTTTAGAGCCAGTGTTTCAGAGGATCCAGTATTCGCGATCTCCTACTTCCTGAGACGTACTTTGGCCATTCAGGGTTCGCTGACACTCCAGGTTGGCAACAGAATTTCCTCTGTGCGGTTGTTAAGTTTATACCGCCTAAGATCGGTCGACAGGGCCTCGTTTGTCAAAAACAGGGGTCACCAAGTCCTTTCTGGACAGAGGGTGAGGTTGTCATTTGAAAAGGATTGGCTGTGTGGACAATATGATAACTCATTTGTATTCGCGTCACTTTTCCATTAACCCCCAAAAAACATAAGCTGAGAAGATCAAATATCAAATATATAAATTTGTTGTTGCTTTCTTTAGAAATTCATATTTTTTTTTAAATTTTCAACGCCACAAAATATGAAGTGTTTGAAATTTAAAAATTCAATACGAATTTTTATAAAAAGCTACAATAAAGTTATAAAATATTGTTGAGTTTGTTTTTGCTCTCGTCACTTTTTAGAAAAAATCAGCAAATCGGTACTTTGCTATTTTTGGAGCAAAAATCGTCAAAATTAAGATAAATCGTCAAATCTGGCAGCCCTGTTTTTATTATTGCTCAACCTACTATCAAAAATTAACAAAAAGTCTCTCAAATGTACATATTTAAAAAAAACAAAAATAAAATCAACAAACATTTGATTCCGTACGGAATGTGCATTCAATTTCGCACTTTGTTTAAGCAAATGCCAGTTTCATAAATTTTAACAAAAAGTTTCCTTAGTCTGGGATCACACTATGAAAGTTTTCTTTCAGAAAGTCTGAGTTTATTGGTGAGAGGGGAAGAGAACATGCTTTTATTTTCTCCTCTCTCACCCATAAACTCAGACTTTCTGAAAGAAAACTTTCATAGTGTGAACCCGGACTTAAGTTCAATATGGTTTGCCTCTTATGATTTACATGTATTCGTGCATTTGCTTAACAACTTAACCACATTATGGTTGGGCTTTAAAACTGAATCTGTGTTGTCTGTTTTCGCATTTAAATACAGAAACACTTTTTTCTCGCAAATCGAGAAACGAGGCAATTATTTGTTTCACACTTCATGTGAAAAAATTTACGATGCGAGAAATACAGAAACGAGCTACTGGCCCCCATCATATATGGGGTCTTCGGAAAATCCATTTCAACGGACAGACGGACATCGTTAAATCAACTTCGCTCCTCATAAGGACCTAGAATATATATACTTTATAGGGTCTAACATCAATATTATAGAAATTACAAACGGAATGACAAACTTATATATACCCTTTTCACCACCTGTGGTGATGGGTATAATAAGTAGACCGGTTTTTAACTGAATTTTCATTTATTTTATATTACAATTTTAGTTAATTTTACGTACAGAATATTGTGAGTGTACGTACATAAAAAATCTTAGAAGAACCAGGGGCCAAATTACGGCATAATTTGGACGTAGGTATAATAAGAAACAAAATAATCTTTAATTATTTTTCAAGGAGATCAAAGTGCGATTGCTGTAGGAAATTAGTTTTTTGATAAATTTCTACATATCCTTGCTTTCATTTATAAAATTCGTAACATATATTTTTTAGGCTTGTGACATTTATCTTGATAAAAAAAGAATATTTAAAAAAGCTTAGATCTAAATTAAAGTAACGATCATTAGACTGTAGTTAATATTTTGTCTGAAATAAATTCGATACAGTATTAACATAAAGTAGATTTCTTTGCTTTGTTTTTATTAAATTATGGTGTGAAAAAAATGTTTCACATTCACCGACGAATGTGGTATAGATGATATATACCTTTGGCAATTCTACTGATATCTGGAAACATAAGTTTATTTATTTTATGTTTCAACTCTCCAACCCTAGAACAAAATACTTCACTGTAAAATGTTTGAAATTTTTAAATTGTACCAAACATGTCATTTGAGTACTATACCCTAGGTCTACACTAAAGATAATTATCTTAGCAAGTTGGCAATAACGTCGGCAGAATAACAGCGCAATATTTCTTATAGCTCAGCTTATGTTAAAGGCATGGGAAAACGTATTTATGTTAACTCATAGTTTGAAAAAAATCAAGGAAGAAGGTGCAGTGTAAAAAAATGGCGGTATCTTACAAGAATTATTATTATTAATATAAATTCTTTCTTATTCGACTTTATTATTTAAATTTATATTAATTTGTTTAAGCTTGAGGTCATTTTTAATACAAATATTTTAATTTTTTTATTTTTGTTAATGTAAAATTATTATTTTTATGTAAAAAAGAACTCGAACTTAAACAAATTAATATTAATTTTAACAATAAAGATCGAATAAGGAAATAATTATAATTTTTGCAATTTTATTTTAGTGTTTATTTAATTTTTTAATTTAATTATTTTACTACAATTATAATTTGCTGCAATTTCAAAAACTTAATTTCTTTCCCACACAATTTGCTTCTATTTTTTTTTTCTTTTTTGCTTTTTTTTTAACTGACAACCAAATTAACGTTTTTGTAAGCAATAATTGTCAACGGAAATGGACTAACAATTATTGCAACATAAATTGTTAGCAATAAATATGTACAAAAAATTGCTGTCTACATTAAAGATAACATAATTTTGACAATTACTGCAATATATGTCGCAATAATTATCTCTGGTATAGACGGGCAGTTAGAACTTTTGCAATGCTAATAGTACTGAAAAAAGTACAATTGTACTAACTTTATCATCACTGATCCAGACTAACTAATAGTATAAAATCAATATTTGAAACGTGTTTGCATGTGTAGCTATTCTTTCTAGGGCACTTACGTGTGTGTGCTTTAACAAATGTTTAAACTACTGTTCTATAGTTTTGTTTTGAACATATTGTCACCGTACGCTTAACACGCTTAAATTTGTTTGTACTAAGAAACTTGTATAAGTATGTTCTTTTGCAATAAAATAAGTAAGAGCCAGTTTTTGACATAAAGATCAGCGATTTAATTAGAACTAATCTTTGAAATTCGTTTTTGGGTAGTCGATTATTTCATTTTGTTTCCAAGTTTAAACGCCCAAAGTTGGCTGTTTAAACTTGCGACAGAACTTTCAAAAGTACGAACAGCTTATGAAAGGAAATATTTTTTATATTTTTTTTATTTAAAGTTTTATTAAATATTCCACCCTCAAGCTTAAATAATTAAAAGTATTTATAAAATAAAGGTCAAATAAGAATAAATATCTATTTATAAATATATAATATTATATAACACAATACAAAATTCTCGCCTTTTCTTCTTCTTTTTCACGTTAAGAACAGTAATTTGATGACAATTTTTGGTATTTGTTTTAAACTGCCATACTTATACATAAAAGTATTGTCAATTCATATGGCAATGCTAAAAGCTTTAATCTTTCACTCAAAAACGCCACAGAAGATTACGGCTAGATTAATTTTATTATAAGATTAACAAATCTTACTATTGATCCTGGTTTAAACTCTAAGTAAAAAACCCGCTCTAAGAGTGCTATAACCGAAAAAAAAAATATTTTATGAACAGGGGGAAAAAGGTAAAAAAAAATCGAATTTCTTAAAGTTTTTTGCGATTTTGATCTTGAAGATGAAGTTTCTTTGATTTTATATTTTCACAATTTGTGTTCCTTATGGCAAGAGATACAACTTTGTCTCAGAGGGTAAAACAAAATTCCGAACGGCTTCCAAGATATGACCCAGAGAAAATTACCACTTTTTGCAAAAATTACACCGAGGACCCAAATCTTTGGGGGCCCATAAAAAAAAGTACATGACTTTGGGCAAAACTGGGAGTCTTTGTTTTTTGTCTTTTATAACGTAGAGTTATCCGTAGATGGTTATTTTTTTCGTGTTGCACTGTGATATAAATCAGAAAACGCGTGCGAATGTAGCGTTCGATTCGCAGGATTTGCCCATGGAGGGTTGTTTGTGCTATTTTTAATGAAGAAATTTAAGCAGTGTAACCATTTTGGCAATTTTGCAGCTTAATTTAGCATTGGGATTTTTTTATAAAATGTTTCTAGCTTTTTGTAGAATTATTTAAAAAATGTAAGAATAGTTTTATTAAAACTTAAACTTAAGTTTTTTTATATTATAATAAATTTTGACAAAAAATAGTTGTACTCAAAATTTCGTATGAAAATGGATAATTCTTATTTTAAGAAATATCTTACCTGATTGATTTGTTGATTGTAGGGAGATCGAACGAATAGTATTCGACCGGTTTTAACCGGTTAGTTTAGTTTTGCCCAAGTCGAATATTTTAAAATGCCCATTTTTCGAATATCGAATAAACCGGGCATTTTGGTAAAATAAACCGGCTATTTTTGTAATGTGTTATTTATATACGTTTTCCTTACTTTTGTTAGAAAATGTACCCGCAATTTAAGTGTTTTTCTAATTAAATATTAGGCAAACTTAAATTTTTATGAAGAATGTCAAAACAAAATGTAACAGAAGTCAAAAATCTTATGAGCAATGTAAATACAAATCGCTTATAGTTATAAGCTTATTGTTCTTGTAACAAACCCCAAAAACAATTCAAAATACTACAATAAAATTTGTTCAGCTTAAAAACAAAACACCATGTAAAATACTAACGGTCCTTATGCTCGGAACACAACTGGGACTAACGACGAATTTCGTCCAGCACGACGAATTATTCGGAAGAAATTCGCTGCATAAATTCGGCGTATGAAACACAATAGCGACGAAAAACAAAATGGAAAGTCCCAATTTCCACAATGCAAGTCTTATTGATCAGCTTGCAACTTTGTAGGCGAAAGGGACGAGGGGAAAAGAAACGAGTACTCAGCTTGCTGTACTCGTCATATGCGTTTCGTTTTCTCATTCGTAATTTTCAGCAGGTCTATTTTGACAATTATCTTTCATATTTAATTTCGTTGTACAAATTAAATTTCGTAGCGTGTGTGAATTTTTTTAAATATTTGTTATTTAACAAAAGAAATTTATAATTAAAAGTACATTTTACACAACTTTAATTTTAAATTAAACAATTGTTAAAATATTCAACACGAATTTTAATTTAAACACATTTTAATAAGAAATATATTTGAAACGAAATGTCAAAACGCACATATACATTCATACAAATGGAATAACAGATAAATAATAAGACTTGACACGTGAAAACGTCGAAGCTGATTCAAAGAAGAAAATGTGATAAGTTTATCAATAAGACTTGCATTGTGGAAATTCGGACAAATTAAATATGTTGTATAAACAAGAAATAGTGGTACCATATGAACAAAAAATACTTCACAAACAAAACATTAAGAACAACTAACTAAAATACTTTTTTACTGTCAATTTTTTTTACAATTTGTATTTAAAATGATATTCAGTTAAAATTTTACAATTTCTAAAGAAAAAAGTAACTTTATTTACTAAAACACTTACCATTTTCAAACAAAATGGCTACCCGGTACTGATTTGTTCGTCGCTCGCCGGCGTTAGAATTATAATTAAATCTATTAAAAGTTTGCAGCGTCCGGCGAATTTTCGTCGGCGCCCTGATTGTGTGCATTTTCATATACACAAATATTTTTTATTTTTGGCGACGAATATTCGCGGCCAAAAATTCGTCGTTCGTCCCAGTTGTGTTCCTAGCATTAAATTGTTATTTATTTATTTACATTTTGTCATTACATTATTTTTCTTGTACTAAATTTAACTTGAAAGATCATTTTTAAAATCATTAAAACTCACTCAAGTTTCAACCGTTGAACAAAAAACATGTAAAATAACAAAAGTAAAAAACAACAAAAACATTAAAGCAAATTGTGATCGTAAATAACAAAAACAAAATTGCGAACGAAACCCAACAAACAATTGAAAATTAAAGTAACAAAACCAAAACACTTGTTTACTTTAAATTGAATAAAACTTAATATTAGAATTAAAAACGTAAAATTTCAAGGCCTTTTTTTCACAAAATTAAAATTTGACCCCGAACATTTTGGTCCTCACGAACCGGATATTTGTAAAAGTGAATTTTGTAAAAAAAAATTAAAAGTGACTTAAGAATTCATATCCTTTTAATAAAAAAAACTTCTCGTTAATAAAAAACAACTTTGACCCACAAAAACTAATTTTACAAAAAAACTAAGTGATTAGTAAAAAAACTGAAATCCTTTTTGAAGATCTATATCGTGCTTTTGTAATATGATAATAAGCGGCTGTGTTACAATAAGTATCACACTTAATATGTATATTCCGCAAATAAGTTCAAAAGTACTAAGGAGTTACCTTTCCACTCAGATATTTTTTCCAAAAATTGAGTCGTGAAGTTCCGCCCATCTTGTCTCGCATAATGCGTTTCGCTTGGGATGATTATATTTAAAAAAATTTGTCGTATCTTTAACAAACTTTTTGTATTAATGGCACTTTATTGCTTTTAGAAATTGAGTTGTTTGATTTATGGGAAAAGCAAGGGGTTTGTTTCGCATTTGTCGCGGTTTCCAGGATTTTTTAACAACTCCATTTTCTGCTGACATCAGAGGTCGCCCATCTGCGTCAACTCCTACACTATTTTAAAGGTCAACACCAAAATTTGTCAAAGCTTTAAGAATTATTGATGATAGTGCCTCCACATCAACGTCATCAATATCCTTTGAAGCCTCTTCTTCTTCTTCCCTAACAAATTTTTGTTGTATGTTGAAATATCTTAAAGATAAGGAAATCTGGCTTTTCCCCGACGAATCCGTGCTTTCGACAAAAACTATCGAATAGAATTTTGATTCATATAACACATACATACATATATACATAAATATTGCATCAGACTAAGGCTTATTATTATTTCAACCGCTGGCATTATCAAGTCAGACGTTTTGTCTTTGGATATAGATGGGACGGCGGTGCGCAAAATGACCCCAGGAAATATGGCCCCAAAAGGAAAATGAAGAACGGCCCCAAAATTTTACATGAGACACAACAACACGCAATTTTGGGGAAATTTGTTTGTTTTTTTGGGTTATTTTTAATTTTTTCGCTTTTTCCTTTGGGGCTATTTTTCGTCTACTAATAAAAAAATGCAAATTTTAAGAAATGAAAAATCACCCCAAACATTTTTACACAAATTTTATAACATTCTATGTACAAGTTTTTAGGGATAATATATAAAACCCGAATTCTTATACCAAAGTAGAGAAAATCCCTGCCGGTTATGCAGAGATGCTTTAGTTAGCGAAGCCGGTGTCTGTTATACCATAGCGGAAAAAATTCTTGCGCATGGCCGATAGATCAACCATGCTATCAATCTTACGATCTTTAAAACCAGAACTGTATAATTATTCGGATTATGAAATCTCGTATCTCTTATTAATATTTTTATCTATGAGGGGTACTGCTCCTCCTCTGTCTACCCCGCCCATTTTTATATTGAAATTAATAGTTTACCATAATACATAGTAGCTTTAACTACGTTTGAAGACTCTCCCTTTAATAGTTCTTCATTTGAGCGATATTTAATATATGCATCCTTTATTTTTATTTTCAAAAGTGTAGTATACCATAGGAGTGACAAACAAACACACAAACATTTTTCATTTATATATATGTAGATGTATATTAAACGCAAGCGGTGTGACTAAATTTAAAAATAAATAGTGTTTTATTTATTCAATAGATAAAGAGTTAAGCACATATGCAATTTCTTGTCTTCTCCTTTGGCCTATTTCTTTTAAGTTATTTGTGGAGTCTGCGTGTTCTTCTTCTTCTTCAACATCTTCGAAAAGTTCTATCGTTTCGGGTTGAATTTCTAAATCATCTTTTAAAAAAATTGCTATGTTGTGTAGTACGGCACAACTTACAATCACTGATTCAACTTTGTTCAGTGCTACACGCACTCTGTACTGTAAAGCACGATGGCCACGTTCAAACTGATTTGACAAATAATATGTATGTATTGGTTATATTTGGTTTTGCTTAACACAGCAACGTATCAAACTCAAACCATCAAATTTCATTTCAAATCTGTTTTTAAAAAGAAAGAACGTGTGGTTAATTTGGTCGCAAAATATTTGTAATGTTTACAAATTATTTTTTTTTAGAAATATGAATAACATAGAAAATTTTTGCAAAGCTATTGATCTGGCATATGCAGGAAAAAAGAAAGAAGAAAAAAAATATGGCGTAAAGCCATTTTTTATTTAACCACAAAATTTTTATCGTACGGTGTTGTCGCTGCGAAAACTGAATAAAAATGCCATTTGATGTTTTTCGCAGCAACACATCAAATTCGCTTCAAATCAAAGTAGCGGCGGCAATGAAAATCTAAATTGTTTTGATTTTCGTCAAACTCACATCAACATATACGTGTGAGATTTTGTTCACTAACACAATCAAAAAAAACTGAGTTTGACAAATCAATTTGATACGTGGCCATCGTGCTTTATATGGGAAAACGTCTTTTCAGTTGTCCAAAGCATTGTTCAATGACAACACGAGATTTTGTATGATGTTTGTTGGAGCATATTTCTTCTCGAGTTCTTGGTGTTGTATATGGGCATTTCTCTTATGTCGAATGCGACATTCGTACGCATAAAAAGTGAAAAAAAACATATACCACAACATTAATTCTATTTTGACAAAAGGCGAAACTTATAGCTCTTGATAAGCACTATAATTTGTGCTAAAGATTGGTTTTGAGCAATTGTTCGTTTTCAAGAAAATTAAAAAAAAAACCCAAGGCATTTGCATGCGACAAAAACAGAAGTCGCTTTTACGGCAAACAGCTCAAACACTGATTTCAGCGAAACTTGATAAAATATTTTAATATTATAATAACAACTGTGATCTAAAAGGACAAATTTTCTGTGATAATTTTTAAATTTACATATATTTATTTTAATATTTTAAGTTTTGTGTTGTGTTGTCCACCTATGCAAAATACTGTGATATATTTATAAATGATGTAAACTGACGAAAAAGATTATTATTTTAATAAAACTCAATCCCTGAAGAAGCTGGAAAGAATACCAACGAAACGTCGGATTTTATTGATAATGAAATAAATAATCTTTTATTTACATTTAATTAATGACCTTGAAAGGCTGTATATGCACTGATGTATCTTAATAATGCTTTTTATTTCATTCAAAAATATTGTGTAGTTTGTTGTTTATTTAATTTTAATCACTGTCGCACGCTACGAGTTGCATGCGACATTTTGTTCCATCATACTTTTATGTTTATTTTTTTTTCATGTAATTACATGCGTAAAATGATTCCACATTTTTTTTTAATATATTCAATACCATAATACAAACGCAATAACTCATTTTGAAAAGTTAGTTGGATCTGAAAATTGGTCCACATGGTGTTTTGCGTTAAAAGCTCAGTTTGAGTTGGATGGCATATGGTGCTGTATTGAAGGTACGTGTGGAGATGCTGTGAAGGGAACACAAGCAAAATGCCGAATTATACTTGCAGTTCACAAGGATTTATACGTTTATATTCAAGAAGCCATAACTGCAAAGGAAATATTCGAAAAATTGAAGCGTTTATTTCAAGATTCTGGCTTGGACAGGCGCATTGGGCTATTACGTAGGTTGTGCTCAATACAGTTGGCGGAATGTAATTCTGTTGAACACTATGTTTCGGAAGTTGTTTCAACGGCTCAAAAGCTTAATGGTATTAGTTTCAACGTATCTGATGAATGGCTAGCTTCAATTTTATTAAAAGGTTTGCCGCCAGAATATAATCCCATGATTATGAGTATGGAGAGTTCAAATAAAGTTTTATCTGCGGATGCAATTAAGGCAAAATTGCTGCAAGATATAAAGTATGAATCACATAGTATATCAGACTCAGCTTTAGCCAGCAAAAAGCAAAGCAAAAAGAAAGACATCAATAACGTAAAGTGCTACAACTGTTAAAAGTTCGGACATTATGCAACGAAATGTCCAAATCGAAATTCAAGTAACAAAAACCAATCTATGTTTGCTGCATATGTCGTAAAAGGTTTGGCTCCAGACGAGTGGTTTTTTGATAGTGGAGCGTCTGTTCATATGGTTCAGTCAGAGGAGCATTTTAAGAATCTTCAGAACTATGAAGGTGAAATACGTATTGCAAATGACAAAACCTTGAAAGCTGTTGGTAAAGGCACAATTGTTATTGACGTGTCAATTCCGGGTGGACAGCAGAAAATTACAATTAAAGATGTTTTGTACGTACCAGAGCTTGGAGCTAATTTATTATCCATTAGCCAAATCATTAGGAGAAACAAAAAAGTTGTTTTTAATAAAAATGGATGTAATGTGTTTGATGAAAACAATAAGTTGGTGACTACTGGAAAACTAGTTGAGGGTATGTATAAATTGTGTACTCCTACTAACCAACGTATTTACTTGGCTAGTGAATCGTCAAATTTTGTAAGATGGCATCAACGTTTGGGCCATTTGAATCAACAATCAATGAAGAAGATGAAATCTGATGGTTTAATAAACTTTAATAATTTAGTTAAATTAAATTGTATGGCATGCGCACAAGGAAAACATGAAAAACTCAAATTTCCAAAAGAAGGTTCAAGAGCCAGTAATATTTTAGAAATAGTTCACACCGATTTATGCGGTCCAATGGAAGTAAAATCAAATGCTGGAAGTTCGTATGTTCTTACGTTTACGGATGATTGTAGCAGAAAAGTTTTTACTTATTTTTTAAAAAATAAGAGCTTAGTATTTGAAACATTTGTCAATTTTAAAAAATTAGTTGAAAATCAAACTGGAAGAAAGCTACAAATTCTACGATCAGATAATGGAGGAGAGTTCGTGAACAAAAGGATGCTCGATTATTTAACCAATTGTGGAATTAAGCATCAGAAAAGCGTGGCTTATAATCCTCAGTAAAATGGTCTCGCAGAGCGGATAAACAGGTCATTAATTGAGAAAGCTCGCTGTATGTTGTACAATGCAAAGCTACCTGACTGTTTTTGGGCAGAGGCGGTTTACACTGCCTGTTATCTAATCAATCGAAGTCCACATCGAGCCCTAGAAAAATGTCCAAATGAAATATGGTATGGTCGAAAACCAACTCTTAGTCATTTACGAGTATTTGGTTGTAGTGCAATGGTACATATTCCTCATCAAAAGAGGAGGAAACTTGATGCAAAATCTGAGAAGATGATTTTCATTGGTTATTGCGATGAATCCAAAGGTTATCGATTGTATGATCCAGTAAAAAAGTTGGTAACTACAAGTCGCGATGTAATATTTTTCGAGGACGAGTTTATGGCGTTCAATAATGAAAAATCTATTGAAGAATATTGGTTTTTAATCTCTAAATCGGAGAAAAATGGCACAAGTTCTCAAGAAACCTTTGATAACGATGTCGATAATGATTCATTATTATTCTCTTCGTTTACAGACAATAACAATGAAGTGGGGGAAGAAATAGAAAGTGAAAATATCTTATCTTTAACAATACAGGATGAAGTAGTTGATTCAGAGCACAAAGCTCCAGTTCCAAGGAGAAGTGAACGTTTAGCAAAGAAAGCTCAAGTCAGTCTTCTGGCGTCAAATATTGAAGGCGATTTTCCATTAACTTATGAAGAAGCTCTAAAAAGTCCAGAGAGAGAAAAATGGTTAGCTGCAATTAATAGCGAGATAAATTCCTTGCAAACTAATAATACTTGGACGGAAGTAACTCATCCTAGTTGCCAAAATGCAATCAAAACCAAATGGGTATTTAAAATTAAGGACGAGTCAAATGGTTCCAAAAGGTATAAAGCGCGTTTGGTGGTAAAAAGGCTTTACGCAGAAAAAAGGCATTGATTTCGAAGAAACTTATTCCCCGGTTATACGTTACACGCCCTTAAGACTGCTGGTTGCCTTAGCTGGAAAATATAACTTATATATTGAGCAAATGGATGCTGTAACTGCTTTTTTGCAAGGAGATTTGAAGGAAGAAATATATATTTACCAACCAGAGGGAGTTAAATGTGCAAATCCAAACTTTGTTTTAAAACTCAACAAGGCTTTGTATGGCTTAAAGCAGGCGAGTTTTGTATGGAACAATAAGTTAGATAAAGTTCTGTTAAACATTGGTTTTATTAAGTCTAAGATAGATCCTTGTGTGTATTATCAAATTAAGAGAACCAAGCGTACGTATTTAGCTATCTACGTCGATGACATGTTAATGTTTAGTAATGATATTCCATTTCGTGAAACTGTCAAGTCAAAGCTATGTCAAGAGTTTCATATGAAGATGCTTGGAGAAGCCGAAAAGTGTTTAAATATTCGAATAACTAAGAAAAACGAAAGAATTTGCTTAGATCAAGAGGAATACATCAATCAAATATTAAACAACTTCAGTATGGCAAATTGTAATCCCGTACAAATACCAATGGATCCAAATCAAAAGCTTAAAAAGAAAGAAGACGAAATTACTACCGATAATTATCCTTATCAGCAAGCAATTGGAAGTCTAATGTATTTGCAACAGTGTACAAGACCAGATATTTCACACGCAGTAAGTTATTTAAGTCGTTTTAATAATAATCCAAGTCAAGAACACTGGAATGCTGTTAAGAGGGTTTTCCGATATCTAAAGGGAAATAAAAGTTGTAAGCTTTCCTATAGTCAAGATGGAAACAGTGAGTTAATAGCATATTCAGACGCTGATTGGGCCAATGATATAGATGAGAGGAAGTCAATTACTGGTTATGCTGTCATTCTACAATCAGGTGCTATTTCATGGAGTAGTAAAAAACAGCAAACAGTGACCTTATCTTCAACCGAAGCAGAATACATGGCAATGTCTGCAGCTACTCAAGAAGTTGTTTGCTTAAGAGAGTTTTTTTACGAACTTGTTCCAGATACCTCATGTAAGCCAACCCCAATATTTTGTGACAACAGAAGTGCAATAGCTTTGTCATGCAATAACGTTTATAAACCCCGTTCCAAACATATTGACGTGAGACATCATTTTATAAGAGAGAAGAAGCATTCAAAACAAGTTGATTTTTTACCAGTTGGAACAGATGAGATGATAGCGGACTGTCTTACGAAAGCAACAACGGCACCAAAACACAAATATTGTTTTAAAGAACTAGGTTTAAATATTTAAAGGTCAATTTGAGTGGGGGTGTTGTACTGTATCAAATTTAACTTTAATATTTGTAAAATATTTTAATCTAGTTTTATTTTGAATTTCTGTTTTTTAATTTTTATAAATAAATAATTTTTCTTCACTTTGTATTGAGATACCAAAATATAGACATTGCCTTTCAATTTTACAATAGTGGTACACCCCGACTTACCGGGAGGGAGCTTGGTTTAGCATTAGACGACTCAACATATTGTGATCTACCCACAAGATACGTTGAGATTAAATGCGTAGCTGTTCGAGAAAAATTAAACATTTTTCTTAATTTAAAGCATAAAATGCTATGGTCAACTGTATCGAACGCTTTTGAATGATCCAAAAGTACTAAAAAAAGTGATATTATTGCTTTCAATTTCATTTCTAATTTCCTCAGCAACATCTACCAAAGCAGTTGTGCAACTATGTCCTTTACGAAAGCCAGATTGCCGCTTAGTTAACAAATTGTTATTGTCTAAAAATTTACTTATTTGTGTATGAATAAGCCTTTCAAAAACTTTAGAAAGGTATGGTAGAATCGCGATTGGGCGGTATTCAGATTTCGTTTTAGGTATCGGAATTATCTGGCATTTTTCCATTTTGTAGGATATATGTTGTTGAAAATTAATGTAATAAAAGGAAGTAAACTGGGAAGAAGGATTTTTATGAATCTTGGATGAATACCATCATCGCCAACAGCGTTAGACTTAATAGACAAACAACTATTAAGTACATCACATTGATCCACAGTTTCAAATACAAATTCGTCACTTTCATGAACAACATTATAGTCATGGTAGTATTTACAGTCTGCCCCGACCATGGGTATGTTCAGGAAATTCTCATTAACTGAATCCACATCCACAGTAATCGGCATCTGTGCAGTAACTTTACCAATACCAATTTCGCGAATAGTTTGCCATGTTCTCTTAGAACCTAAGGCGGAAGTGAATTTGGCAGAATAGAAATCAGATTTAGCCTTTTTAATCATCCTGTTCGTTACTCTTCTGGCAATACGATATTCCTCATAAAGTCGATCAGTTTTGAAAGGTTTCCATCTTGAAAAAGACAGATCCCTATAATGTATAGCCCGTTTAATATCCGAAGAAAACCATGGTTTTCTCCGTTTACTAATAGTTTTCGTTCTGAGTGGAACAGATAGATTAAAAAGACTTTTAAGGTTTAACTCAAAAAAGGAAAGTTGATCATCAACTGAAGCCATATTATGTAATTAAGACCTAATATATCGAAATGTACGTTTTTTTAATGGAATATGCAGTCCTAGCTGCTTCTACCTGTTGGCCATCGCAACAAAACGAATGTAACTGGGATATACCTGTAATGCTTTTCACATCCTTCCATTTTTCTTCCAACTTTAAATGAAGAGACAAATTTTCAATTTGAGCAGATGCCATAAAATAAATTTGAATTCCATTTATGTTGTTTTTTGCACATTGATAAAACGATAGTGCATCGTGTAAAACAATGGCGCATATTCATAAATTACACGGGTCAACACAAAATTTGTCTTTGACATTAAATCATAAAATTTCGATATATTAGGTCTTAATTAGACGAAAGAAAAATATACGACATGAAAAAGTTTGCTTTTGTATTTAGGAGACCGAAAAGAAAATACATTTTTTGTGTATAAAGTTTGCATAATTATGCGATATTTTTCAAAATATGTGTTTTTAATTTTTACAATAACTATCACAAAAGCAAACTTTATACACAAAAAATGTATTTTCTTTTCGGTTTTGTGTATAATTAACTGAAAAATCACAAAATAAACTTTAGGACAAAGAACGAAAATTTTTTTGTTGAGTCGTGTTATCACTAAGTGTTAAGTTTTTTAAGTGTCTATTTTAGTTATTCACAGTTGGTTACTTTCAGAAAGAAAAGTTTACACTTATAATTTATTTGAATAGCAAAACAATTTTGGCGACCGATTTGTGTCACTCTAAAATACAGAATACAATAAATACTCTTACAATTTCGCAAATAATAAACTTGTCACCAAATTTTATTGCAAAATTATATTTTGACAGTCCCCTATTTTAATTGATTTATACAAAAACCAAAAAATTAATTTTTTAGAAATTGTATGCATTTTTTAAGAACAGTAATTGTTTTTTTAAGAGCTTAATAAGCTTTTAAATTAACCAGTGTTCCCACCAGCAAAATTCATAATTATACTTGAGATGAAGCAAAATTACACAATTTCAATTAAATTACACCAGATATAAAATTAAAGTTTTTTTTAAAAATAAGCAAAACATTTACAAAGCAAATTTTAGTCAAACTGTTAAGATTCTTATTGAAATTTAAAATAAATTAACAAAAATAACATTAAAAACTTAAAATCAATTAATAGAACTTAAAATAAAACTCCTAAAATAATGAGTTTAACTTCCACATTTGGTTGCGCATATCTAGGGAAGGTTCAAAATGCTCATTGCCATTCCTTTATAATGGGTGTTTTAAGCCTAATAGAGCATATGAAAGGTTAGCTGTGAAACGCACTGTCATACTGCTTTCTCTTCTTGCTCAGGCACATCATCATGAATAGATGCATGCTTGAACAAAGCCACCAAATTATCGAAATTTACTTCAGCCATCGATTTTAGCAATTTTAAGGCGACTTCATGATTTAGCTGACCTGTGAAGTCACTGGTTTATGCTGAGAAACCAGCAACAATTGACGTCTTGGCATGCAGCCAGCAATGCTCGAAAAAAAGGAACAAATTCGTACGTCTGCAATGCATTTCATCAAGGACAGGCGCGTGGAGCCTATTTGTTTGAAATTAGTTTCAAATGGTAAAGCCGTGTATCATTCTGCGATTCGAATTAATTTTTTTGTGTTGTCTACCATTTTAATTTTCATGGTCTTAAAAATACCCTTTATACCTTATTTAGTAAACTAAATGACTGCACAGTTTTATACAACTGACCCTTTCGTAATTCAGTTTAACAACTGTAAAGTGCGTTAAATATTATTCAAAATAAGCATTAAAAAGCTGCAAGATAAAGATAACATTAATTTTATGTTCGAATATTGGAAACATAAATTCCCCCAGGCTAGTTTTTAGTTTAAATAAATTTTTTCAATAAAGTTAAGGTTCTAAATCACTATGATTCATTAAAATCTAAGAGAGATTTATTACCGAACTTTTAAAAATATATATTTAATGATTGAAGTCTTTTCTTAAAAAGAAACCGAGACTTTGGTTCAGAAGACTGTGCGTTTTTTAGCAACAATATTGAAAAAGAAATAAATGTCATCACTGAAATCGAATCTAGATTTAATTTGGGTCTCAGAAGTAAGAATTTCAAATAACACCTGAATTACACCTAAGAGAAATAACCCAATCTATACCCACGACAGAAAAAATTATACCAAATTCGGGTAATTACCCACAAAGTGGCAACACTGAAATTAACTACAGTATGTATCGTTCAAAATATTATCGACATTTTGTTTTCTCTACATGCCAATATCCATCGTTGCATTTCTTCAATCAGCTGAAAGCAGTTGCTAAGATAGTAATGAATTATGAATAAGATCTATAACTATCTATGAACTATTTTTTAGTTTCTGTTTTGTTAGTTACGACTTTAGGTATGATTTCTGAATATGCGCCAATGTTTTTAGATTTTGTTATTTGCCACACTTTTCTCTTAATGACGGTTCCAACTCCATCAACGGCTCCGTTTCTGTGAGAACTAGCGGAAAAATTGCATTTCATATACAGTAGTTTTGACTTAGCTGCACAATCACCTCTGCACGATTTTTTGTGCAGGTAAATCAAAAATGCAGTTATCTTAAATGCATTTACCTGCCTTAATGTGCAGGTACACAATTGTGGTTACCTGCACAAAAGTGCAGCTAAAGTTAAGTGTTTGATTTAAAAGAAGAATAAAAAAATTATTTTTTTAATACATAAATTTATATATTATTAAAATTTATTTCAACCCAGGAGCTTACTGGGAATCTCACAAAGAGTCTTTTTGATCGTCGACGAGCTCATTTTTTAATTGTAGACGATTCCTAGCACGGGAGAAACTGTTACACGTGCTGATTCGTAAGAGAGATTCTTCCATAACGCTGCGAAAAACGCTTATATTAATCGTAAAGGGAATCGTTTATGATGTTTGTTGAGATTATCTAACGAGTCTTTAAACAAGCATGCTAAGAGTCGTCTGAGACTCATGTAGGTATTATTTTACAACTCGTGAAATACTCAGCCGTATGACAAAGCTACCTAAATAAGGGCATCAGGCGCATTTTTCATGCCAAAACGTCTAATTTTCATACAATTTCTATAAAACTAATTGAAGGAAATATTTGCTCGGAGTTCCTGTTAAACAGTTTATTTTTTAATGTTCCCCAACGCCCTACACGTTACTACCAGCCGTTATCAATTGAATACTTCCAACAAAATTATGCAAATGCTGACCCTTTTCGTCGAATATGTGTAAACTTTAATGATCTGTAAAGTATTATTGATATGACTTTGAATATTAATACATACTATCAAACTGAACTTAATTTTATATTTAAATAGATGATGTTAAATTTGTTTGTTTAATTTTGTAATTTTTGTCTGAAAGGAGGTAATCCATAGACTAAATAAATAAATAAAAAAAAAATAAAAAAAAATCCTTTTTTGCAGATCCTTAGACCGGTTTGTTTTATTAAAATTGTATTGCCAATAGCATTTTCATACTTCAAAAACTGTCTTATTTAGGTAGCTCAGTTCATTTCAAGATTCAAAGACGAGCGTGTCAAAAAATAAATAAAAAAATTAATAAATTAAAAAAAGATTTAGATGTTTTTGTTACTCGTCAGATAATCACCAGAAGATTCTTTAAGGAGTTGTATATTCAACATAATCGTCTAACAAACAGCCTATGCTAGCTGGGAAATAACAGATCATTTTATACATGTATGTATGTATGTATGTTTTTTTAATATAAAAGAAACATTTACAAAAACAATGAGAATTCACAAAGAACATACAACATAAAAAACAAAATAATTGCGATTTATATTTTTATAAACAGCTTAAATTGGATATTTATGTGAAAAAGTGGCCACCATATATTTTTATGTGTGCAGCTAACTTTGATGTTTTGTATGAAAAATATTTTAAAGCTGCCCAAAAATATGAAAAATGTGCAGGTATACAAAATGCACGTAAACAAGGATTTTGAAGAATAATTCCAGAAAATATTTATATTGGGCAGTTAAGTCAAAGTGCAGCTAACTTTGATATTTTGTATGAAAATAATTTTAAAATGCCAAAAATTTTGTGCATTTATCTTAAATGTGCAGGTATAGAAAGTGCACTTAAAAAAGGAATTTGTATGGAATTAGAAAGAATAATTCCAAAAATTATCAATTATGTGCAGTAAAGTCAAAAGTGCACGTAAACAAAAGGCAGTTAAGTCAAAACTACTGTATATGCATCCGATATGCTTAATAATATCTCTTAAGCTTGTCAAAATATATATTTTTTTTTTCAATTGAGCGCAGCTTCCATCAGAAAATATTAAAGTCTTTGAAAAATGCCCATAAATTTTTTTTATTTCGATAAAAAGGGTTAACACAAAAATAAGTACGTCGTGTTTATTATGTGTAAGTTTATCGCTTATAACCGCAAACGACTGTGAAGCACCAGCCACCAAGCTACGCAGGTAAAAATTGTTACCTGGCGGTAGCTAAAATGAGCACTTTGTATTTCGTTTTGGTGTGTCAACCTATAATTCTCGGCAAAATCAATTTGAAGAACGAGCTCGAACGGCTTTAAGTTAATATTTGATTCCTGAAAATATTTTTGCTGAGCTCTTTTTACAAAAAAATGGGTTTTAAATGATGATAACTTAGTTTCCATATCAATGACTAACTCAGATAAATTTGAAATTGTATTTGAAAGAGCTATGTGGCTATCTATTTTACGCCACTGTTGCCAGCTTACTTCATTCTCCATATTAGCCAAATAAGCAAGCGGAATAAATTGAACTTTTAAATCTGTGAGGCACTTCATACACGCAAAGAAAAAACATGGTTGATGCAATCACAATCGCAAACTATCATTAATGTTTGTGGTTATGATTGTGTAAAACACGTCTTGCGTAACAATATATGTTCAGTAGACTGCCACTTAAAAAAAATCCTGCGGCACTCCACAGATCGGTTTCTTTTTCCAAAAAAGTAATTGTTGCAAAATTTTAATCAATTCGGTTGGGGGGAAATGGCGCCTTAAAGCCCCCAAAGTTTACTTAAATCAGAATTTTTACACAAAAGTTGACTTTGGGCTTAAATAACTCAGCTATTACCAATTACTCATAAAAATGACATATTACTGAAATGAAGGAAACGCTGAATAATTTTGCCAAAGGAAGTTTTTGATTATCTCCAACCGTTTTCGATTTATACCCCCCAAACAAGATTTGTGCCTTCAATAAATAAATTTGATTTCCTTCTAATCCTGGAAGAAGTTTCCCGTCCCAATGCAAACAAACAGTTTCCAAATCAGTATTTTTCATCTTGGCTTTGATTTCATCAACACGTTCTTGCCGCAATTGTTGTCTAGCAGTTCGAACAGAATTTTTGTTTAGAATGAAATTATTTATGCTCTGCCCAAACGCTTCTGTCACTTATTTTGCAAGAATCAAGAACAGCAGCGAGTTTTGGAGTTACTATATAAGTATTTCCCCTAGCTTTCTTTAAACGTGGCTCTTGTGCAATATCCATGTCAGAAGCACTTTCTTCATAATTTGAATTTTCCATGTCAGAAGGACTTTCTTCACAATTTGAATTTTCCGGGTCAGATAACGAAATATCGTTAACTTCTTGTATACTTTTTTCTCTCCTTTGCAACAATTTTCTTTGCCTCTCTTCAGTTTGTTGTTCGCTATCGATGTCATGCATATATCCTGGTCTTCCCTCTTTTCTTTGATTCAATAAAAATATTTTATCTTCTTCAAATTTCATAATATTCAATGCATTTGCATGAGCTATATAAAATAAGTTTTCCATTTTTTGGGTAAACACAGTTTCTTTTTTGTCTTTCTAGCTGAGTTCTTTTGCAGATTTCGCCACTCATTATAGAGGTTTTCTAATTTTCTAATACAGTGCATTTCTTCTCTTGTAGGAATTCTTGCCTTTTTCCAAATTATTTGCACTTCTTTTATTGTTAAACGGGCACTTTCTCTCAAGCTCAGCTTAACAACACGCGTATTGAAAAAAATCACTTTAATGACTTCTTTAACAGATGGCAATTTAGAACCAACCAAACTATTGAAATAATTTCCAATCAAATATATTCGCTCACGTAAACACATAGACATGTTAGCACAACTATCTCTTGCAAAATAATAACTACTTATAAATATGAAATACTCAAATTCATTTATTGTCGCAAAAATAAAGTTCCGTTATCAAGTAAAGCACAACATACTTTTGCAAAAAACAAAGTAACAAAAACAAAGTACCGTAATCAGCAGCGTATGTAAGTTCAAACATCAAAACACTTTTGTAAATTTTAAGGGGATATCTGCTTATTAGCCTACCTATATGTACGTAATACAATAAATAACACAAAATTTAACGTTTTGCTAATTAATTTATTGAAGGCACAAACAAATCTTGTTTTGGGGGTATAAATCGAAAACGGTTGGAGATAATCAAAAACTTCCTTATTCAGCGTTAAATTTCCTTCATTTCAGTAATACATATGTCATTTTTATGAGTAATTGGTAATAGCTGAGTTATTCAAGCCCAAAATCAACTTTTGTGCAAAAATGCTGATTTTAGTAAACTTTGGGGGCTTCGAGGCGTCATTTCCCCCCAACCGAATTGAATAAAATTTTGCAACGATTACTTTTTTGGAAAAAGGAACCGATCTGTGGAGTGCCTTCAGGCAAATTCACAAAAACAAAAAATCCCATATGCGCTAATGGCAGTCTAATGTTCAGACATAATGTTTTTAGCCTATTATTGTCTCAAACATATTATTTTGGGCATAAGAAAAACGCAAACGACCATTGCAACCATGTTTCTATATTTCCCAAAACCATGAAATATGTCTATTTAAACACGTTACATGGTTCTCATAATAAAAACAATAACAAATTTATACTAAAAAATTTATTTTTTATTAAAAATACAAAAAAATTGTTATTAAAAATAAATTAACAAATATAACATTAAAGAACTAAAACAATTTTGAAACTCCTAAAATAATGAGTTTAACTTCTACATTTGCTTGCATATATCTGTTGTATAAGCTACACTTGTGTGGCTAAGTGCTACCCTAATACATTTATAATGTAACGAGTATCAACGATACTCGTTATTGTGCCAAGCTAATGTCATGGCTTTTTTCCTTTTAATCTTTCTTCTTTATCTTGTGTCCAACACGTTCAGTTGTAATAAAACCTAATTATAATTTAATGTAAAACCAACGTTTTTTATTTAAAAGAATACTTGACCCTCCTGGTCAACACAACATGGTGGCAGCGGTAAACATTTAATTAAAGTGAAGAAGATTTTACATAGTGAAAAAACAAAGTTTTCATCACGTTTTTGTAAAAAAAAATTTGAGGTTAGGTGAAAATATATTAATTTATGACTCAAAAAGCAGTCAAAACTGAAAAAATGGAGAACATTTTTGTGGCAAACATCGCTCCTCCTGAACCATTTAATTTTTCGCACCCAGATGATTTGGCCAAATGGCGGAAAAGGTTTGAGCGGTATATGAACATGTCAGGACAATCAACTAAAACAGTAAGGGAGCAGATTGATTTGTTATTTTACATAATGGGTGAGAAAAGTGAGAAAGTCTCATTCAATTTGGATCCGCACCAACGACCGTGGCGGATGCCTTAAACAAATTTGACAACTACTTCAACCCAAGGAAAAACATCATATTTGAACGCTTCAAATTCAACTCAAGGGTTCAAAGGCAAGGCGAATCTGTGGATGATTTCATTACTGACCTACATGCCTTTGCCGAAAAGGATGCGTACGGAAATCTGAAGGAAGAGTTAATCCGAGACAGAATCGTGGTGGGTATGCTCAACACAAAAGTTAGTAAACAGATGCAGCTGAAACCGGATCTGACGTTAAAGGTAGCAGTAGATACAGCTCGACAAGCTGAAATTCAAATTAAACAAACAAAAGTCATCAAAGACGACAAAAACGTGTGTAACGTTCAAAAGGCAAGTGGCGGCATGCACGTACGTTACCAAGGTGGAAAAAATTTTTCAAATTCAAATGGTAATGGTAATTATAATAAAAATAAATGTAATTATTGTGGATTTAAACCACACAATAGAAAAGATTGTCCTGCCAGGGGAAAAAATTGCAACATTTCCAACTTACGTGGACACTTTGCGAGTGTATGTAAAAAGGAAAATGAAATTAAAGCAAAACCAAGTAAAAAGGTAAATTCGGTAGAATCCGCAAATTTAAAATAAAATTCTGAAAATCGGGAAAATTTTGACTATATGATCGGGACGGTAAATAAATTTTTCACGGGAAATAATGGTAAATGTGTAGATTCGTGGTACATTCAGTGCGAAGTAGCCGAATTGAAAAATAGTTTAAACTTTCTTATAGAAACTGGGGCAGACTGTGTCTGCATCCTAAAAAATTCGATTGCGACCCATCATAATCTAACCATCGTAAATACGGATACGGGTTTAAAGGGACCAGATGGTAGTTCGTTGAACGTTTTAGGCATTGCTAAAGCAACTTTAGCTTATCGTGGGAAACAATGTAAAGTAGACGTTTACATTGTTGAAAGGCTTAGTACTCCTATTTTAGGGCGAAATGCTATCGTAAAATTAAATATTCTTCAGCCTCTGGCTCTCGAAA
Source organism: Pollenia labialis (assembly GCA_949318255.1). Taxonomy (NCBI): domain Eukaryota; kingdom Metazoa; phylum Arthropoda; class Insecta; order Diptera; family Polleniidae; genus Pollenia; species Pollenia labialis. Next base: position 145,110,793 of record OX439140.1, on the reverse strand, counting down.
ATTTTTTAGTTTCAAAAAGTGAAAGTGAGAATATGTAATTGAAGTTAGTGGAAAATTTTCCCAGACTTTTTCGTGAAATCGGCGAGTTTAAAGGTGAAATTAACATAAGATTAAAAACTAATGTTACTCCTTTTGTACAAACAATACCAAGAAAGGTAACAATCCCTTTATTACCAAAATTAAAATCAGAAATTGATAGATTAATAGATCTGGACATAATTGAACGTATGGACGATGTTACGGAGTGGGTTAGTCCCATAGTAGTTGTTCCAAAACCAAACAATGAAATAAGACTGTGTGTTGACTACACCCAGCTTAATAAAGCGGTTATTAGGCCATATTATACTATGCCGAAAATTGACCTCTTTTGCTAACATTAAGGAAGCTAAAATTTTTTCAAAAATCGACGCGAACAAAGGATTTTATCAAATAAACTTATGTCGTGAAATTCAATTACTGACTTGTTTTATATGGCCTTTCGGACGGTTTTTTTTTTAAAAGATTACCTTTTGGCATTTCTTGCGCGCCAGAATATTTTGTGTTGTTGACTTTCCCAAACCGGAAAATAAAACGGAAGTCCAACGTTTCCTCGGTATGGTGAATTTTGTTGCAAAGTTTATCCCCAATCGGTCTAAAATATTAGGACCTATCAATGACTTAACGGGAAAGGTAGATTTTGTTTGGGATAAGGTACAGGAAAAAGCTTTTTTAGAAATTAAAAACAGTTTGACACAAACTCCAACTTTAGCCTTTTATGACCCTTCTAAACAAATTATCATTAGCTCAGAGGCATCCTGTTATGGTATTGGAGCCTGTCTTTTTCAAGTGGACGGTGACGGTAAGAGGGAAGTGGTTTCATATTTATCCAGAACGATGACCGATACTGAAAAACATTACGCTCAAATTGAACGTGAAACCTTAGGCATAACTTGGGCAGCAGAAAAGTTAGCCGAGTATATCACAGGTTTAAAGGTAATATTTGAAACAGACCACAGGCCTTTAGTGCAAATTTTACAGTCAAAAAATTTAGATACCTTGACCCCAAGACTACAACGTTTTTGAATGCGCCTTATGAGGTACGACTACTCTATAGTCTACGTACCAGGCAAAGACTTAAAAGTAGCTGACGCTTTATCTCTTAGTCCAGTTCCTTGTAAAGAGGACGAGCCTCAAGAACTCGGGATAGAAACTGCAGCTTTTGTACGTGTTTAATGATGACTCGTTCCAAACGCAGCACCCTGTAAAATATTAACGGTCCTTAAATTGTTATTTATTTATTTCATATTTTGTCATTCCATTATTCTTCTTGTTTTAAATTTAACTTGCTAGTTGATCTTTTTTAAAATCATTACAAAACACTCTAGTTTCAACCGTAGAACAATAAACAAGTAAAGCAACAGAAAAACATTGTGACCCAACAAAACAAACAACAAAAACAAACAAAACTGTGAACAAAACAAAATACATACATGTAAATAAAACTAAAATACAAAAAACTAAAAATAAAAAAAAGTGTTTTATTTAAAAATAAAAATTAGTGAACCGTGATAAATTTGAGGTAACCAAAATTTAAAGTTCATCCTCAAACATTTTGGTCCAAACGAACCGGATAATTTTTATAAAAAACTAGCTTAACCCGGTGCGCTTCGCTACACTGCTTTAACCACTTTATCGGTTGATAGATATTTAATATATGCATCCTATGGAAGGTAGTTCCCCCCTGCGCCTACCCGCTTTATTTTTATTTTCAAAGTGAAGTATACCATAAGAGTGACTTCTTCAAAGTTTGAACTTTCTCACTATAACAGTTTTTAAGATATCCGATATTAAACATTGGCGTCCTATGGTGGGTAACACTTCCCCCGCTGCTATTTTATTTCAATTTTGGGGCTCAGAAAATCCTACTACCAAAAGTTCAACAAATTGCTTGCAGCGGCTCTTATTAATATTTCTATCTATGAGGGGTACTGCTCCTCCTCTGGCTACCCCGCCCATTTCTATATTGAAATTTATAGTTTACCAAAATAGTAGCTTTAACTACGTTTGAAGACTCTCCCTTTAATAGTTCTTCAGTTGAGCGATATTTAATGTATGCATCCTATGGGAGGTATTTCCCCTCCTACGCCTACCCGCTTTATTTCTATTTTCAAAAGTGTAGTATACCATAAGACTGACTTCTACAAAGTTTGAACATTCTCACTATAACAGTTCTTAAGATATGCGATATTAAACATTGGCGTCCTATGGTGGACACCACTTCCCCCGCTGCTATTTTATTTTAATTTTGGGGCTCAGAAGATCCTACTACCAAAAGTTCAACAAAATGCATGCAGTGGCTCTTATTTATATTTCTATCTATGAGGGGTACTGCTCCTCCCCTGTCTACCCCGCCCATTTGTATACTGAAATTTATAGTTAACCCTCATAGTAGCTTTAACCACTTTTGAAGACTCTCCCTTGAATGGTTCTTCAGTTGAGCGATATTTATTATATGTATCCTATGGGAGGTATTTCCGCCCTGCGCCTACCCGCTTTATTTTTATTTTCAAAAGTGTAGTTTACCATAAGAGTGACTTCTACAAAGTTTTAACTTTCTCACTATAACAGTTTTTAAGATATCCGATATTAAACATTGGCGTCCTATGGGGGTAACACTTCCCCCGCTATTTTATTTCAATTTTGAGGCTCAGAAGATCCTACTACCAAAAGTTCAACCAAATGCGTGCAGTGGCTCTTATTTATATTTCTATCTATGAGGGGTACTGCTCCTCCCCTGTTTACCCCGCCCATTTATATATTGAAATTTATAGTTTGCCATAGTAGTAGCTTTAACCACGTTTGAAGACTCCCCCTTTAATAGTTCTTCAGTTAAGCGATATTTAATATATGCATCCTATGGGAGGTATTTCCGCCCTGCGCCTACCCGCTTTATTTTTATTTTCAAAAGTGTAGTATACCATAAGAGTGACTTCCACAAAGTTTGAACATTCTCACTATAACAGTTCATAAGATATGCGATATTAAGCATTGGCGTCCTATGGGGGGAACCACTTCCCCCGCTGCTATTTTATTTCAATTTTGGGGCTCAGAAGATCCTACTACAAAAAGTTCAGCAAAATGCCGCCAGCGGCTCTTAAGATATGCGATAATAAATATTGGCATCCTATGGGGGGTACCAATTCCCCTGCCCCTATCGAAAAAATAAGTAGCCTATTTTATTTTTAGGGCTCACGTGATGTTACTGTAAAAATTTCAAGAAAATCGGTTCAGTAGTTTCGGAGTCTATAAGCCAACAAACAAACACACAAACACACAAACATTTTTCATTTTTATATATGTATGTATATAGATAAATAAAACGTGATACCTACCTACCGTGTGTGCAAATTTAATTTTCCAAAAAATAAGTGTTTGTGACTCTAATAGAAAGTGTGACTCTGAAATTAAAAAAAATTGTTAACAAACAACTAAAAGAACACACATAAAATCAACCCCCAAACATTTGGTCATTTGGAAACGAAACATTAAGAAATTAATTAAATCATAATTGTGTTTAAAAATTAAAATTTTCAAAGTTAAAAGTGAACAAAATCTAACGGTACCCAAATTCCTTGGCGCAGTAGCAGCAATAACAACAGCATTATTGGCAGACACAACAACAACAACAGAAGGCTTAATAAACGTAGTGACACAAAAGAAATAAGACCCAAACACAACAAGTAAGTCAAATTATACAATACAACAAGAAATAAATATTCTTGCTTGTTGTGTTACTCTTTAATTTTTTGCCGCTGCAATTTTTAAGAGAAGAACCCGTGACGTCACTACCCAAATAAATAAAAACCGAGCTACCATTGCGTCAATTTTTGAAAATTCTAACCGGGAAAATAAATACAATATTTGACTCAAAATTTTTAAGACACAATTTATTTTTATCGCTAGCAGGCAATTTTTTGACTCAATTTTATTATTATTCTGACTCTTTTCCAATTCTCAAATATGTCCCTGAAAAAATTCGTCAATTGCACAAACGATTTAGTCGACTTCGAGAAGATTCAAGCAGAAGCGCGTGCTGAAGATAATGTACACGCGTTGGAAATTATTCGAGTAGAATTAGACTCCATATGGACCCAAGTAAAAAGATCATATGAAGAATGTAGGGACATAGATCAGGATGGTGATAAACCAATTGACAGAAGAAAATTACGGGAGCGATACCAAACTGCCCTAATGGTTTATAAAAATTGTCTTTTGTCAATCAACGCTGAAATCCATGCGCTTTCGGACACAACCATGGAAAAAGTTGAACGCCAGTCAAATACTCCGTTAGAAAGAGAGGTTTCATCAATAAGACTCCCTCCTTGCGACACCGACACATTTTTTGGGGATTATAAATTATGGCCGAGTTTTCGTGACTTGTTCACAGCCATATACATTAAAAATCCTAAAATTAGCAATGTTGAAAGGCTTTTTTATCTGACGCAAAAAACCGGTGGAGACGCCAGAGATGCAATTACGCACGTCCCTTTAACAAACGACGGATTTATCATGGCTTGGAAAAATTTAGTTGACCGGTACGAAAATAAATGGATGCAGGTCAATGAGCAATATAAAATTATTTTGGATCTGCCTCATGCATCTACAGACTCTGGAGCCTCAATTAAAAAATTACAAAGAACAATAAACGATTGTAGGCATACATTAGGCAGACTAGGAATCGACACTTCGACATGGGAGTCGTTTTTAATTTATATTTGCGCTCAAAAACTTCCCAGGGCCCTTGTTCAAGACTTTGAAAATTCCTGTGAAGATTGTGCCGAAGTACCCAAGTGGCAAAAATTTGACAAGTTTTTGACCCACAAATTTAAGACCCTAGAGTCAGTAGGCAATATTAAATCATTAAAGGACAAATCCATACCACCCAAGTCTGAAGTCGCGAAAAATACCCAAAATAAAAGGAACATTAATTCATTCCAAACGAATATTGCGAAATCAAAGAGTCACAATCAATACAAAAATAAACCAATTAGAAGTTTTAATAATAACGCCATAACATGCCAACATTGTAGCGAGTCACACACCCTACGATCATGCCCCACATTTCTAGAAAAAATGTAAGTGATGGAAGATATATCGTAAAAGTCACAAATTCATGTTACAACTGTCTATCGATCAATCATAGTGTCAGGGAGTGCCCTAGTAAATACAGTTGTAGGCTGTGTAAACAAAAACACAACACTTTATTGCACAAGGCAACAGTGACCCAGCCTACAAACTTGCCACAAAATAACGCTGACGAGCAACCAAGCACAAGTGCCGCAGCTCAAGCCCAATACATACAGTCCACTTCAGCATCAGGTATTCCCAACCTTACTTCCCTGACCCTGCGCGAAAACATACAAACATCGACAAATCAAACAGACCACGAAACGTTGCTTTTCACTGCCATTGTCGAAATAGAAACTAGAGGTCAAAGATACCAGGCTAGAGCCATCATCGACCCTGGATCACAATCAACCTTTGTATCGGAAAAACTAAAAAACCTATTAAAATTACCCACTAAAAGAAACATAGTTCACGTTTCTGGGTTGAGTCAAACAGTTTTTGAAACCTCAACTAAAGCATGTTTGCTTAACCTTTGCTCACGGGTGGACACATCGTTTAAGTTAGAAGTTTGGGCCCCAGTTCACAAGACCCTTCCCTCTAATTTACCACCTCAAACATTTGACATGCTAAAGCTCAGTGAGGCTGCAAAATTGCAACTTGCAGACCCTCACTTTAATCAAAATAGACGCATCGACTTGCTAATAGGCCTCGACATAGGCCCATCGATTTATTGCATGGACACACCGATGCGGTCTGTTGGATCCCTTTTGGCACAAAAACAGTATTTGGCTGGATTGTGGGGGGACCAACACCAAAAATTACTCAACCCAGAACAACAATTTCTTTATTGAATACATCGTCCCTTGACCGAATCCTCACACGCTTTTGGGAGGTGGAGGAAACCCAAAACAGATTTTGAGGTCAGACGAGGACACTATTGTGGAACACAATTTTCAACAAACAACTCGTAGAAACGACTCGGGAAGGTATATAGTTACCCTGCCCTTCAAAAAAACAGAAGAAAAAGGCTCTTCTCGCAACATTGCCATGGCTCAGTACCTAATAATGGAACGCACGCTCATCCAAAAACTCGAAATTCAGCAATTATATGACAACGTTATTTTAGAATATATTGAGTTAGGACACATGAGAAAAATCGAACCCTCGGATGTAAACAAAGCTCCAAACTATTATCTGCCGCATCACGCAATAATAAAACCAGACCGATTGACCACTAAACTTAGAGTGGTTTTTAATGCCTCGAGCCCAACGTCAAATAAGAATAGTTTTAATGACATTTTATATCCAGGACCCATTCTTCAACAAGATCTTGTTCTTTTGATAGCAAAATGGAGATTTTTCCGCTTTATATTTAACGCCAACCTTACAAAAATGTATCGTCAAATACTAATCGACCCAACTCAAACAAAGTTTCAAAGAATCTTATTCAGAAAATCCAAAAATGACCCCATAGAAGACTACGAGCTTCTCACAGTTACATTTGGAGTTAATTGCGCCCCATTGTTAGCCATCAGAACGCTTGTTCAGTTAGCTAAAGATGTACAAATGACTCATCCCTTAGCGGCCAAGATTCTTAAACATAATATGTATGTGGATGACGTCTTAGCAGGAGGTCATACCATAGAAGAAGCTATAAAATCTAGAAAAGAATTAACTTTTGTCTTAAAATCAGCCGGCTTTGATCTAATGAAATGGAACTCAAATGAGCCACAAGTCATTCAGGATTTACCTAGTGAGACTCTACTACCACTCGACTGGTTAAATCTGTCAGAAAATGACGGGACCAAGACTCTAGGGATAAAATGGAACATTTCATCAGACCCCTTTACATTCACAGCCCCAGATATACAAGTTAAAGAAGCCATAGCATACATTTTACGTTTCGGAAGACCTATACCAAGAAGTCAAATCTCATCTGTAGAACCTTCAACAGAAGAAATACAATCTGCAAAAAATCGCATCATTATTTGGACACAAAAAACCTTGTTTCCTGACGAATATACCGCTTTACTTCACAAACGTCCAATTTCCCCTCGAAGTAAACTCTTAACCCTTACGCCATTTCTCGATCGCAATGGGATTATAAGGGCCAATGGGCATTTAGCGCAGTCCCCAGCATTAACATACAATGAACGCTGTCCAATTCTGTTGCCATACGAATCAAAATTGGCCAGAATGATAACAGAATTTGTGCACAAAATTTTTTTGCATGGAGGAAATCAGCTCATGACCCGAGTAATAAGAACAGAATTTTGGATTTTTCGTCTTAAGCCCTTAGTTAAAACTGTCATAAATAATTGCAAAACGTGTGTACTTTACAAAAAACACACTCAAAGTCAGATAATGGCATCCCTGCCACCTGAGCGCACAACAATATCAAGACCCTTTACCGTTACAGGTGTTGATTACGCTGGACCCTTTAATATACGAAACTTCACTGGTCGAGCCTGTCTCATCACAAAAGGGTATGTCTGCATATTTGTATGCTTTGCCACTAAATCTGTTCACTTAGAACCAGAAAGTGAGTTATCGACCCAAGCATTTTTAGCTGCCTTTTCCCGCTTTATTGGAAGACGTGGATGTCCAGCAATCATATATTCGGACAATGGCACGAACTTTATCGGAGCAGCAGAACTCATCAAAAAGGATCGTCTGGAATTTATAAAAACTCTTCAATCCCAAGTTACACACAACTATAGCCATCAAAATATCATTTGGAAATTTATACCCCTTGGTGCCCCACATATGGGCGGACTCTTGGAAGCCGGTGTAAAATCCTTCAAAACCCACCTAAAGAAAATGATACCAGATATGAAATTCACCTTTGAAGAGCTGTCAACAATTCTCACTCGCATAGAATCGTGTTTAAAATCTAGACCCTTAAGTCCTGCTAGCGATGAGCCAAATGGCCTTAACCCATTGACCCCTGGCCACTTCCTTATTGGTACCCCATTATTGACCCCAGCCGAACCTGATGTGAGCAGCGAAAACCTGACCCTCATCAACCACTGGAAACGCCCAAAGGTCATCTACCACTCATTTTGCCAAAGATGGAAATCCGAGTATCTGGCCGAACTACATCGCAGATATAAATGGAAGACTCAAAGGGACAATCTTCAAGTCAACGACATGGTGGTCATCAAAAACAACAACTTGCCACCCAACGAATGGCAAATGGGTCGAATCACTAAGACTCATATTGGAACTGATAAAAACTGTCGAGTTGTCGACATCCAGACAAAAAATGGGATCGTTACCAGACCCATTACAAAAATTGTGGTTTTGTTTTAAAATATATTTAACATTTTTTAAAAAATTTTCCCAACTAATGTTACACTGAATTCCTACTTACAGGTATGGCATCCCACAAAGCATTTCTAAGTTTCTCATCAACAGATTTGATTGCTGTCAAAATTCTCAACGCCACGACCCGCAAACTTGAATCGAAGTGAGATCCTAGATGCCATATCTGTCAAAATCATCACAACACCTTGCTACAGTGTATCCTGTTTTTTGGACCTACGATAAACTGCACCAAGTCATGGGGGCCGGAATGTTTAATGATGACTCGTTCCAAACGCAGCACCCTGTAAAATATTAACGGTCCTTAAATTGTTATTTATTTATTTCATATTTTGTCATTCCATTGTTCTTCTTGTTCTTAATTTAACTTGCTAGTTGATCTTTTTTAAAATCATTACAAAAAACTCTAGTTTCAACCGTAGAACAATAAACAAGTAAAGCAACAGAAAAACATTGTGACCCAACAAAACAAACAACAAAAAACAAACAAAAACAAAACTGTGAACAAAACAAAATACATACATACATATAAATAAAACTAAAATACAAAAAACTAAAAATAAAAAAAAGTGTTTTATTTAAAAATAAAAATTAGTGAACCGTGATAAATTTGAGGTAACCAAAATTTAAAGTTCATCCTCAAACAGTACGTTTTGTCGTAAAACATCTTCCTGTAAAAGATTATTATGTAGAAAAAATAATAAAAGCTCAAAAAGAGGACCCAATATGCAAACTACTTGTTCAGTATTCGGCAGATGGTTGGCCAACTCGTGATAAATTACCAGATTTAATGGTACCCTATTATCAATACCGTTACGATATTTCTTTTTCACAAAATTTAGTATTAAAGGATACGCGAATAATTATCCCTCCAGGTTTACAAAGAGAAGTAATCAACTTCATTCTTTCAGGCCATCAGGGAATTACCAAGTGTCGTAGATTAGCTCAAACTTCGGTTTGGTGGTTAGGTCTTAGTTCACAGTTGGAAGATTTAGTAAAAAACTGTCCTAACTGCATTGAGGAACGATGTAACAACAGGGAAACATTCAAGTATGAAAATCCACCAACTCGACCGATGGAGAAAATTGGTTTAGACCTTTTCAAATGGAACACGTGGTATCTTATAATAACTGATTATTATTCACGATATTTCGAATTTTTTCCACTAACCTCTATGACTGAAGAGGTCATAATCAACAAAGTCAAAGAATTTTTTTCCCGTTTTGGTATTTGTTCCATGTGACAATGGTCCACAATTTCAGCCAAAATTTAAACAATTTGCTTTTGATTACAGTTTTACACACGTGACAAGTAGCCCTTATTATAGCCAATCTAATGGTGCTGCGGAAGCAGCGGTGAAAGTTGGAAAAAAGTTAATAAAAAAATGTGAAAATATTTACGAAGGTCTTCTTAACTATCGTTCTACCCCTTTAGCAAACGGATTTTCGCCCGCGGAATTAATGATGGGTCGCAAAATCAAATCTTTGGTTCCAATGTTGCCAAGTCTGTTAGAACCAGAGAATAATCAGAAAGTATTAGAAAAAGAACGTCAAATTAAAAAAAAACAAATTCAAAATTATAATAAAAGACACAGAACTAAAGATCTGCCGGAATTGAAAAAAGGGGATGGGGTGTGGATAGTCGATTTACGAAAATATGGTAGGGTTTTAAAAAAACTAGACGAACCACGATCATATCTTATCAAGGCGGATAGAGAGACGTACAGGCGAAACAGATGGCATCTAATCTCAGTGCCAAATTTCGCTACTGGTAATTCTGACAATTCAGACGAATGTTATAATCCAAATGAGAATTGTATAGTTGAAAATAATTTCGACAACAATGCTAGCGGGGATCAAACCGATTTGCCTTATACTCCGGAGGAACTACCTTCTGAAGAAACTCCAGAAGTTGGTCCCTCAACAAGAGTTAGTAGACAAAGAACTACACCAACTTGGTTTAAAGATTATGTAGTTAAAGAGATTGATTTATAAAATTAAAATACAATTTTAGGGAAAAAGTTTATTATATTTGTCACATATAAAAACACATGCATTTAAAATTAAATAAAAATGAAAATACAAAAAAATAATATTGTACAAATCTTTTCATTTTAAATTATATTAGTAATGAAAAATACAAAACAAAATTGTAAAACCAAAAAAACATAATAATATTTTACAAATCATTTTCATTTAAAATCAAAAATATCAAAACAATTGTAAAACTGAAAAAAATAATATTGTAAAAATACTTTAATTTAGTTATTAAAATTATTAAAACATTGTTAAATGAATTAAAAAAAAAAAAAAATAATTATAATAATTATTACTTATTATATAAGCTACACTTGTGTGGCTAAGTACCACCCTAATACACTTATAATGTAACGAGTATCACAACGTTATTGTGCAAAGCTTATGTCATGGCTTTTTTCCTTTTATTCTTTCTTCTTTATCTTGTGCCCAACACGTTCAGTTGTAATAAAACCTAATTATAATTTATTGTAAAACCAACGTTTTTTATTTCAAAGAATACTTGACCCTCCTGATCAACACAACAATATCCAGGAAAGGTTCAAAATCAGCCATTTTCATAGATTTTCGCATGGTTTAAATGAAGCAATTTATTTTTTCACAAGCCAAGGCGATTTAGAGAAAATAAACTGTCAAATAGACATCAAGGCCGTGTGCTATGTCACCTCTTGATTTTTTACGTAGGGCTGTGAAGTCACTGGTTTATGCTGATAAACTAGCAACAATTGGTCAACATTGTTCATTTTATTCGTGACATGCAGCCAGCAATGCTCGAAAAAGAGGAACAAAATTGGACGTCTGCAATGCGTTTCGTTAAGGACAGGCGCGGTGCCTATTTGTTTTAAATAAGTTTCGAATGGTAATGCTGAGTAATAATCTGCGACTTCAATTCATTTTTGTATGTTGTCTACCATTTTAAGTTTCATGGACTTAAAAAAATACCCGTTATACCTTTGTTAGTAAACAAAATGCGTGCATAGTTCAATTAAGGGCGTTGAATGTTCTTTAAATTAAAGCATTTGAACGTTCAATTAATTATATGTTGGAATATTGGAAACATTTCTTACCACAGGCTAGTTTTTCGTTCGAATTACTTTTTTCAATAAACTTTAGGTTCTAAATTACTATGATAGACATATTTATCCAAATCTAAGAGTCTATCTTGCGACATTTATAACCAAACTTTTGAAAATATATAAGTATTGTTAATGATTGAAGTCTTTTCTGACAAAGAAACCGATATTTTCAGAAGATTGTGCATTTTTAAAAGGAAATAAATCTTATCTTTGAAATCGAATCTTGATTTTTTTTGGGTATCTGAATTAAGAATTTCAAATAACACCTGAATTACACCTAAGAGAAATTACCCACGCTCTACCCAAGACAGTAAAAATTATATCAAATTCGGGTAATTACCCACAAGGTGGCAACACTGATTTTAACACAATAATAGGTGTGTTCCACAAGATCTCGGGCAAGTTCGGACTAATGAGAGTAAAATGAAAATTACTCTCTAAATTTGCCGAAACTACCCAGAATTGCTGGAACGCAAAAAACCATTTTTGAACATTTTCAAATACTAATGCTGCTTACTTTTCATATAGAGATCTATTTAAGTGATTTAAGACGCTTAAAAGTTATAACATTATAAAACTAAAACATTTGCATCATTGTAATTTTTTATATTTTGTTTTTGTATGCAATAACGTTTTAACCACTTTCACTTTTCACAAAAACCTTACATTTTGCTTTTCAATATGTTTTTTAATTAAAACTAAACTTTTCCTTTTGCTTGTAAATTTCCTGAATTATTTATCAGTTTCATATGTAAACAAAAACAGCTGATTGTTTTTTCTTGTCCGAACTTACCCAAAGAAAAAGTTCGTGCAAATTTGTACAGGAAATGAAAAAAATTACTCTCTCAATTACTCTCTTTACTGCACAAAAATTGTTATGTGGAACGCTTTTGGGTAACTTTGTGCAAGTTCGGACTGTTTCGTTATGCATGTGGAACAGAGCTAATTTGTATACATACATAGTTCTATTTATTTCCAACGCATTTAACATTGTTGTTAAAACTTTTTATATTTTCTTAGTTTTTTTTTTTGGTTGGCAAACACATTTTAAAAAAATATATATCTTGTATACACATATTTTAAGTCAACAAATATTGTTTGTGCTGATAAACACGCTTCAGGGTTTGGTCCACAGCTTTTGAGTTTTATGGAGAGAAAGAGAGATGGGAAAATGGCATTCTCTTCTCCCTTCTCTCGAGAAAACTTAAGGTTTTATTGCTAAACCTGAAGCATGTGAATCAACACTTATTGTTACAATGCTTTACAAAAACAATTGGGGGATTCACAAGGTTGTCATAAAGTTGTAAAGTCATATGTCTTAAAATAATTACAAGAAATATATATGACTGCTGTGGGCAACCGCTTATAATTTAGATTTCTACTGTATAGTTATGACGAATTATTGAACACAGCATTAAAGATTTATTTTGTTTGAAACACAACAATATTTTTTTTAAGCAATTGATAAATATTATTTAGGACATTAACTTATAACCTATTGTTGTTAGCAAAATTTTTTGGTTTTTTTAATTCTTTTTTTTTATTTAAAACTTTTTTTTAACGGGAATGTTTTTTTTTTGTTTGCTCAAAAGAAAGGTTATTTCTTTCCTTTAAGGTTGTTTTGGGCCCTTTTTGGGGTGCGAGCGGCTTGTGTATAAAAAAATAATTTCTGACACTTTTCAAATTTTAACATATGCAGTGTTCTTTCTTATCCATGTAACTTGTTACAAATTGTTGTAAGCAAAATTTGTCCCAAGTAGCATGTAAATATAGAGCTCATGCCTTAGCTTTAAACATAATTAGTATTGTGGTTATTTTGTTGAACTACCCTGCAGAGTAGTCCATAAAGGAGTAGGAGAACTTCAAAACTACTCAAAATATATGGGTAAAAGGTGGTCAATTTAACATTACGATGTCCTAAGAGGGGACCATATAACCCACCGAACTAGTCTCTAAACTACTCCATGGAGTACTAAAGTGGGTTAGTTTTAAAAGTACTCCATGTCACTACAGTATGAAGTGTACTTACCTACCTCCATGGATTAACTAATAGGGTTGGTTTTAAAACTACTCCATGCCTCTACGGAATGGAGTGGACAAAAGGGGTAGTTTGAAAACTACTTCATGCCACTACTGAATGAAAGACTAAAAATAACTCGTTTATTAAAAATAAAATAATAATGAAAACAATCGTTTCCTCACCCATATAATATATTTATATATATGTATATATATACGGTGAAGGACTTAAGTTCATGAAGTGTTATTTTGAAGAAAATGTTTATTTAATAAAAAAACTAGTGTTCCATTTTTTTTAAAATTATTCTTATAAAAAACCTAAGTTAAATTTATTAATTTGTCGCTTTAGAAAAAAACCTAATAACTAAAATATAGTATCATATCGTCGTTCGCAAGTTATTGTGTTCTATATGACAAAAATGTTTTTTTGGTAAATCGCTGTTAAAGTTTAGTTGTAAGTTACAAAAAACTGAACCGAAAAAGTTGTCGCAACCTTCTTACCAAGGAAACTTCTAGAGTTTCTGGTTTTTTTTTTTTTGGCAAAAAAAATATGAGTCCTTGGAAACGCTTCTAAGAGTAATAAGCGTTTATAGAAAAACAGGTTTGTTCTATATGCATTTATTTATGAAACTCTTATTTTTTATAGGGAATAGAATAAAATGTAAAAAAATTATTGTGAGAAATGAAAAGCAATGTCTTTTCACGAAACAAAAACTTTATTATACCCTACACCACAATTAGTTGTGAAGAGGGTATATTAAGTTTGTCATTCCGTGTGAAACTTTTTTATTATTCATCTCAGGCCCCATAAGGTATATATATTCTGGGTTATTGAGTGATTCTAAATCGATTTAGGCATGTCCGTCTGTTGAAAACACGCTCACTTTCGAACAACTCAAAAGAAATGAAAAAAACTTGGTGCCAAATTGCTTGTAGTTATCCTAAGCAGTTTGGGATTGAAATTCAGCAAAATCGGTGCAGTAGGATCACAGCTATGAATCAAAATGTGGAACCACCACCTAAAAAAAATTATAATTTTGTTACAAAAAATAACATAAATGGTGGAACAAGGCACGGAATGAGATAAGATTTTGCAAAAATTTGTTTTATTCGATTGGAAATCACGCTGTAAAATTTCGTGAAGATCCGTCCATAATTTACCCTAGGCCCCATATAAACACTACTCCCGGAAAACAGTTTAGTACGCCTAAAACCGATAAAAATAATGCTATCACAACAAAATTTGGTACGTCACAGTCACAGGACTAGAAATAACACTGTGAAATTTGTGAAGATCGGTCCATAATTTACCTTAGACCCATATAAACCCTACTACCGGAAAACAGTTTAGTACGCCTAAAACCGTAAAAATTAATGCCATCATAACAAAATATGAATTGAAACTGTTACTCAAACTAGTTTAAATTGCTAATAATTTAATATAGATCTAAACCTCAAACCAACCAATTTTAATGCTGATGTCTGTTTTTATAAAGATAAATTAATATTAAATAGACATCATATACATATCCCTCCTGAAATATTCGAACAGTCGGTGGAGGGTATTAAAGATTCGGCACAGCCGAATATAGCACTCTAACTTGTTTTTTTTCATTTCATTTGCCAACTGCAATGTAAAGTCACAAAAAGGAAATAAAACAAAAACAGACAATGCAAAGAGTTCCAAAATACTACAAACTTTATTTACAATAGCGGTTTTCACCCTTTGTATTAAGTGTACAACTCTGCTATTCTTAATACGATTTGATACTACAAAGCATGAGTGCCTTTCTCGTTAGTATTGTAAATTAATGAAGTTGCTGAGTGAGCGAAAGAGACAGATATAGTTTCTTCAACTGTTTTATTCTGGGTGATTTAACAAACGTGCTTACTACAGCTTTTTGTTGGATTTTTCAACTACAGCATAGTAAATTTTAGTCTTGTACATTTTGTTGTTGCAGTGTTGTAAATCCTAGTACTTTAACTAAACTAACAAGATTCACAAGGACTACAAGGGACTTAACTATCAAGGGTGGGCCGTAGCGGGCCAGAAAATGCATTACATTCTGCTGGTGTCTAATAATTGTAAATTTTTCTGTTCATACAATATGCCTCATTGCTTTCCAACGGAAAGCTAAGGTAAAATGTAACAAGAAAATACAATATAATAGTCTGATAGTGTATAAAGTCATTTCTGAAAAAGTCATTTCTGAAAATAAAGTCATTTCTGAAATATAGAAAAGCCCTAACTAACATTTTCCTTACTTTACAGGAGAAGGAAAAGACTTAATAAAAATTGTAGTATCGTAGACGCGATTTTTTTTAAACGCAGTTTTTTATTAAACTCTCTAAACAATTAAATAAAAAAAAACTGCGTTTAAAAAAAATCACAACTACGATACTACAATTTTTATTAAGTATTTTCCTTCTCCTGTAAAGTAAGGAAAATATTAGTTAGGGCTTTTCTATATTAAAGTAACGATATAGAACACAATAGGTTACGAAGCTTGTCACTGAAGTGTTGTATAGCACAAAGTCAATGTCTCATATTTCGAAAACTATAAATGATACGAGCAGACTGATGGCACAGATCGACAGATCTCTAAAAGTTTACCTTAAAATCAATCTTATCTCAATTTTTTATATTTTGCGGTATAAAACACAATAACTTGCGAACGACGATATGTCATGCCTTTTTTCAAAAATTTCACAAACTTTCCTCTTTCACTTTTAAATAAACAATTAATAATGGTCACCATCGGGGCTACTAATGTGTATTACTGTAAACTATAGATAAGTATTCTTCATGCTGTTGTTGGTAGCACTGCATGTTAATTTCTTATATCATAGTCTCTACTACAGTACATTGGAACATGTTGTAAGTAGTCTATTTAAGCCACAAATTTTAATATTTTAATTAGGCTAAAGTTCATCAAATTTAATTTTTCACCAAATTACTTTTATTAAGAAGGAATTTTTACAACATGCAAATCAATTAAAATTTATTGATATTTTTTCATTCTTAACTGCTGTTGGGATCGAAGCCTGGCTTTTACGGACAGGTTGCCCTTACATGTTTCGATTGCAACCACTCAATCTCTTTAGAGGGGTTTGCCGTTTAACACTCGCAGACATCGATAGTCAAACATCAATCTTTAAACCAAATTGTTTTTAATGGCGTTTTCTTTTCTAGAAAAAATGTACCATAAGTGTTATATAGAATCTGGCAACATTTTTAAATGTTAACCTGATTTTTAACAAGTGTTGTATATTTCACGTTTACAAAAGAACACTACCCTACAAGAAACGCATAACCAGAACTATAAAAAAATTTTGCAAACACAATTGCAACAATTTTATATTACCCAACAAACATGGAGGTTTGATTTCAACATTTCAACAAAAAGGGGAAATTATTTTCAAATTGAAAAATGCCTTTATTTTCAACTTGCTTTCAAACGTAATTCTCAAATGTTTTTCAAATGTGGATTATAATACAATACGGAATATAAATAAAACTATTTAATTTTTTTAATTTTAACTTATTATTTATTTATATAAACTTTGAAATAAACATTCGGTACCATAGCTAAAAGATGAAATAGTGTTATTTTAGTCATCTAATTCTTGGAAAGACAAAATACTTGGCTCCCTTTAATTTTGAGGATTTTAGCACCGCGATCGTTCAACAAACTTTCTTCACTTTCCCGTTTTATTATTTTTCCTTTTTTTCGAATTTTTAATCATTGTAATTTCTCACAAATAATTTTTATTTTTCACAAGAAATAAACTGTTCACTTTATATTAAAATTTATTTTTAATAGTAAAACACATGTAACCACAAGGAAAAAAATGTAACTTTAATGAATCAATTAATTTACTTCTTTAATTTGAATATTGAAGTAGAGCTAAAAAAAATTGCTCGAATGCTAGTGGTAAGGTACTGATGGCGGCTTCAGAGGACGTGGTGGTAGGTGTAGTGTACCTCATAAGTTGCCGCCGCATACCCTTAAACCACTCTGATAATTACATATGCCAACTAAAACAGAGTAGATTATTTTACGAGATCAAATAACGGCAAACTGACTGACAACAAATATAAAAACAAAACTGGTCAATCTAAATTGAGTGAAGAATGTAATTGAGTGCATTCCAAACTCAAAACATTCTGATTGGGCAAGAACAATTGCAGGGAGTAAATCAATAATATTTAAATGATTAATATTGACATTTTCATAATACCAACAGAGAAAAACATAGCTCTGTCGATAATTAGGGTAAGTTAGAACGTCTAAGCCAAAATCTCAAACATAGTACATATGTATATAAGCACTTGTAAATTTAAATAAAATCAGACTTGAAAATTAACAACTAAAAAACTGGCAATTACTTGCCTTGTGTTTTAATTTGAGAGGCTCAATCTTTCCGGCAGTTATTTTGAACGCCTATTCACTGGCTGAAACCCTGACAGCTGTTTAATAACCAAGGGTTATAGGGAAAACAGATAGTAATCCTCCACATGGCGATCCTGCGAACCGCTCCTGACAAATCCTTGCGGTCCAATAAAAACTTGTAAAAACTGGCAAAATTAATTTTCCTGCAAGATTAGGACCACCCCTTCAAAAAAAAAATATATAAAGTAAATGTACTAAATGTCCTCAAAAATCGACGAAATTATTGCACGCATATCTTGTAGCCAGAAAATAAGAGGAATACGAACCTGAACCGGCAAACTATTCAGCACCACGCTATGAGCCACTTCCAGTAAAAGCGGGTCCAAAGGCGATCACATTGGAAGAATATAAGCAGCGACAAATAAAGAAAACATCAGTACAGACAATTAAGACCCAGAAGAAAAAGAGAGCTGGTAAGCAGTACCAGATAAGAAAGAAGCTAGCAATATTATACAGAGATCTGAATCTAGCAACGGAGAAAAAACTACAGAAAGAAATAAAATTACAAATCAAAACGCTCCAGAAGGAGAAAACAATTAAGTAAAATATATTTTGTAAATTAACTGAAAAATATAATAATTTGAATGGTTATAAGTTTTTGGGTGAAAATTTTAGAAATAATAGGTAAACCACAAAGCAAAGTAGAAATACAAGAAACAATAGTTAATAACGGAAATTTAGAAAACAATAACAAACCAATGTTCCCAGAATACATAATAACATTAGGTATAGTACTTATCGTTTTATATGTAGCATATAAGGTGAATCAGTATTTTAAAAGATATGTCTTAAAATATAACAAAAGAACAAATAATGCTATTACTGATGTATAAATTCAACAAAAAAAAAAATATTAATAATAAAAATAATAAAAGTTAAGAATATAACAATAATTAAGCTAAAATAGATTCAATAACAGTAAGATTTTTTTTTAACAAAATAAAATGAAATAAAATATATATAATTACTGTATGGTAATGGAGGAGAGCCTCAAAAAACTAACAGATATATTGAAAATTTTAAAGAAAAGTCCAGGAAGGACATATACTGAAAAGACAATTAACCTTAGGTTAGAAGAAATAAAAACCATAACAAGAGAGTTTCAGATAGCACAAGTTGAAGAGAAAGATGAGGAAAAAGTATCAGCAATTAAATTAGAATTTAGCAACATAATAGGAAAAATTAAAGAATATTTAGTTCAGAACATTACTGAGGAAGAAAACAAAGACATCAAAATGGCAGCTTTCAATTTAGAAACAGTTTCTAAAGCACTCCCACTCTTTGCTGGAAACCATGAAGAACTAGAAAGTTTCTTAATAACAGCAGAACTCATTGAGATCACTCTTGCTGAAACTGCAAAACAGGATTTCTTACAATATATATACCACGCCAAATTGACTTCAGGGTTAAGAACTGCAATAGGTAATTACGCAAAACCTGACAATTTCATTACATTAAAGACATTATTAATACAAAGGTACAAGAGTACAAAAACCATTCCGGAACTACAGGCAAAGTTAGGCAATATTTACCAAGGGAAAATGTTAGTTAATGCATTTAAGGAAAGAATCATGACTACAATAGACAATCTGAACAAGTTAGGTATAGAAGAACTAGGTAATGACGCTACAGAGGCAGAAAAAATTGTTATAATAAAATTAAATTCAAAACTTGCTCTAGATTCATTTAAACGAGGAATTAACAACAATTTAAAGACGGCAATTTTTGCAGCTCGTCCAAAGACATTACAAGACGCAGTAGAACTTGCACTAGAGTTAGAAAATGAGAATAAATTAAACAATAATTCTGTATTGCACATTCAAAGGCAACAGCATAGCAACAATAATACCAGGCACTACAATGGCAATTTCCGCGAAAATAACAACTTTATCAATAACAGAAACAATAATTTTCCTAATAGAAATAATAACAACAATTTTAGCAATAACAGAAATAATAATTTTCCTAACAGAAATAATAATTTTCCTAACAGAAATAATAATTTTCCTAACAGAAATAATAGTTATAACAACAATGCAAATTTCAACGGAAGCAATAGCTACAATAGAAATGACAGCTTCAACAACAATAACTCAGCTAGAAACAACAATTATAATAATAATACACATAGAGGCAACAACGGAAACTACAGAAATAAAAACAATTTACAAAGAAGTAACAACAATAACAATAGAAGCAATAATTTCAGAAACAGTAATAACAATGATAACAACAACAATACCAATAGTAGGTATATACGTATGGTACAAGACGAGGGAAACGAGGAAGGCTCGGAATACATGGATATTCCGGACAGCCAAAATTAAGAATATACAAAGTTTCTAATAATAATACAAATTTCATAATCGCTAAATACAAAAATGAACAATTAACATTTCTTGTCGACACAGGAGCCGACATATCACTATGTCGCACTAGAACAAATTTTGATGATGAACCATTAAATGTAGAGAACAGATGTAAATTAACAGGCATCACTAAAGAAGAAATATATTCATTAGGGACAAGTGATCTTGAACTATCAGTAGCAGACCAAACATGCAGATTCAAATTTCATCTAGTAGATGACAACTTCCCAATAGAAACAGACGGAGTAATAGGAAGAGACTTCTTTAGAGAATACCTATTATTTTGCACGAGACATTCACAATTTCTTTGTTTATAAGCAATGAAACTATAATTCTGCCAATGCAAACAATAGCATTTGACACATTAAAAATTACGATACCACCTCGGACAGAAATTATACAACCATTAAAATTGAACCTTACTGAAGATTGCGTAATACTTAATAATGAATTAAAAAGTGGTATTTTTCTAAGTAATTCTATAGCACCAAAAAACGGAATGACGCACATAAAAATTTAAAATACAACAAATGAGACCGCAATTTTACAGGGCATTAAACTGCATACTGACCCACTTAAAAACTACGACATATTAGGTTACACAAATGTAAACAATGACGAACGTTTTGAACAAATTCTAAATGACTTGCAATTAAATAACACCGATGAATATGCAAAATCAGAATTAATAAACATATTCAAAAGATATCAAAATATATTTCATTTAGAAAACGAAAAATTAACTGTAAACAATTTTTATAAACAAAACATTACAACTTCAGATAACACTCCGGTGTATATAAAAAACTACAGACTACCCCACCCACACACGGACATAATAAACGAACAAGTACATAAAATGTTACATGATGATATAATAGAACCATCAATTAGCCCCTACAATGCTCCACTTCTTTAAGTACCTAAAAAGAATACGGAAGACAAACGAAAATGGAGACTTGTAGTAGATTTTAGAAAGTTAAATGACAAAATAGTTAATGACAAATTTCCACTAACTAGATTAGAGGATATTTTAGATAAACTAGGAAGAGCTAAATGGTTTTCGACTCTTGATATGACTAGTTCATTTCACCAAATTCAACTGGACAAAGACTCAAGACCACTCACAGCTTTCTCTACACAACAGGGACACTACCAGTTTAAAAGACTACCATTTGGGCTTAAAATTTCATCAAACAGTTTTCAGAGAATGCTTACAATAGCACTTTCAGGTTTAGATTCAGAAGCTTTTCTTTATGTCGATGACATAATTGTCTATGGATGTAGTTTGAATCTCCACAACCAAAACCTAATCAAGTTACTGGACAGATTAGATAGATACAATTTAAAACTGAATCCAAAGAAATGTTGTTTTTTAAGACCAGAAGTAGTATATCTAGGACACTTAATAACAAAGGACGGTGTAAAAACAGATCCAGCTAAGTATGACGTTATAAAAAATTACCCAATACCTAAAAACGCAGATGAATTTAGACGTTTCGTTGCATTCTGCAACTACTATAGAAAATTCATACCGAATTTTGCGGACATTGCAAAACAGTTAAACATGTTATTAAGAAAAACAGTAAAACTTTTATGAATGCCAAATTGCTTTTGATACGCTGAAAGAAAAATTAATGAACCCACCAATTTTGCAGTATCCAAATTTTGACAAACCTTTTATTTTGACGACTGACGCCTCCAATTACGCACTAGGAGCAGTCCTGTCACAAGGTGATATTGGCAAAGACTTACTAATTTCCTACGCCAGCAAATCCCTTCAAAAGCATGATATGAACAAACCCATAATTGAAAAAGAATTGCTCGCAATTCACTGGGGAATAAATTTTTTCAAACCATATTTATACGGTCGAAAATTCGTAGTAGTAACCGACCATAGACCATTGATATCACTATTCTCACATAAAAATCCATCATCAAAAATGACAAGAATTAGACTAGATTTATGCGATTACGACTTTACGATAATTTATAAGAAAGGAAAGAGGAACACTAATGCGGACGCATTATCAAGAATTGAATTAAACTCAGACGTACTAAAACAAATGATACCGTTACAAAATGATGAAAATTAAAAGAAAGTATTAATAACAACAAGAGCGATGAAAAGGAAAGATGAAAATACAAATATAGAGGCAAATAAGAATAAAGAAATAAATATGGATGAAGAACGCGCGAATGGAAGTAATATAGAAAAATGCATCTCTCAGGAGTCTGATCAACTTCTAATATGGGAATGCACATCCGTAAATGACATCAAGAATATGAAGAAATTACAGTTTAATGAAGTTAAAAATATAGAAGAAATTGAAATAAGAATTGAAAATAACATTGTGCACATAGGACGTGATGATAATTCATCGAAACAAGATTCGATTATGAAGAAATCACATACCCAAAAAAATAATTATATGAATAACGGATGTAACGATAATTCATCGAAACCAGATTCGATTATGAAGAAGTTACATGCCAAAAATATACAAAATGAAAGTAATATGCATGCAAGATTCAGAGACAACTCAGCGAAACTAGATTCGATTCTGAGGAAACTGATATCTAAGATGAGAAAAGAAAATATAAAGGAATTAGCGCTAGAAAAGAATGATAAAATATTTAAAATGTATACAATGAAAGATTTAAAAGAAGCATATGCAAAGATTAAAATAAACAACAAAAGCCCTCAACTAAAAATATTAATTTACAATGCCCCAACAAGAATAACAGATGACATTCTGAAATATAAACTCATAGATGAATTCCACAATGCCACACACGCAGGCCACTTAGGAATCAGAAAAACGACTATAAAATTGAAACAGCGGTACATTTGGAAAAATATGAATAAAATGGTAAAACAATTCGTAAAATATTGTGAAAAGTGAAACATAAACAAGCAAACAAAACACACGAAAGAACCACTTACATTAACAAACACCCCAAACAATAGTTTTGAAACAATATCAATTGACACCGTAGGTCCTCTACGTATTTCAAATGGATACCGATACATATTGACAATGCAATGCGAACTAACAAAATTCGTTATTGCGCACCCAATGTCAACAAAAGATGCACTTACAACTGCCAAAACATTAGTAGAACAATTAATTTTAAAATACGGAAAATTTAAAGTGCTCAAATCGGACAACGGGACTGAATTTAAAAACGAACTGATGCGTAACATATGCTCGTTACTTGAAATCAAGCAGACATTTTCAACCCCTTACCATCATGAAACAATAGGTTCGGTAGAAAGAAATCACAGAGTCCTCAATGAATTCTTGCTAACGACAGCAAATGACTATGAATAGGATAGGAGGATAAATTACTTTACGTTTGCCTACAACACGGCACCACACATAGACACTGGTTACACGCCATTTGAACTGGTATATGGTAAATTACCATGTTTACCATCAGAATTCAATAATACAGAAGAAACCAAAATCTATAACTATGATGACTATTCAAAAGAATTGAAACAAAAACTAAAGTTTTCTTTAGAAAGAGCTAAAGAACTAACAATAAAGACAAAAGAAAAGAGATTACAAGACAATAAATATAATAATAGATTAAATTTAAATATAGGAGATTTAGTTTTAATAAAAGTAGAGGCTTAAATTTAATCACGAGTTATTAGACAAATACATTTTATTAAAATCGATAACAGGACAGAGCTGCATTATTTTGTATGTAAATACAGTGGCGGCAACACCCCCCGCAGTAGGACAAGAAGCTTTCGACGTCATACTCCTAATCTAGAACTGACCTCTAGTTTCGCCAATCTTACAGCAGGTCGTACAATTACTCCACTGGCAGTTAAAATTTTTGCTTTACGTACTTGCTTTACGTACTTGACTTTCTAGAACTTTACCTCTCCGCCTTACGTTTCTTGGACTCGACGGGTTAACCACTATAACTAAATCACCAACTTGCAACGGCATGATTTTTTCGTGCCACTTAGATCTTAAAGTAAAAGATGGCAAATACTCATTTACCCACTTTCGCCAGAACTCTTCTGCATACTGTTGAGAACTCAGCCAATGTTATTTTAACGCCATGCTACTATCATCATATGTGGCTAAGGGTTTCATGCCGTTAGAAGAATAATGTAGCAGGTGGTTTGGTGTTAAAGCCTCGGCATTTTCATGATTGATCGGAACGTACACCAAAGGTCGGGAATTAATAATATTTTCTACTTCGGCTAACATTCCGCGAAGAAGCTCGAAGTTGGTACTCGCATGGGCAAAGTCAAATTAAAAACATTTTTAATTGATCGTACCAACCTCTACCATGCCCCTCCCATGAGGGATGACGATGATGGAATAAAGGTCCACTTTGTAGTCGCATTTGTAAACGTACGAATGAGTTCCCCGGAGGCATGTAAAATTTCGGATTGCTACTATGCACGAAGAGGTGTTGAATGAGTTTGCAATTTCAATATGGAAAGCCCGTACTGTAAGGCAGGTAAAAAGCGCACCATATCTGTTTTTTATACGCCGACCAACAGTTACCATTATTGGGCCGAATTAGCCTACCCCTGTTTAGGTAAAAGTGGACAAAACGCCGCTACCCGCGCTTCTTCACGGTTTCGTTATTGAGATGTTTATATTTTATATGAAAATTTGGGATTAAAAGCTGTGTAATACAGCTGGAACTGGTTAAAATAATAGGAAATTTTGTATCATCTGAAATAAGTGCGTTGTCTAGTCGCCCGTCTACTCGAAGAATTTGACTTTTGTCCAGCTTTTAAAGTTGTATCTCCTTCGAGTAGAACTATGTTTGAGCCAGTCGAAATAGTAAAATTTCTAAACTCGATATTTCAGACGCAGTGAATTCCCCAGTTGAAAAAGCTTTTTTATTGGATAATATCACAAAAACGTAGCATGAAAGCGGTACTTCTTAACGAACGATTCCAGTTTGAGAAACGAGTCGCGTCGACTAGAGTTTTGTTTGTGTCATGTACGTTAACACAATCAATTATTTCAGCATCGCACTGCTCCGGCACGGTGTCATAGTTTATCTTTAAACCATCGACTATTAAACGAGATATCAGGTCTCTTTGCCCACTTAGTCGCTTCGTCGGCAACGTTCTGTTTGCCAGGAATCCAATGCCACTCCTGTAGTTCTGTGGATTCCAGAATTTCACTGACACGCAAGGAAACAAATTGGTGATACTTTTTATTATTATCAGGGGTGTTCTGGAAATCGAAAACGCAAAACGCAAGAACTTTAAACGTCTTTTTTTAACAACATTTCTGTTATAAAATAATTTAATGACAAATATTATACAAATATTTCTCTATTAAACAAAATTTTATAACAAAAACTAAAAAAATTAGATTAAAGGTATTTTAAAAACAATTTCCAAATTCTTGAGTTTTGCAATTTCGACTTCCAGAACACCCCTGTATGTGTTAACCAACTTATCTCCGTTTTTGAGTCAGACCAGAAATATTGTTTATTAATTAAAATAGAGATGGTATTGAGGTTATTCTTAACGGAGCCACCCGGGACTTAGAGCCTACCAGAGAGCAAACTATATCGTTGTTACGAGCATTCTACTGCGAATGTGTGCAGTTCCGTATACGTATTTGTATATTCACTTATTAATTTTAAATAGCAACGTTAAATACTTATTTTTTCTAAGTCTGGTAAATATTTTAACCATTTATTCCATTTGGCAAATTGTTCTTCTTTAATTGGCTCATCCCAGCCTACACCACTTCTCCAAATTTCCTGTAGAATAATCTTAAGATACATAACAAAGTTACCTATTGATCCCAGCGGGTCATATAAAGTCATTAAAATTTTCAAAATTTGCCTTTTTGTTGGGCGTTTTTATGACAAACTACTTATATCATTGTTTAATATAAAAGTGAAATTTTATATAAAATCGTGTCCTCTTTTGGATGCAAAAAAAATGCCTAAAACTGTTTCCAAATTCTTATCAGAGCCTAACTATACTAAGTTTCTTTTCGTTTGCCCGATGTGTTTCTTCTAGACTGCTAACAACATTAATTTTATTGGAAATCCAATTCCTGAGGTTGATGCCACCCTGTTTTTGAATATATTTACTTCACTTCTTTGGCTAATTTTGTGGCATGTTCACTGGTATCTGTTGAATAGAGAAAATCGTCTACATAATGATTGTATTTAACAGCATGGGGTGCCTGTGGAAACTGATTTTCATACTTGGGTGCGTTTGTATTCTTCACATATTGTGAAATAGCCTGAGACCACGATGCACCAAATATCATTACGTTCATTATATAAACATCTGGCTCTCTCTGAGCTTCGGAATTTCGCCAAAAAAACCGTTGAACGTTTCGATCGTTTTCGCGTATGTAAACTTGGTGAAATTTCCTATAAAGCCAAAGGTTTTCAAAAATGCTAAAGCTTTGTTAACACCTATTAAATAATTGACGTCCTACACGTAACCACTAGTTTTCTTAAAGAGATGTTTGATTTTGCAAATCGTTTGGCTAGAGCAACATTGTTGGAAGCGTATGACAGGAGCCATACGAGTAAGGTCCAAACCCAAAAGGTAAAAAAAAAAAAACTTACGGAGTGTTTTTTTCACATGTTGTAAAGTATCGCTAACACAAAGCAATAACTTTAAATCCTAACAAACATAATTAATAACCGAACAGAAAATCTAATTTCGAAAAAGAAAAGCTAAAAGAAACAGATATAAAAAGACAAGGCGAGAAAGGGTCGAGCGCATTGCGATCCGATGCTTACGAGAAAGCACAATTCTCAAACTCGAACCCAAGCCCTGATAACCAATGCTCCACTAAATGTCACCGGGAATTGATAAGCATATGAATAATGAACAATTTAGATCCTCAGAGGCAAATAACAAAACAAGAATAAACGATAGTTGAAATTAGAAAAGAAAAGAAAGTAGAGAACATCGCACACACAATAGATTCAAGGCCCTCAGTATCTAGGTGGAAATTGCACAAAAATTTTAAAACTTGCGATAACTGAGGCCCCACGTTGGGCGCTTTAAATCCTCTGTAACGGTTCTTTGCGATTAGGCGTGTTAATTTTAGAACGAGATGGTGTTCAGGTTCCCAATTAAAAAAAAAAATTTAACTAACTATCTGTACCGCCACAGGATAACTTCAATTTAGGTAGCATATGAAAAGAACAAACGCGATACACTATACCGGGAGAGTAGGATATCAGTGCAGCTTGAAGATGAATGGGGTGTAGCGCAAGATGTTATTTGCCACATCTGGTCTAAACCGTCCCTCCATGCTGTCAAAAGTTAGGATTTTGGTTGACAGCGCAAAAAAAACCAAAAACTACCTTCCCCTTACGCCCTTCTTAAGCTTTCATAATAATGAACAACCAAATTTAATTAATTTTTTATATAAAAACGTTAAAAATGTGAGTTTTATTCATTAAGTTAAGTTTTAAGTTTTAGGGAATAACTAAGTTTACATTAATTATGTTGACCATTAAGGTAGAAATGCATAACACGCGTTAATTCGTCGACGTTGTCGTGCGTTTAAAATTTTTAGCGCATGAAAAATTGCATTGAAAACGGATTCGAAAGTATATCAAGTTTTTTTTTATTAAACTGAATTTATTCTTTTTATATAAATAATTTATGTTTTTTAAGCTCTTTAATAAGTTTATCTTCCACGATTTGCAAATTTGTTAAATTTTTCCATTTATTGTCAGCTGATTACTTGTCAAAAATACACAACGCGTTAAAAAGTTCAAAGTTAACCAACTTTCTGGCGCTAACGCGTCAAAATATTTTGCATGTAGCTTGTTCTATTAAAATACACTAGTTTAACTTTTTTTGACAGAACTCTACAGAGTGCGCGAGTTACAGAAACAACTGCAACCACAACAACAACAACAGACTCACCCACAAAGGCCCCTAGATTTAATAGCTGCATCAGCATTCATTAAATATTCAAAAGCAATAAAACTAAACTATTACAAATTTTGTAAATCAGCAAATAAATTTTAACAAGTAATAATTTTCCAAATTATTTAAAATAAATAAAATAAGAAATTATTGAACTTTAGTTTGTGTAAGCACTTTTGTATTTAGAAAGTAAGTTTCATTTTAAAGAAAAAGAATGAATAAAATGATTATTATTTTGGAAGTGAAAGAAAGTAGTTGTGTTTTTTCTGATAAGTGCAATTCGACTTTTACTTAACTCGCGCGAGTTACGTATGTGTATACTTCCACAGCCACCCCTCGTAGACATTAGCTCAATCGTAGCTAAATACTCTAAACAAAATACAAATTAAGTCAACGACACTTTCAGAGTGTCTTTGACACAAGTCAAAATAAAATGCTTATATTCCTTTTCTTTTAAATGAATTTTTTTTTTTAAATTTGATTCTCCCAAATTTATTCAATTTAAGAAAGGGCAACGACAATTGAAATACAAATTATGAATCAATAAACAAAAACCAATTTGTGTTTACAATTTTCGTTGAACAAAAAAAAAAAAAAAAAAAATGACCAAGCAAAATTGACATAAAGAAATTTTACGATCAATTTTGTTTGATCAACATTTTTTTACCAATTTTTTACCATTTTTTTTTTTTTGATAGGAATAAGTTTTAGATTTTAAGAAAATTGTACTTAAAAATAATATGTAATCAATAAAGTTTTAGTTTAATATCAGAACTCAAAAGAGCTAGTTTATATTTTTTACAACGTAAATCGCGCTCTAACGCGTGTTATGTACTTCTTCCTTTAAGTTTATTAATTTAGTTTATTTTAATAAGTAATAAAATATAATCATTAACTAAAAACTCGATAATCATTTGTGAATGGTAACCATTTAAAACTAGGATCAAAATTTGTAAAATTACTTCTGATTATTATTTACACGGGTAGAATTATTAATGATAATTTCAATTTAATTAACCTTTGAAACAAAAACAAAATAAAAGCGAGTAAGGAATCTAGGATGAACGGCATTATTATTTTAAGCGTTTAAAAACCAACTTTTTACCGCTATTGATCTCATATCTTTTTTTAAAAATTTTTTAATATTTTCATCAAATTTAATTTTCATTAAATTATTGTTATGAAGAAAGGAATTTTACAACATGAAAATTAATTAAAATTGTTATTGATAATCATTCATTCTTGACTGACCTGAGATTTTAAAAATTTTATGAACGACAAAGGCTTTTATTAACGAATTTGAGATTTTAGAGAGTAAATCCAATGATAAATCATACAATTACATTTTTGAAATTACAAATGACAAACATTTTTGGCAAACAGAAGGGAGCTTAAAAAATGCTTTTTAATTAATCATTGTACCTTAATTTCGACAAATAAGCAGCGCATGTATTAACTTTGCTGCACAACAGGGTGTGTGCAGACAATTTTTTTTTTTAAAATTAGTATTAAAGATATTAAAGAATTAAAATGGGAAATTTGTGAGTCCATGCTGTCAACTCTAAATTTTCTAGATACTGAAATAGAAAGTTGGATCCCAAGTAATAAACTTGTAAATACGAAAATACAAACAAAGCTATAAAAACATAAAACGTAAAATTTATACATATACATATTAAATAATATACAGACACATTATTAAAAATCACTCAAATGTAAAATTAATACACAAAAGTGTATTTAATCACATTTTAAGGAATTATTTCTCAACTATTTAGATCGTCTAAATTACTAATTCCTTTTTGTTTTGTGTTTCTTTGATTAACCATCGACATACCAAAGATTTTTATGTACATCGTTTACCAATGCCCACCAGGGTGTTAATGCATGTCTATGACTGAGCTACCTAAACAAGAGCGGCAAGCGCTTTTTAACAAGAAAATTCTATTGTCAATACATTTTCAATAAAATAAAACGACCAAGCGATCTATCAAAAAAGATTTTTCAGCATGGTGGTGTTAAACTCACATTCTAATGGCCATTTTCTCAATGTATCGACAAACTGTCTGTTACCTAATGTCAACATAAATTTATTAGACCGATAAACTGTCCGTTAAAGATTTTGGGTTTCTCAATATACCGGCAAACACATTGTTTTCAGTTGGCAACACCTCTCAAAATACATGTAAAAGTTGGAAGTCAGCTGACTGTATTTATCTGTACGACAAATAAAAGGAAAATAAATAATTGGCAGATGAGTGCTGGTTAGCTTTGCGTCAGAATAGAAGCAAATGAGACAATGAGAAAACCAAATTTTATTAATGTGCAGTTTTTCGTTGGGAAAAAAGATAATCGTGTAATGAGAAAACGGCCATAAAGGTTTGTTGCGTATACATTGTGTGAGAATGAAACGTTTTGACATTAAGCAGACGCTTGCCGCTCTTATTTAGGTAACTCTGTAAGCGATAAGGAGAATTTATCGTCATAACTCTTTTTTTAGTTTTTTTAAAGAAGTTTTCGTCACAAAAATTTTTTCAGTTTTTTTTGGAAAGAAAATTGTCTTTTTAACTGAAGCAAATTTGAAAGAGAAAAATAATTTAACTATTTTTTGGTTAATCTAGCGTTTTTATCTCCATTTTTATTCATAACTTAAACAAGAAAGCTGTAACTACTGCTCGTGACACAGCGTTGAACTTCTTGGTTTGGTATGGCATATCGGCGTAAAAGCTAAGCGAAAGAAAACGTTCCGCCTTCCGCTCTAGCTAAGGTACGGCTGTAAAACAATATCTAAAAACGAAATTGTCAGAAAATTCAATGTTTTATTCAGACTTTAGTGACTGAACAATTCGTCACTTTTCAGAAAAAAATCGTCAAATCGTCACTTTGCCAATTTCGGAACAAAAATCGTCAAAATTACGATAAATCGTCAAATCTGGCAGCCCTGATTTTTAACTAAGTTTTCTGTTAATTGTAATTACTGATCTATTTTTCTATTATTACTATATTTGCTGAATTATTTTATATATAAGGACACATACATACGTATGTAAAAACTTCCCAATAAAAAATTTTATCATTTTACGAAGCACTAGTGGTACATTTAAAAAAATAAGCGCACAATTATGCGCTACGTAATAAGACATACAAAAATGCAGTAAAGTTAGTGAAAGAACTCTCAACAACTTTTATACAAAAAAAATAAAATTTCAAGTAATACGGCATTCCCTTACCACGAAGTAGGTTTGTCAGGGAGAATACCAAAAAATAACTGTATCTAAACATTCAGTGTTTAAGGCCGATCGGCCTTAAACACTGACAGCCGTATTCATAGCAAAAAGTTAGCCACAGTTTGTACACTACGTACAGCGATCTGCTAACTAGAATGCCGATTAAGCCTAGCAGCTTGTAAGCACAGAGTTTATTCATAAGAAACTTTTGTCCATCTGCTAACTTTTAATAAATCAACTCTGAATTTTAATGATGCCACATTATATTACTCAATGCAACACGTTTGCATTAGTCATCGCTGGTTTTGTAATTTTTTTTTGTTTTTTCCTCCACATTAACAATTTTAAAAAGTTTTTAAAATTAAAATTAAATAAAAAAAAAGATAGAAAAATTAAATAAAACAGTAATTTAAATAAATCCAATCAAATTGTTGAACAATAAACAGCTGTTTTTCACAAATTGGCAAAAGTTTGGCAGTTCGTTAAAAAGAGTTTAGCATATCATTAGCCAGTGTTTGGTATGTACATTATAAATAACCTTGGGCTTACTTCATTTTTATTATGAATACGGCTGTGAATGTTTCGATACATTTATTTTTTAGTATTCTCCCTTACAAACCTGCTTCGTGGAATGCCGTAGCACTTGAAATGTAATTTTTTTATATAAAAGTTGTTGAGAGTTCTTTCACTTTCTTTACTGCATTTCTGCATGTCTTATTGCGTAGCGCATAATTGTCGCGTATATTCTTAAATGTACCTACCATTAATGCTTCGCAAAATGATAAAATTTTTTATTGGGTAGTTGCGTTGTTGTTTTAAAATTAACAAAAACAGCTGTTTTATGTATGTAAAAAATAACTAGCACTTTATTATAATTAAATAAAAGTTAAACGCAAAATTCGAAGAAAACATATTTAAAAAACCAATGCGTATAAAATAGTTCTTTATTTAACTACGCATATATTGTTTTTGTTAAGCATTTTAACAATAAGTGTTGATTCACATGCTTCAGGCATAGCCATAAAAACTTTAGTTTTCTCGAGAGAAGGGAGAAGAGAATGCCATTTTCCCATCTCTCCCTCTCTCTCTCCATAAAACTCAAAAGTTGTGGACCAAACCCGGAAGCGTGTTAATCAGCACTAACAATATTTGTTGACTTAAAATATCCCAGCAAACACAGAAATACACCATATGTATTGCCAAACGTATTGCCAGGATGAAAAATAGTATTGCGGCAATAATCGAATTCGTATTGCGGAAGATACTTCCTTCGGGAAGAAACGTGTCTCGATAGCAATACTCCTACGCAATACGAAAGCGATTCTTCTAGATGATAAACTAGCAATATTGCCAGATAACCACTAATGAGAAAATATAACGATATCGCCAAAATATCATTGGGATGATAAAAAGAAGAGTTTGCATTTTAAAAATATTCATTTATGTAATAATAAAAACAGCTTTTTATTTAAAATTAAATTTTTAATTACATATAAACAATACTTACAAAAAATATATTTTATAATTAAATTAACTGAAATAATTATGTAGTTTCCACCATATCACCCAACTCCTTTAAATTTGCATCCATTATGAGTGTTGCGTAATATCTTGATTAAGTTAAAAAGGAAAAAGATTAATATTTAACAGATTTATTTTATTTATATATTTACCTTCTGCAGAATTTTTTAGATTTAATAAATTTTATTTTTTCATTTATGACGTACAAATATGTTATAATTTTTTTCTGTCTAGAAAATAAAAAATTACTTTGATTATTTTCATTTAGATGACAATTTGGGGATATTGCGAAGCTATTGCCTTAGGGGATATCTTCCATTTGTTTGCAGGGATGTGTATTAGAGGCAGGCTTGCCAGTTTAGCAATTTTAGTGCTAGATTTAGCACATATTTTTCTGATATAGCACTAAGATTTTCAAAAAAAGTGCTAGTTTATCACATTTTTATAATAATTTAGCATTTTAGCAATTTTTATCCCAAAACTACTTAAAAACTCACATAATCAATTCATGTAAAAAATAAGTTCTCAAGTGTATCAAGAAAAATACTCTTATTCTTATGAACAATTAAATTAAAATTGTTTATTGGGCTTAATAAACAGTAAACTGAGAACTAGAATGAAAATAGATAATTGCATCAACATCAAAACGCTTTGATATTTTTATATTTATATTTTTTAAATTTTATTAAAATTTATTAAATAGTTTCGGGGAGGCAGAAATTTCCCCCTATCTCCCTTTTAGTCATATTTTTTAAAAAATACATGGCTTTTGTGTAGGGTGATCGATTATTCGACTTTTTTCAATAACCGGTTTTCGAATATTCCGAATAGTTGCTATTTTAAAAAAACCGGGTTTCGGTTAAGCATTTTAAAAATAACCGGTCTTAATTCTAATACATAAAAATACAAAAATCAAATTAATTTTTGCAATAAAAAGTTAATTAAAATAAAAACAAAACAATTCACGAAGGTAAGGAACGAACAAAATACATAGATATGTATGTCCAGACCTAACAAATATTTGACGATAAAATCAATCAAAAGCGTGACCAGTAAATTGATAAAACTAAAGCATTATTTTAAATAATTTCTAGTAATTTGCCAAAACTGATAAATTTTCCCATAACGTTGATTCCGCAGGTATGTTCTTGTTTTAAGCATGAAGATATGCTAGAACTACTTAAAGAATTTTTCATTCATTATTGGCAGCATATAGTTAAGTATTATTTACAGTCTCTTTAAAACAACATGGAACAGAGTCAAGTTTTACTTGGCGTATATTTATGTCAAGCTTGTAGACTAATTAAAAGTGATTAATAAGTCGTGACGTTGAAGAACCTTTGCAACTTATCATTTTAGGGCCGTTTAAGCACGAATTGTCGTATAAATCAGTTCGATATTATCACCAGAGATGACATCTTTATAAAGATATACATATATAGTATTTATAATACTGTCAAATTGCTTATAACTTTTTTAGCTGAACTTTTTTTGTTATACTTTAAATTGTTTTTGGTTTTTGTTACAAGAGCAGACGCTTATATAAGCGATTTGTATTTACATTGCTCATAATGTTTTTTCGACTTTTGTTACATTTTGTTTTGACATTTTTTAAAAAAGTTTAAGTTTGCCAAATATTCAATTAGAAAAATACTTAAATTACGGGTACATATATAAGAAAAGTAAGGAAAATGTATATAAATTAGACACTACTAAAATAACCGGGTTATTTTACTAAAATAACCGGTTTATTCGATATTCGAAAAATGGGCATTTTAAAATATTCGATTTGGGCAAAACTAAAATAACCGGTTAAAACCGATCGAATTCTATTCGATCGATCACCCGACTTATGTGTCTATATAAATATGGATCTATCTATATTTAAAATTTTATTAAGATCTGTTGGATAGTTTTGGAGAGACATAAATTGCCCCCTATCTCCCTTCGTTTTCATATATTTTTTTAAAAATACATAGCTTAAGCGTCTATATAAATATGAATCTACCCATGTTTAAAATTTCATTAATATCTGTCAAATAGCTTCGGAAAGCAGAAATTGCCCTCTCCCACCCCTCGTGGTCCTATTTTTTTTATAGAATCGCTATAAACGATAATGATGAACCATCTTTAAAAATAAAGGAACAGTATTCCAATAATAAATTTATAAAATGGATCAACACAAACATCGGTGTTTGTGCTGATATTAAAATATTGGTCCTAAGCCCCTATTTTCGTATACCGATTGACTCAGAACCAGTTTCTGAGTCGAATTAACGATGTTTGTCCGGCTGGCTTGCTATCCATGTAAACCTTGTGCGTAAAGTACAGATCGAAAATATGCAAATCATTTAATAAAATTTGGTACACAGGTTCTAATGAGGTGCAGGGTATCAGGGGTTGATCGACTATATTTTCTTACTTATTTTTATTGTAGATCTGGAATCAAAAGGTTGGTAAATGTTGTTGTGATTATGATTTACCTTCAAATTATTTCAAACTAATACGCACCAGTGATTCCTATGAGATGAACAATAACGACATAAAATTTATCGATGATTTAATTTTTTAAATATCTTTCAAAATATTTTTTTATTGATAATTTTTCATTCTTGACTCAATCTGGCCTCGAACCCAGGTGTTTACGGACAGGTTACCCTGACATGTTTCGATTGCAACCACTCAATCTCTTCAGAGGGCTTGCCGTTTAACACTCGCAGCCATCGACGACTGCTGACGTCATTAGTCAAACATCAATCCTTAAACCAAATTGTATTCAACCTTTTGGTAGATCGAAATTTGCTTTTGAATGATTATCTATTTTAATTTATTTTAACATGTTATTCCTTTACTTCTCTTTTTTCGTACTTTTGTCAAGAATTCTTCTTGAAGTTCAAAGTACATATATTTTTTGTTTTTTTCATTTTTTTGTCTTTCTTTTTCTTGTTGACCTTTTCAGCACAACTTGAAGGACAAATGCAAACATAGAGCTCGTGCCTTAGCTTTAACTATTATTAGTATTGTGGTTATTTTATTGAACTATTTATGGTTTTTAATCCAAATTTTTAATATTTTTAATTAGGCTTAAGTTCATTAAATTTAATTTTCATTAAATTATTTTTATGAAGAAAGGAATTTTACAACATGAAAATTAATAAAAATTTTTATTGATAATTTTTCATTCTTGACTCAATCTGGGCTCGAACCCAGGTGTTTACGGATTATCAATAAAAATTTTAATTAATTTTCATGTTGTAAAATTCCTTTCTTCATAAAAATAATTTAATGAAAATTAAATTTAATGAACTTAAGCCTAATTAAAAATATTAAAAATTTGGATTAAAAACCATAAATAGTTCAATAAAATAACCACAATACTAATAATTGTTAAAGCTAAGGCACGAGCTCTATGTTTGCATTTGTCCTTCAAGTTGTGCTGAAAAGGTCAACAAGAAAAAGAAAGACAAAAAAATGAAAAAAACAAAAAATATATGTACTTTGAACTTCAAGAAGAATTCTTGACAAAAGTACGAAAAAAGAGAAGTAAAGGAATAACATGTTAAAATAAATTAAAATAGATAATCATTCAAAAGCAAATTTCGATCTACCAAAAGGTTGAATACAATTTGGTTTAAGGATTGATGTTTGACTAATGACGTCAGCAGTCGTCGATGGCTGCGAGTGTTAAACGGCAAGCCCTCTGAAGAGATTGAGTGGTTGCAATCGAAACATGTCAGGGTAACCTGTCCGTAAACACCTGGGTTCGAGCCCAGATTGAGTCAAGAATGAAAAATTATCAATAAAAATTTTAATTAATTTTCATGTTGTAAAATTCCTTTCTTCATAAAAATAATTTAATGAAAATTAAATTTAATGAACTTAAGCCTAATTAAAAATATTAAAAATTTGGATTAAAAACCATAAATAGTTCAATAAAATAACCACAATACTAATAATTGTTAAAGCTAAGGCACGAGCTCTATGTTTGCATTTGTCCTTCAAGTTGTGCTGAAAAGGTCAACAAGAAAAAGAAAGACAAAAAAATGAAAAAAACAAAAAATATATGTACTTTGAACTTCAAGAAGAATTCTTGACAAAAGTACGAAAAAAGAGAAGTAAAGGAATAACATGTTAAAATAAATTAAAATAGATAATCATTCAAAAGCAAATTTCGATCTACCAAAAGGTTGAATACAATTTGGTTTAAGGATTGATGTTTGACTAATGACGTCAGCAGTCGTCGATGGCTGCGAGTGTTAAACGGCAAGCCCTCTGAAGAGATTGAGTGGTTGCAATCGAAACATGTCAGGGTAACCTGTCCGTAAACACCTGGGTTCGAGCCCAGATTGAGTCAAGAATGAAAAATTATCAATAAAAATTTTAATTAATTTTCATGTTGTAAAATTCCTTTCTTCATAAAAATAATTTAATGAAAATTAAATTTAATGAACTTAAGCCTAATTAAAAATATTAAAAATTTGGATTAAAAACCATAAATAGTTCAATAAAATAACCACAATACTAATAATTGTTAAAGCTAAGGCACGTGCTCTATGTTTGCATTTGTCCTTCAAGTTGTGCTGAAAAGGTCAACAAGAAAAAGAAAGACAAAAAAATGAAAAAAACAAAAAATATATGTACTTTGAACTTCAAGAAGAATTCTTGACAAAAGTACGAAAAAAGAGAAGTAAAGGAATAACATGTTAAAATAAATTAAAATAGATAATCATTCAAAAGCAAATTTCGATCTACCAAAAGGTTGAATACAATTTGGTTTAAGGATTGATGTTTGACTAATGACGTCAGCAGTCGTCGATGGCTGCGAGTGTTAAACGGCAAGCCCTCTGAAGAGATTGAGTGGTTGCAATCGAAACATGTCAGGGTAACCTGTCCGTAAACACCTGGGTTCGAGCCCAGATTGAGTCAAGAATGAAAAATTATCAATAAAAATTTTAATTAATTTTCATGTTGTAAAATTCCTTTCTTCATAAAAATAATTTAATGAAAATTAAATTTAATGAACTTAAGCCTAATTAAAAATATTAAAAATTTGGATTAAAAACCATAAATAGTTCAATAAAATAACCACAATACTAATAATCTTTCAAAATATTAAATAACGTTTATTCTTATTTAAGAAATTGATATTAACTTACAATTTTATCGTAAACAACTTTAAATGAATTATTTACATATGTTTTGTTATTGAATTTTAATGTGTTTTTATTTAAAAAAGCTTTTAGCCATTTTTTAGCCCATTTTTCCCCGTAAATTTAGCCATTTTTGGTTTCCAATTTTTGGCAACACTGCACAGAAGTGCCATAAATACTGTAGGTATTTTTTTAAACATGGATATTTTATATGTATGGCAGATAACCAAAACACATTCATGGGTATGGAATAACATCTGCATAATATTCATGTATTTTTGTCTACTGAATGTGGTTGTGTGAAGATAATGCCGTGCAAAAGTACCCAACAAACACCAAGTCAAACTTTTGATATGAAATTACTTTATCATTTGACTTCAAATGCAAATCTCAAACGTTTTTCAATTGTTTGATTTAACATTTAAATTCAAATTGATAATGATTTGAAAATAAACATTTGATATCAAATGTTTTATCAATTTGATCTCAAATGTTTGTCAAATGTTAAAATCAAATCAAAAATAAACTTGGCAATACTAAAGTGAAAAATAAATGCAAGCATTAACAAGTAAGAGTGCTATATTCGGCTATGCCGAATCGTATATACCCTTCACCATGGTGCAATAAGAAAAAAAAGTTATGTAAACGCCCACATTATGTCGGATGTTGTGTTTTAATAACCAAGATGCTTGTACCTAATTTGGAAACTTTTTCTCTTTCTATATATACAGGAAAATAGATAAATAAATAAATAAACAAAACGCAAAAGTCATATAAATCGTTACTTTTTGTAATAGGTATAGAAAAAGAAAATAGTAACATGGAATTTTATGAAAAAATTGAAAGGCAGTCGATCTTAATGGAGCCGATGCGACAGAACCATATAACAACAACGCCCCCGTCTTCGAAAACCCAATTTCAACAAACAGACGGAAATGATCAACTTTTTTACGTTCGGTGAAGGGTATACAAATAAACATGATTTGAGTTTCCATTTTAAAGTACTTTTCTAACAAAATGCATTAAAACTTAAATATCAATGTAAATTGTTCAACGTATATAAAAAGAATTGTTAACATATAGCAATATTCTGAATATTATGGTGATCTGAAACTCTTGTTATCATATAACGTAAATATGTTGATAAGATTCAGCATTCTTTAGAAAATTCGGAGTATATGTGACATAAATATACATCAACCTAGTCCACATCATTTCTGGGGTTTTCGGAAAACCCATTTCAACATACACACGGACAATCGGACAGATGGACAACCGGATTTGAACTTCGCTTTTCATAAGGACCCAGAATATATATACTTTATAGGGTGTAGGATCAATATTGTGGAACATACAAACGGAATGACAAAGTTATATATACCCTCTTACCTTCGGTGAAGGGTATAAAAAACGAAAAGCACAAAAGAGAATAAAATAATCAGAATATGAATGTAGAAAATGTACTTCTCTATAATATGAAATTAACACAAATTTTCGTATAGTGCGTATTATTTGAACTTTATTTAAAATTGTGTACATATAAGAGATAAATCTATATGTAAATATATTTATATTTATAAAAATAAATATTAAAAAATTACAAAATATAACAGAAGGAAAATAAAATTTAGGGAAAAACCTTCGTTAAAGAATAATGATGCTTACGTAACATCTTAACATCATTTCCAATTACACGCTTTCACATACCAATTACAATTAGAGCCTTGCGATTTATCACGTAGTACTACCGAATTGTGATCACTTCTATATAAATCACCGCACATTGTTAAGTTATAAAAATAACTATAAAAGGAAACACGGATATCATCCAAATACTGGATACCCCACTGGGTTTGGTTATATTTTAACGGAAAACCATAAATTGAGGATTCAATAGGAGTGAAATATAATTTGTCTTCACCACTCTTCAGATGTACTACAAGTTTTTTTCCACCATCAACTTCTTCAAATTCAGCCGCAATATAGAATACTTCATTTTTTGAATAATTCTCATTCCAGATCAGAACTTTGGGATGAAGTGTATATGTATAACTTTTGGTTAAATACATGAAATTCTCCTGATCTTCATTTTCCAAACAAACATGCTTATTAAATGTTAGCAATCTTATATTACGAGGCAGTAGGGGTATTATTTTTTCCACAATTGATTTCAAGCTCTGATCCCTCTTGGCGTACGTATCATCGTACATATCATTGTTTCTTATTTTATACAATATGTGCGCAAGCTTTTCTAAAACTGCGTATCTAAGTGGATGTTGTCCTTTGATAACACTGTCGTAAAATGGCATCTGTGCACACAGAAAAATTTCAAAAAATACCGAATCCTCTGGCTTATAAAAAGCCGATAACAAGTCAGGGAATAAAAGTAAATTGTTGTTTGAATCAACTTCATTTATGGCTTTGGCAAGAATATGTTCAGCAATTTGTTTATAAATCTCCCTTACTTTAGCTCTAGATGAGGAAACATTATTCGAAGTTATGACATTGGCCAATGTTTTTGCATTTTCAGTTATTTTAGTGAATAGTTCTGCAAAACCTGATTGTCCCACTTCTATTATAGTACTATCGCCAAAAACAGGCAAC
Organism: Pollenia labialis; assembly: GCA_949318255.1. Lineage (NCBI taxonomy): Eukaryota > Metazoa > Arthropoda > Insecta > Diptera > Polleniidae > Pollenia > Pollenia labialis. Next base: position 145,069,992 of record OX439140.1, on the reverse strand, counting down.
GATTGTAGGCTACAAATGAGTAGAACCGTTAAAAAAGTTTTGATTGTTTTCATTCTGAAAACTTTAAATTAACTGAAATTGATTCGTTTTGCAGCTGATATTTATACGTGTTATCACTTGGAACTTAGAACGAATATTTATTTGAAAATTAATGCTGATATATTTGTTAATGTAGTAGTTAAGAAGTTCATGAAAATACAAACTACGTCAACGGGTAAAACAAATAATAAAATAAGAATTTTAGGAATCAATAAAATCTCTAAGTATTTAAAAGAAGAAAACAAATATAGTTATATACATACATATATATTCATACACGGAAAGAAAAAACTCGTTCTAAATTTAAGGGTTTTCTACTTACTTCAGTACGAGCCGTGTTCAAAAATTAAAGTACAAATAACACTTAAAATTGCTTAAAACAATCTAAAATGGAATATCTTTGTAAAAGTTTGGTGTAGAAACAACAACAAAACTTCAAAAGAAGGTAAAAACGATTTAATTGCTTTGTATAGAAGCACAAACAGTACAAGAAGAAAAATATAGATTATTTTCATGTTTAAAAAGTAAACTAAGAAGCAATAATTCCCATATTCTATTTGTTAAAATTATTTAGTTAAATACATCAAATTTTCAAAGTAGAATGATTACGAAAACCATATCGGGCATGCTACTGACATCTTATAATTGTAAGTTCTACTTTCAATAAACAGCGGAATACAACAAAAGTGAAATAAACATATGTAACGCGCTGCATGGAACATACAAATATGGCGGTTTAATAAATTCTTTAATTGGAGGCTTAGCAGCTCTTCTTACTCGATTTTTGTATTTTATAATCCCATTTATTGTAGTATATAATTTTAATAAATACAAAAATAATAACAATTGTGAGTTTTCAATGAACTGTTGGTTTTTAATTGAAGTTTTGGATATTTACTGCCTGGCCCACGATGTCGACAAGAACAGTTCTTTCGTATATTTTTATTGAAAACAAAAACAAATTTTACTTTTTTATTATTGTTTTCAATATAAATATGCGAAAGAAATTTCTTGCCTGGCAGTTAAATTAGGCTTTAGTTCATAAAATTTTATTTGCATAAAATTATTTTTAATGTTTAGTGAAGGAAGGAATTTACAACATGAAATGAATACAATTTTTTATTTTTTTTGATAATTTTATTCTTGACAGAACACGGAATTGAACTCGGGTCGATTTTACCATATTTTTAATAATAATAATAACCACATTCCCATCATCAGAACTCTTTGCCGTTCTACCGTTTGCGCCATAGTCAATAATCATAGTCAAACGTCAATCTTGAACTAATTTAAATTTGTTGTAATTGATTATCAATTATCTATTTTTCATATTTCTTCCTTTCTTCTGTTTTTCGTACTTTTTGCCAAGACTTATGTGTTGTTTCCAGGTGACAAGCAATTGATTGTGATTGTGAACTGAGTGATTTTCATATAAATATTTCTACACAATCAATTGCAGGTCAAGTGGAAACAGCACATTAGTCTTGCTGCCTATTTTTCAAAATAAAATAAAAATGATCGCTTGGGAATTTATATTAAAACAGCAATAAAAAAACTTAAATTGGTTTTTGTTTTCAATATAAATTTCTAAACGAAAATTTTTATTTTAGTTTGAAAAACATGCAGTTAAAAACTCAAAATTACAATTACAAAACATTAAATCAAATAAGTAATTTATTACAAATAGTTTATCATTTTCGCCTTGGTAAAATTTTGGTCAGATCAAATATTGCTGTGTGCCGCACACATGTCTTGCATGCATAGGCTCTGAAATAGATCTAATCTAAAGATTATTGAGAATGATACAGTAAATAGTAATCACAAAAATCTCACGCTCTTCGTTCATTATAAAATCCGATAAGTTAATTTCACAGATCGTATGCGTGAGTATAGACAGGTTAAAAAAGAATTATAATTTGAACGAAATAAAAATTTTTTCTTCCAAATTTAAGACGTACACACAAAAAAAATCATAGGTAAAATTACCTAAATATATGGTTTAAAATTAACTAAGCGCAAGGGTAGCATGACAGTATCTAAGTTTCTTAGCTAATAAAACTATTAACTTAGGTAATTTCTATGTTCGAAAAAGTATCTAATTATTTTGTTAAAATTACTTAAAAACTTTAAAAATTTACCAATGATAGCAAAGTTATTTCATATATTTATTTTTGGAAAATTATCTAAGTTTAATTTTGTACCATAGTGAGGCAAAACTTTTTTTATAAATTACCAATTATCTTAGGCAACTAAACATAGTTTTTTGTTTTTATATAAAAATAAATTACCTATGTACGCATTTGTAAAACACCCTAGATTATTTTTTTGTGTGTACGACAGTAACTTTGGTCGACTGAAAATACCAAAATTGTATTTAATGGAATGAGTCTGTGTTAACACTAGGAAAGTTTTCTTTCAGAAAGTCTGAGTTTATTGGTAAGAAGGGATTGAATAATAGCATTTTCTCTTTCCCTCTCACCAATAAACTCGGTCTTTGTGGAAGAAAACTTTCTTTGTGCGGATCCAGACTAAATAATAGTATAAAATCAATACTTGAAACGTGTCGCCTGTGTAGCTTTTCTTTCTGGGGCACTTACTTGTGTGTGCTTTAACAAATATTTAAACTACTGTTCTATAATTTTGTTTTGAATATATTGTCACCGTACGCCAGGCGCGGATCCAGCTTGAGCCTTAGGGGGGAATTTTGTATGATACAAAAAAGTAAAAAATTTCTGTTTAAAAGTGTATGAAAAACAATATGTGTAAAATAAAAAAAAAAACAAAACAATAAGGTTAAATAAAATATAAGATCCGTTCAATATACATAAATTAAAATAAATTAATCTTTTTAAATAAGCAATTTATGATTTCCTTGTGAGGCAAATTTAGATGGAACAGTCTATCTTCGGTCATTGTTGATCTGAGCCATGTTTTTATTCGACGAATGGTAGTAATTTACTACTAGTAAATAACCTCCCGCTCGTAGCATTACTGACGAGCATTGACAAGAAAATTTTAAATATTTTTCTTAGATTTGGGTAGATATCTTCATCACAGTTTATGAAAACATCTACAACGTTATCTGATAGATTTTCAGATATTTTCCATGTTTGTTGCCAATGCAACAGTTCAGTCTCTTTTATCAAATATAATCAGCTCATCAGCTAGTTGTGGTTTTAAAAAAAATTTTAAAATAAATTTTTTTTAATGGAATATAAGACTAGATGTATAATTTAATTTTTATATTAAAAAATATGGATTTCGACGATCATTAAAACAATAATTTTTACCTAATAATAACCCACCCCTGATCCCTTAATGTTATACATACATGAATTTAACATTATTTTAGGTGCTTTTTGAGCTTCAAATCGCACTTACAGCTAGCAGACTTCTCAAAATATAGATTTCGATAAAAAAAAGATTGATTGATTCATACATTCATTAAAGATCACAAAATTAGTTTATATATATAATGCGTCACAAAGGGTTCACGGCTTTTATCAAAAAATCACAAAATTTTTAGCGGCGAATAAGAGATTTTAGAATTCTCTTATGTTCATCTTTCTTTTAGGAAATAGACTTTGTATACCTTATGATGCAAAATTCGCTAAAAATTAGGAAAACACACTTCAACTTTTAAAGTTGCTTCCACTTTTTGTGGCGTGCGTCACAAAAGTTTGTGATCAGTTATTTCGCAACAAATGCCTGCTAAGAAATTATGATATATGCCATTCGTAAGTACATATTAATGTCACTAAATACTACACATAAGTTGAAGCTATCTCTTTTGAAAGGCCAAAAAATGTTTAAATATCAATCAGAAAACACGTGCGAGTGTAGCGTTCGTTACACAGGATTTGTCCATATGACTTGATTTCACTTTGAGGTAGATGTTTAGGTATGTTCAATACATTTAGGATATTTATTGGGAAAGGAGTTTTGAGATCTTCTAAAATAAATTTAATAAGAGGAATGTAACCTGCAACTCGGTAGTAATCTTCAACATTTTGGAAGTGATTATTTCGTTCAAATCTTGTCTTTTTGATTGGAACCTCGATTTGAATTAAATAACTTTAACTTTGTCAAAAATCGCTTTTAATTGTTCTCCGAATTTATTTCATTTCTCTTCAAGGCACATGACTAAAGTTTTGATAAGGCTTGATCCTTTTTAAAGATTTATATCGTGCTTTAGTAAAATGATACTAAGCGGCTGTGTTATGTATATTCCGCAAATAAGTTCAAAAGTACTAAGGAGTTACCTTTCCACTCAGATATTTTTTCCAAAGCTTCTACTATATGATGTACACTTGTTGCAAAGTGTAAAATTGAGTCGTCAAGTTCCGCCCATCTTGTCTCGCAGAATGCTTTTCGCTTAGGATGATTATATTTAAAAAATTTTGTCGTTTCTTTAACAAACGATACAACTTTTTGTAGTAATGGCACTTTATTGCTTTTAGAAATTGAGTTGTTTGACTCATGGGAATAGCAAGGCGTTTGTTTCGCATATTTCGCGGTTTCCAGGATTTTTTAACAACTCCATTTTCTGCTGACATCAGAGGACACCCATCTGTGTCAACGCCTACACAATTTTTTAGGTCAACACCAAAATTTGTCAAAGCTTTAAGAACTAGTGCCTTCACATCAATTAACACATCAACGTCTTCAATATGCTTTGAAGCCTTATCTTCTTCTTCCCTAACAACTTTTTGTTGTGTGTTGAAATATCTTAAAGATAAGGAGATCTGGCTTTTCCCCGACAAATCCGTGCTTTCGTCAAAAATTATCGAATAGAATTTTGATTCATATAACACATACATACATATATACATAAATATTGCATATTCAGACTAAGGCTTGTTAATAATTCAACCGCACGCATTATCAAGTCAGACGTTTAGTCTTTGGATATAGATGACACCTGCTGGGATTGAATGTAGAATAATAATTATTTGAATGCGGTAAACTAGATGTTTCATTGGAAATATCTAATAAATAACTTTTAGGATTAAGATTTGGATACTTATTGAAAATTTCGTTAGAGATTCAATAAAAAAATAAACAAAAAACCTTGCTGGGGTTCCCAAAAATTTTTTTAAAAAAAATATTATTTTTGGGAATTCTTGTATTATCGAAATAAACAAAACAGGGGGGAATATCCTTATTCCCCCCTCTGAATCCGCGCCTGCCGTACGCTTAACACGCTTAAATTTGTTCCACACAAGTTTGGACTAAAAAACTTGTATAAATATGTTCTTTTGAAATAAAATAAGTAAAAGTGCTATAACCGGCTGTGTAGAATCATTGATACCCTCCACCGAGAAAAAAATATTTTATGAATGCAGGTAAGTATCAAGTGTTGTGGAGTTTTGTGCTAGTAATACACAATAGAATGCATATGCATTACATGTGCAAACTATGGCATTTGATAAGTCAACGGTTTTTCTGCTGATATCCCAACAAACGCAAAATTTATATAGACAATGTAGCGGCAATCTGAAGTTCATGACATGTGTTCTTTTGCAAAATACTGGCGCATTTTCTTGTGTGCCGGGTTGGGAGAGGTTTTTATACCCTTCACCGAAGGTAAAAGGGTATATAAATTAAACTTTACGTTAATAAAGTAATAATAAATACTGGCGCATTTTCTTGTGTGCCGGGTTGGGAGAGGTTTTTATACCCTTCACCGAAGGTAAAAGGGTATATAAATTAAACTTTACGTTAATAAAGTTTTTAAAAAAAATTATTTTATTGCCGGATTTTAGCCGCACAACTTCTTTATTTGTTGAAAGTAAAAATACAATTAATTTTATTTATTAAAACTAACTTAAGCTACCCTAACAGAATTGCACAGGTTTTGCACACGTCACCTTAATTGGCTCGCTCGTGTATTTTGTAGACGCTGTGTCAGCATGTGAACGTTGAAGAATGTGAACGTTGAAACCTCTGTATCAGCATGTGAACATTAAATGATGTGAACAAAGCATAGTTGCATGAAGGGTGTCGAATATCAGCACCTGCAACATAAGCTTTGTGAACCGTGTGAATGAATTTATTTTATTTTGGAGTTTTGAATGTAATTTGTGTTAACTCCTCCCTCCTCAAATGCAAGCGTCCCTGTTGCTAAAATGCATGTAGATTGTAAATACTTGGAGTCCTTCCTTCAGTTTTTTTTCTCGCTTCCGGTACTTCTTCTGCTTGTTCAAGAGAATTTACTGGAGTTTCCGACTTGAGTGTTCTGTTGGATCGTTCCTGAGGATTTTCTTTGATTTCCCTCTTTCCGTTTTCCTTAGCCAATCTTCTTTTTACTGTAATCCAGATAGCGATGCAAATAGGGATAATTATAATTAATGAACTTGATGTTATCAGCGCTTTGTACCTCCAGTCGTTCTATATTTTCAATATTGATTTTACTGAGTCTTTCTAGGGATAGGACTTCCTCTGTTTTAAAACCTATTGATTTGGGTTGCATAAAAGCTGGAAGGGGTTTATTTCCGCTTATCTCTTTCGAATAAAATTCTTGATCATTAATCTTGATTGTTGTATTGTGATATTTGATGAGATATGTTCCATTTAAATTTATTTCTTCTTCGTTCACTTTTAGCTTTCCGTTGTACTGATTCAATAGCAAAAGATCACTTCCAATTTCCTCTATAGTGGGGATGTGCTCATTGTTTACCTGTGTGCAATTCCCTACTCTGTTCTTAATAAGATTAGTAATACAATGGTTATCTTTTAGTTCTACCAGCTTATCTTTATTACATATGGTCAAATCATTAAAATTTTTACAATCATTTTTTATAGCGAAACAAATTTCATTACATTTTAGAATTTTATTGAATTCAATTTTTTTCTATGGTATTGCCAATCTTAACTGGTCTTGCAATAAGAATTTTACAAACATTTTCATGGGTGATTGGAATGCTTAAAATATACAAAATTTCTTTATTGTTTGTTACAATCTTAACATCGGCAAAAGATAATAATTCATCTACGTTAAATGTTGGGATATTATAGTTTTCCAAAATGTTATTTAAATTATCCATTTCTGTTTTTGACAAAATAAATGCATTTACTATATTTACTTTTGCCCATTGTATGGCATACTCAATATTTTGTAATTCTTTTTCTATAAAATCTAACTTATGTTGCACTATTTCCCCTAGTTTATCATTCCAATCTTCCTTTTTTATTTTCGATATTTCATTCGTTAAATTAGAAATTTCTTGTATTCTACCAATGGTTAGGTCGTTAATAATCATCTGTCTGTTATTGTTTTCTAGGATATTTTTAACTTTCTGATCTAGGATTTCAAAATCGTGGCTATCTGGGGTTCGTGCAACCCACTTCCATGCGCTACCTAAAAAGTCGATTGACCTTTTCCTTACATTGGGACTTAGACGTTTAAGAAGACCTTTTATATCAAGGATCTGTTGTGTCAGGAACGGACGGAGCGGATGTCCATATGTAATGTTAGTGTCCAAAACGGATCCAATATTGTTTAGTAGAGTCTGGTATTGTTCGAGTTCTATTGAATGTATAACTTTAAAAGTGCCATCCTGTCTTCTTGCCATGCCACTCTGAATAGTAATTAACCTTGCGTTAGAGTAGTCAAGTATATTGAAGTCCGCCAACGCGGCTCCAAGGAATAGTCTGAAAAAAAAAGAAATAATAAAAAGAGATAAAGGACAATGAATCAATTTCTAATGTGGCTCTTGTGAATAACCCGTCCGCTTTCGGTGACAATTGTCGTACCGCGATTTTCTTTAACGACTTCTTCTTTGAAACGGTTACTCAGCTTGGTTCCCAATCTTTTGTTCGTTTTTACAAAGATCACCTGTCCTGGTACGTAGTCTTTAACCGGTTTTTTCTTCTTGTTATGGTAGCCTAATTCTTTCTCTTGCTTTCGCCTGAGCCTTTCGATGTTAGATAATCTTGTAGTCTCATAATCTTGCGGAGAAAACTCAACCGTACGTCCGAAGTATAAGTCTACAGGTCTTTTCCCAGTCACTGAATGAAATGTATGATTGTATTCATTCACTGATCTTTCTAATAACTCTTCGAAATTTCGAGAGGTTCCATCACTTTTCAAACATCTCATAATTTCCGCTAATGTAGAGTGGAAGCGTTCCACTTGCTTCGCTCCTATATGCCGGCGTTGTGAACACGTCAATTCCTAGGTCATCCTTCATCATGAATAGTATGGAGGCGGAGTTTAAAGAAGGCTCATTGTCCATGATCACATTTTTTGGAACGCCGTAAGAAAACAAAAGTTTCCTAAGGGGTCTTCTTACATCCTCCACAGATCTTCCGTTTATTATCTTTACCTTCGCATATTTAGAAAATTTGTCTACGGACGTTAATACTATTTGCCTATCGGTCGAAAAAATATCGATATGAATAGTGTATCCCGAGTATGTTGGTATAGGAGTTTCTTTAAGTTCCGGCTTATTTGGGTGTCTTTCATATTTTCCTTTCTTGCATGTGGCACATATTTTTGTAACTCTTTTTATTTTGCCTGACATGCCGGGAAAGTAACACTTTTCCAGCATCTGTTTTTTGTTTTCCTTGTCATTTCGATGTGCCCTATTATGAATTTCTATTATCATATTCTCCTGATCATTTTCGGAAACAATGTCCTCTACCACTAATTGTGTAAAACGACATTTATAGTTAGCAAAGTGATTGGGATATAATGTTTGGATTTTTCCCATTACCCATTCTGGAGCCTTTATTCCATTGATGACGGACGGATTTAAATATCTTTTTAATATATTCAGAAGGTTTTGTTCATCATACTGAGGTTCATTAATAAGATGACGATGTACTCCTGGGAAAACAATTTTAAATTGGTACGATGATGTACTTTCGATATTCAGAAACAGCTGGTTTTTGAATACATTTATTGGAGCCTCAACGCTGGGTATTAGATTGTCCGATGAACTTTCCGCACTATGCTGAGTTGGGGTCAGAGAGTTAATTTGAGCATCTAAATAATTCAAATTTCTGGGAACCCTAGACAAAGCGTCTGCCACTACGTTTGTTCGTCCCGGTTTGTACTTCAACTCGTAGTTATATTCCTCTAAGGTGCACTTCCATCTTTTCATTTTTGAGTTGCTGTTACTGCTGCTCAGAGCGTATGTTAAAGGTTGGTGGTCAGTGTAAATTGTAACCTTCTTTGAGCCATATAGATAATTTCTTAATGAGCTTAGAGCCCATATAATGGCCAACATCTCCTTCTCATTTGTAGCATAGTTCTCTTCCGTTTTATTTAGGGTTCTGGAAATAAAAGTTATAGGTCGTTCATCCTGGCTTAATACGGCTCCAATTGCAAAATTAGAGGCATCAGTGGTTAATTCGAAATCTTTGTTAAAATCAGGGTATGCATTTTTTAGCATATCAAACGCGTTTCTCGCGGGTTCATCCAGATTTATTTTCATTTGGCTTGAGGCGGATTTTGAAACTCGTCCTTCTTCTCCTCTTAAAAGTGATGTCAATGGCTTCGCCATGTCGGCATAACCCCTAATAAACCTTCTATAATACCCCGATAGTCCGAGAAACGATCGAAGTTCTTTTAGGGTCTTAGGGTAAGAGAATTTCAATATTGAATCAACCTTTTTAGGATTAGTCGTAATACCTTCCTTTGATACAACAAATCCTAAGAATTCTACCTTACATTTAAAGAACTCGCACTTATCTAACTGGATTTTCATATTGGCTAATTCCAGTGTTCTGAATATTTTTTCCACATGTTCCACGTGGGATTTTTCGTCTTTGCTGAATATGATAATATCGTCCACATACACGTAACATACCTTTCCAATAAATTCCCTCAAGATGTCGTCTAATGCTCTTTGAAATATTGATGGAGCATTCTTGAGTCCAAACGGCAATCTAGTGTACTCATATTTTCCGTTATTTACGGAGAAGGCAGTTTTTTCCATGTCCTCCGGTCTCAATGGTATCTGGTAAAACCCGCTCTTCAGGTCCAATACTGTAAAATATTGATTTCCACCTAGATTAGACAAAACATCATTAATTTCCGGAATAGGGTACCTATCGGCCACGGTTACTGCATTTAGTCGTCTAAAGTCTACAACTAATCTGTACTTTCTCTGTCCGGATAGGTCTTCCTTTTTTGGCACCACCCATATGGGTGAATTATAGGGAGATCTGGATGGTCTTATAATGCCATCACGTAGGAGACGATCTATTTCTTTCTCTACAACATCTTTTAAAGCCATTGGGTAGGAATAACTGCGAGAATATATCGGCGAACTGTTTTCCGTGCCTATTTCTCCTACTACTGTTGTAGTATATGTCAATTTTTCTTCTGGATCTGAAAAAAGGCGGCGATGCTTCATTACAATACTGTTCAGCGATACTTTTTGATGTTCGGTTAAATGTTGGGTTCTTAATTCGAGGTTATTTACATTCTGTGCCGGGCGTTGCTTAATATAGATTTTCTTTCCTCCCCTAACTGTGAGGTAATTCTCAGCCGTGTGGATGACAGCAGAGAGTTCTTTTAAGCTGTCGTTCCCCAAGATTCCGTCAAACGAAAGTAGGCCAGGCAAAAGGAAAAATTTTATTGGTAAGTCATTGATTCCGCAAAGATTTAAGAATGTGTGATGGGTTATTTTTGTATCACCGGCAACAGATTTCGCTCCAAATATTTTCTCATTACATCTAGGTTTACTTACTAAAGTGGGTTTAATATAATTCTTGTTGCTTCCCGTGTCCAATAGAAATGTCAGTATTTTTCCGTCCCCCGTTTTAGCCTCGAAATAAGGTAACGAGGAACAGTTTAATCTAAAAAATTAACGACGACCTGAACGTCATCAGGCTGGACTTCCGTAGTTTCATTTATTACGAGATTTTCTGGAATTTGCTGAAAATATTCCTCATTATAGTCTGTCCCGTCATTTGCTCCTCCTTCAGCTCCGCCTTCTTCTACTTGATAATCGTCCCAAAAATATCCGTGATCTTGTGGCAACGTTTCTATATGGAAATTCCTTTGTATTTTATTGACCGGTCCTTGAAAAGAGGTCCCAGCAGGCCTTTTTGGGAATTGATTCATAGGTATTCGATTCATATAGTTAACACGCCCAGTTTGAATTGACCTGTCTACGTCCATAGGTTCCACTACGGATGGGTTTTGGCCGCTTTGCCATTGGTTTGGATATTGAGTTTGACTAAATCGATTTGGAGGCCTATTCTGAGTTTCTGAATTGGGCTGCGGTCTGGAATCCGAGTTTTGATGGATATTTGAACGCATATTGGGGTTGCGATAATTTAGGTTATAAGTTGGATTGTATTTTGGGTTAAAGCTAGGTGTAGGTTTGTATCGGGGTGGTAGTGGTGGTCTGTTGGGCATTGTCCCACCGATATGAGCCAGTTCTGGGTAGAATTTTCTTACATTCCCCGGGAGAGAGTTCGTTATACCGATTCTGTCCCTCTGCATATTTGCTTTTGGTACGTGTCCGTGGGCGTAGTTCATTCGAAAAGTCATATTATCTAGTTTGAGGCAAATGTGTAATGCCTGAGGTAGTGAGCTTGGTTCGCGGACGCTTAATAGTCTCGGAAGATCGCCATTAAGCCCTCTAACGAAAGTGTCTAATGCCTTTTCTCTATAAGTATTCGTCATTGTTTTGAGACTGTTCTCGTCCAATTCTAAGCAAGAAACTTTGTCCAGAATTAATGAAAGATGCTGATAGACAGCCTGATAGAACTCCGTTATGGTCTTGCTTCCTTGTCGAAGCACGGTCATTTGATATTCCAATGTTCCGATGTCCCTCTTATCAGAATAATGCATCATGAGACATTTCTTTATGGAATTCCAATTTAATGGGGTTCTGTAGGATTCCAAGGCGGTGTCCGCCTCACCAGTGATTTTTGTACGAATTGTATGTAGGATAGCATAATAACGCCCTGTTCCCTTTAATGGTTCGTATAATTCTAGCACCCTATCTACCGACTTTCTCCACGAATTAAATTCCCCAACGGTTCCGGAGAATTCTCTCAATGATCTGATCAAATCGGGTACCCTTTCTATTTCATTAAGCCCCGTTGTAACCGTACCCACGGGCTGATCGAAACTTTCATCAGAGAGAGGGTCTGAGGACTGTCGCAAATTTTGCCTGATCATTTGCATTATCTGATTTTTTTGCTCTTCGCTAAGTCCTTGTTCACTAGATGTCGAACCACTTACTGTTAGTGTCCTACTAAGTCGACTAGTCAGTTGTTCTATAGTCTCGTCGGGCATTGTGTCGATAATAGGTTCGGATGGTAGGATAATTATAAAATATCAGGACTCTTTTCCCCTTTTTTATTTAAAAAAAAAGGAAGCTTGGAATTAAAGTTAACGTTTTTATTAATTTCTCAAGTTTCTACTCAACGAGATTCAAAGCTTAAATATAAATTTAAAGAAAATACTTAGAGATATGCTTACAAAAATATAATCTGGAACATGTAGATGTAGATGGAAACAGGAGCTTAGGTTGATGATAATTATCTTGCCGTCACTTCTTCTAGAGTTTTTAATTCTTTGTTCAGATAAAAATAAACAACTTTTTCGTTCTCTCTTTTTTTTTAACAGTCACTTCACTTTTTTTTTTTATTTCTAGATTCTGATGGTGTTTTTTCTTTTTCTTTTAAAAAATTTTTTTTTATTATTTTGATGTTTAATTACTATTTTTATTCTTTATGATTTTAAAATTTTAATTAATGTTTTATTTTTGCAATTTTTTTTCTTTTAAGTTTTATTTAATGTTTGTATTATTTTAAACTTGTATTTAAAAAAATTTTTTTTCTTTTAAAAGTTTTATTTAAGTGTTTTTTTTCTTTTAACTTTTTTTTTGAAGTTTTTACTTTTATTTATCTAAAAATTTTGTTTAATGATTTGTTTTCTTTAATTTTTAATGTCACTTAACTTTTATTCTTAATTTTATTTCAACTTTAAGTTTTAATTTGACTTAAGAGTCACTTAACTTTATTTTAACTCAAAAATTTGTTTAATGATTTCTTTTTTTTTAATTTTCAAGGTCACTTAACTTTTATTTTTAATTTAATTCAACTTTAAGATTTACTGCCTGCCTTTGTTTTCTAAAATCAGGCAGTTAATTTCACTTAAGAGTCACTTAACTTTATTTTAACTTAAAAATAATTACGTCCGTGAAGCGGCTGGTGTATTTTAACAACCGTCCCTTTTACTATGTAGTTATAGTTACTTGGGGGCCTCTTTCTTCACAAATTTCGCGAGTCGCGATGGACGTTGGCGACCAGTAGGATTTTTTTATTTTATACGGCGACCTTTGTATTTTTTTTTTTCACTTACGTGGGGCTGTAGAAGGCCCACTGGATTTTATTTTCGCAAAAGGATTTTTTTTTCACTTACGTGGGGCTGTAGAAGGCCCACTGGATTTTTTTTCACGAACGGATTTTTTCGCGTTTCACGGTGACTAGTCGAATCCTTATTTTTCAAAGGACTTTTCCGATAAACCTACTGGTCCCTGCTCGGGCGCCAATTAAACTTTACGTTAATAAAGTTTTTAAAAAAAATTATTTTATTGCCGGATTTTAGCCGCACAACTTCTTTATTTGTTGAAAGTAAAAATACAATTAATTTTATTTATTAAAACTAACTTAAGCTACCCTAACTGAATTGCACAGGTTTTGCACACGTCACCTTAATTGGCTCGCTCGTGTATTTTGTAGACGCTGTGTCAGCATGTGAACGTTGAAGAATGTGAACGTTGAAACCTCTGTATCAGCATGTGAACATTAAATGATGTGAACAAAGCATAGTTGCATGAAGGGTGTCGAATATCAGCACCTGCAACATAAGCTTTGTGAACCGTGTGAATGAATTTATTTTATTTTGGAGTTTTGAATGTAATTTGTGTTAACTTATATACGTTTGTCATTCCGTTTGTAATTTCTACAATATTGATCCTACACCCTATAAAGTATATATATTCTGGGTCCTTATGAAAAGCGAAGTTGATTTAACGATGTCCGTCTGTCCGTTGCAATGGGTTTTCCGAAGACCCCATATATGATGGTGGCCAGGTTATTATACATTTATGTCACATATGGTCCGAAATTATTTGCTACTGAAATTCAAAAAGATCGGTACACAAATGGCTGAGATATGAGCAAAAAACCACGACTACCTCTAATTTTTCCCAAAAATCCCTTCATTTTAGGGCTGCCATATGTCCTATGGATATGAGTTATATACCAAAATATCGGAAGTTTTTAGTAGAACATATTTTATTTAAAACTCGGAAAAATCGGTTCAGATACGAAAAAGTTATGGCCAAAATAAATACCCATTTTCGCGAACCAAAGATCTTTCCGAGTCCAAGTTTTATAACCCAAGTAAATGGTAAATTTCTTGTTAAACACGTAGGTTTATAAATCTTTACAATCGGTGAAAATCGGTTGAGTTATAACCAAAATACTGAAATCCCAAAATTACTCTTTTTTACCCTTCACCGAAGGTAAAAGGTGAAAGATTGTAATCTTTTAACAAATTTTTATCTCGTTAATATTTTATACGTATACATCTTTTAGCCTTAACATTTGTAGTATATGCATACTGTAGTGTTCATATAAATGCATGAATACTAAGCAATACACCGACTTTGTTCTACAGTTATTTGAAACTGCACAATTGACATTGAACCACATATGGCAAATTATAAACAAACAAAACAATTAAATGTGTATGTCCAAAAAACCCAAAATAAAATAACTAAAAAGGTTTCTTGTTACAATTGTTTTGTATACTTGCGATACGTTTATGACGGCATCATAAAACGTTTGGGTGTATGTCTGTCTGACATCTTGACCACCCGGAAAAGTACTTGAAACATGTGTGTCACAAAAATTTGCAATTTGCATTTTAGGTAATGTAATTTCTAAGACTATAATTTAGTATATAAGATAGTGTAAATTATTTTGTAAGATTAGTATTAGTGTTAATATCAACGTGAATGGAATAACCAATAGTATAAAATAAATAAAATTAAGAAAAGCCAAAACCAAACTGCTTTTATTCCTCACTCGAAACCTACCATACATTATAGTTACATTAATCTAGTTTAATAATAAAGAATAATACCTTTTTTTTTTTTTTTTATTAAAATTCATTTATTCAAATATTAAATTATTACAAAAAAGGTATTGCATCAGCGTCCATAGGACATTATTGAGGCCAGCTGGCAAAGAACTACATACTTAACAATAAATACAAAAAAAAAATAACATTTTCACACATATTAATAAAAAAGAAAATAAAAAAAAAAATAAAATGAAAATAAATTTTAATGATATTATTATAGTACTCGTTTTACTACATTAGGGGCAATTCTAAATATTCAAATAAATATTCTTTAATATTTTTCTTAAAAACAGAAATTCTTTGGATATTTTTTAAAGCTTCCGGTAACTTGTTATATTCTAAACTACCCATATGTTCCATTCTTTGTTTTGTTTTTTCTAAGCGGCAAGTAGCCACTCTTAGATTACTCGCATTTCTTATATTAAAGGCATATTGATTCCTGGAGAATAGAATAGTATGATGACCAATAATGTGTAAAGATTTATAAACATACATTAAGAGTTGCGATTTGTATAAACCATATACGGGAAGAATTCCTGCAGTTATATCTTTATATAAATCTAATGTCGAAAAAGACAACGGAATATTGAATACAGTTTTCAACGCTTTATTTTGAGGTCTCTGTAGTGCTTTCAGCTCATTGCTTTTTTTCCACGCGTACACAACCGCCAAATAGTTAAGGTGACTTTGAATAAGGGCTTGGTATATTATCAGCTTTGTTTTAACGTTTAATTTGTTTTTAAATTTATAAATAAAACCGGTGGCAGATGCAATCTTTGACTTCAAATTTTTCATATGCATATCCCACGATAGGTTACTCTGAAGGTGTATACCAAGATAAAAGTTTGGTTTTTTCCGCATATAAATATATCTTATTTATCCTCGCATACTCCGTTATCAATGCTGCATCATATTACATATGAGCTTTTAAAGAAGTTTCATGTTTATATGGGTAAAACAAACATATGTCATCTGCAAACATAATCCGTTTTCCAAAAAGTTGTAGGTTTTTCAAATCATTTAGATAAATACTGAATAGTAATTGTCCCAATACACTTCCTTGTGGGACTCCATATTCATTATTTCATGATTATTTACTTCAACATATTGTTTTCTGTTTAACAGGTAACTTTTTAACAAAGCTAAAGCTCGTCTATCTACTCCATAATACATAAGTTTTTGAATAATAATTTTATGATCAACAAGATCAAACGCCTTTGAAAAATCATAAAAGATACCAGCAACACCTCTAAATCCTTCATCTAGCCCTTTACATATGTAATTTACTACATTAACAACAGCTTCTTCAGTACCACATCCCATTTTGAAACCATTTTGGAATTCGTATAATAGTTTGTTTTCATTTGAATATGACGATAATTAAATTTCAATATTATTTATTAAGCTTGAGGTTTTTCTTTTTTTTATAAAAAATTAGATAACATTTATTTTATAAAAATTCCAATATTTCGATACAGCAATGTGTATCATCGTCAGGGAAATAATTAAACAATAAAAATAACAAAATAATGAAAAAATAATAATAATTGTCACAATAGAAAAAATTATTTACAATTAGAAAAATTTTTATACAAATAATCTATTACCAAGGTATATTTACACAAGGTAGACTCATTTGGGAGTGTAGACATGCTGCTCTATAAAAATAACCGAGTGGAACGGAATTGTCAAAATTGTCTTCATATAAATTTAACGCACACATGTACAAATTTTGGCTCATATACACGGAATTTGACATTGGTGTTCCAACTTAGGTAAACAGCTGACAAACATATGGGCCAACGAGTTTACCTTGTGTAAATATACCTTGTCTGTTACATTCTAAAAAATTTTTCAATTTCCTGTTTTGTTTTTATACACTAAATGTCTATAATTTTGCGCTACATTTTCCGTGTCTGATTTAAAATTAATTCTTAACAATTCTGGTACTTTAATGATTTGCAACATTTCTAGCATTAAACGTCGTTTATAATTTTTTTCTGTGTTTAAATCTGATACATTCTCAAAGTCCGGTGAATGATTTAAACTGGCACAGTGGGTTGTTAATGCTGTTTTTTGTGATGAAATATCCCTAAACTTTTGATTTGATTTGTGACCCGAGATTCTAGTTTTCAGTTTGTTCTCTGTCGTACCTACATATACTTTGTTGCATTGTCCATTATCGTTTCCCTTACAAGGTATTTTATAAACTACATTCGACATTTCTAACTTATGTACTTTATCCTTAGTCCTAGTGAATAATTTACCAACTGTATTATAAGATTTATGTGCTATTTTACATGTCCTTGTGTCGAATATTTTGGACTTTTCTAAACGTTTCGATATTTTAGGAATATATGTAAGTGATTTGTAAATTTTTGGTTCTGCAACTATATGCAAGTTATTTGCCCTATGGTTACTGCATTGTCCTATTAAACTTGATATCAGTTCCATTGGAAAACAATTATCTCTCAAAATATCCCTAATTATTTTTAAATTCCTGTTATGAAATTCTATGTCACTTATTCTCAGTATTCTTTCTATAAGATTTTTTGCCGTATTAATTATAACCCTCTTTGGATGTTTGGAGAAATAATTAATAATTCTACCAGAAGAAGTTGGTTTTTGGTACCAATCCATTAATAATTTATCCCCTTTTCTTATCAACAAAGTATCTAAATATGAAAGTTTTAAGTTACACTCTTTCTCAATAGTAAATCTTATGTCCGGATGAAATGAGTTGAAAGTTTCCAAAACATTTTCTATTTCCGATTCCTCAATAATGCAAAATAAATCATCAACATATTTTGTCATAATCCTTGGTTTAATAGTCAATTTTGCAAAACAAGTATCTAATAATTTCTCCATAACTATATCCGCGATAATTGGTGATGCTGGTGATCCCATTGGAAGTCCCTTTTGTTGTACTGTTACCAATCTTGTGTAAGATTAATTTTATTGTAGGCTGATGGATTTTGTGCATTTCACTAAGTGTGTACCTTGAATATTAAACGGCTGCTTCAATCAGCGTGGGTTCTGTTAAAGTTAGTAAAATTACACGAGCCCTCACAAGAAACACAATAACAGAAAATTTGTACACACATTTTTAGATTTAATAGTGGTATAGAGAATTTTGGGTTCGGGACATAACCATAAACATATGAAGACTTATTCAAACAGAGCCTGTTCTATGCCTGCTCTTGACCCTACACCCTCCATGTCTTCCGATGATATTGAAGACCCAAACACCTACACAATCAAATTAAACTAAGTTCAGACCATATTTAAAATTTTAAAAATTCATACCTGTTTATTTAACAAAATAATTATTTTTAAATTGCTGAGCCTTAACATATTATTGAAGGTTATTAGAAATATAGATTTGAATAAGGGTTTATATGGCACATCACAAAAGCAAAAGAAATATAACTCAAACAAAAAAAATAAACCAAATAGTATTTACTAAACTCGACTGATACTTAAATAGAAATGAAAAAAACTATAGCAATAAAAATGCTGCGGAATGACAGTTTATAAATGAAACCAAAATTTCATGAATGAAGTAGCAAAACAAGTTTACAAAAATAAATAAAAAGTAGTAAAGAAAATAATTACAATTGGAGTACAAATAAGAGATTCACTAAAACAACAATTTCCATCTTATTTTTACTCCATAAACAAAAAAAAATAATAACAAAGAAATTAATTATAGTAAAGAGAATTCACTTACATGGCAATTTTTTTTTCTCTAGTTTTTGTTTGACGCAGGCTGATGTGGAAGATCTTCTCCATCGATGCTCTTACTGCTTAACCAACAAAACAATACTTTGTTATTATTTTACTCTTAAAAAAAAAAACTTAAATACTCGTAAACAAATGATTAACAAAAAAAATTAACATTAAACTATTAACATAATCTCTGTAATTATGTCGATCTCTTAGTTTACTTTTACATTATTTTTGGATTAAGCGTAGCTTAATCAAAGAATGTATATAAGTAAAAGAAATCGATACAACCAAAGAGCGAAAATATAAAAAAAACTATAGAACTACAAATTACTATTTCAATGAATGAAATAAAGAATATGAATAACGAAGAAATCAAATAAAAATTCAATGAATGAAATCAAAAAAAAAACGTAGACGGCAAATTTAAATAAAATTACTCAAATTTATGGGAACACGAGGGTAGAACACTTTTAGATCCAAATTTTTAACTTCATATAAAAATTAAATGTTACAAGTTTTTTTTTCCTACTAGTCTTTTCTATGTAGCCAACTACAGCAATAAGAAGTCCCCTGAGAGGGTGCACTCTGCTGGGTTTAGGAATAAAACAAATAATGTGAGTTTGTCTTTCCGGTTGTTGGAGTTCTTTGGCCGGCCACAATTGTACGATGTGAATGAAAATTTAACTATGGAAATTATCCAGCGATATATCTAGTAATATCCCATTGCCAATAGTCGGTGGATCAAAGTGTCACGTTATGCACATCTATGCAGAATGATAATACAATTATACTGCATGTGTCTAGGTTAGGTTCACTCTTCCACGACACGATTTTTACTCCAACAAAACCTCGGACTATATTAATTAAATTTAGTTTTCTGTCCAAAAATTAAAATAAAATGAATAACTATGGAACAACTATATTTGCAAATATTCACCTTTTACTCCAATTTTAAATAAATTTGCACAGGTTAGACAATGAAATATTTTAGTTTTTCTTCTAAGTTTTCGGCTAGAGCTTTGTTCACTTCCAAGGTTTTAACTAAAATGATGTATACTACTTTAATGCTCGTATGATTAGGAATATTACGCAATCGAATATTCTAGACTTATAAGATTTATAAAAAAAACAAGAATGAATGAAACACGTTAATCAATGAAATCGATTAACTTTTAATCAATGAGAACAGTATATGAATGAAAAAGGTGGAAGTGTTCTGAAGGGTGTATGTATAGAGTGGCCATAGGAAGTTTATCAATGTCATGACAATAACATTAAAATTTACCTAGTACAAAACATGTTTCGTGGCAAAGCCATCAAAACATGATAAGAGGTTAAATTTGCTATGTGCTCTTCCTAATATCTTAACTGTGATAAAAATTGCATTTTCCCGTTTGTGCATCCTTTAATTCGTAAATGTTGTTACCCTTTATACTAATTACCTCTGCTCGAACAAATTTCGGGGCAAATTTTGCACAAAATTTAGTTCCAGCATTACTTAAAACAAAATTTCTCCTATAAACTGTTTCACCTATCTTAAAACCTGTACTATTACTCCTTAAATTATACCTTCTTGCCGAATTTAAGAAGGCTCTTTCCATATGGTGTAAAATATTCCCTCTAATTAAATCAAATTTGTCCCTACGATTTATCAATTGGCAGTCAGCATATTTCAGTTTACGAAGCAGTTCGAAGTCCGAACCATGAGTAACCATGTGTTGTCCAAATAAGGAGTAGTAAGGACTACATCCTAACGTCTGGTGAAAAGAACTTCGTATAGACTCTCCGATATTAGTCAAGTAATGATCCCAGAGAGAATGATCTTTACTTATATAAGAGCGGATTGCAGTGATAATGGTACGGTTTACTCGCTCGCTAGCATTTGCCTGCGGACTGTATAGCGCAGTATATATGTGCTTCACCCCGCGTTCTTTTAAAAATTGTTCAAACTTTAAACACTTAAATTGTTTACCATTATCGCTCAGCAGCGTTTCAGGTGTTCCAAATATGGGAAAAACTTCCCTTTTCAAAAAATCAACAATTGCCGAAGAAGAAAATGTTTTTATTGGTTTAAGAAGGGGAAACTTTGTAAATTGATCTAATACTATTATAATACCGATGTTAGCTTGTTTCGACCGGGGATACGGACCTAATAAATCTATATATAGATTTTTAAATGGACGAACCGATACAAATTTTCCGACCATAGGGGGTCTTAAAATAGTGTTTGATTGTTTACAAATTTGACATTGCGAAACAAATTGCTTTACGTCATAAGCCATCTTTGGCCAATACAAATTTAATTTCAGACGCTTCAGTGTCTTCGCGATTCCGCCATGACATTTATTGGGAGGGTTGTGGGCATTACGTATAACTACGTTAACTAAGGTTAAAGGAACCCAAAGCTTCCATGCAAACATTTCCGTTTCAGAATCTCCGTTTGCAAAGTCACATCTTTTGTAAATTTTGTTGTCAACCACCTTGATATCAGGTAAGTTATTTGTATTGACTACAATACTGTCCCTTAATTTAGCATAATCTTCCGAATTAAACTCCGGTGAATCCAGATCTATAAGGGGATATATTTCCATCTCCTCCACAGGGTTAAAATTCTGCCTCGACAGAGTGTCAGGCACTATATTTTGTGAACCACGACGATGTTCAATTTTCATACGGTAACCCTGAAGCTTAAGTGACCACCGAGCTAATCTTCCTGAAAGATCTGTTTGGCTCATCAGCCACTGAAGACTGGCGTGGTCGGTGACTACAACAAAATCTTGCCCTTCAACATAAGGCCTAAACTTTTTTAGAGTCAGTATTACGGCCAAGCATTCAAGCTCCGTAACACTATAATTTGACTGTGCCTTATTTAGCTTTTTAGAAAAGAATGCCACTGGTAATTCCTGTCCCTCTTCATTGGTTTGCGCTAGCACCGCTCCTACGCCGAATTTGCTGGCATCACACAACAAAATAAATTGTTTGTGATAATTTGGGCTGATCAAAACAGGGGCCCCAGAAAGTTTACTTTTCAAACACTCAAATGAAGACTGAGCTTCTTCATTCCAAGCAAATCCTTTACCTTTTTTTAATAAGTTTGTGAGTGGAACGGTTATCGCCGCAAATTTATCGACAAAACGCCGATACCACCCAGCCATACCCAGAAATCGTCTTAATTGCTTCACCGACGTTGGACGAGGATAATCAGTAACGGCGGATATTTTTTCTGGGTCTGGGCGTAAAGTTCCGCTACCTACCATATATCCGAGATATTGGACTTCTTTTATGCAAAATTTGCTTTTTCGTACATTAATGGTTAAGCTTGCTTTACGTTAATGATTTGCGACCTCGGATAAGACTGACAAATGATGATCAAATGTCTCAGATATTATAAGTAAATCGTCAAGATAGACGAATACTTCATGTTTTAAGTGGCTCGGAATAACCATGTCCATCAATCGGCAAAGAGCCTGAGGAGCATTTGTCAATCCAAAAGGCATTACACAAAAACGGTATAATGGACGATTAGGAACCGTAAAACACGTGTAATTACGCAATTTTATTGACAAAGGTATTTGCCAAAAAGCACGACGTAAATCCAAGGATGAAATGAACTCAGCCTTTGGTAATCGGCTTAAAATACCCTCAATATGAGGCAATGGATATGCATCCCTAACTGTAACACTGTTAAGCTTCCTCGAGTCTAAACCCAAACGAACTTTTTCGGATTTACGTACAAGAACTACAGGACTAGACCATGGACTGTTTGGAGGAGCTTTCTCAATCACCCCAAGTCTCAACATTTCGTCAATTTCGTTGTGAACTATCCTTTCAATGGCAGGGGATATTGGAAAATATCTTTGTTTTATAGGGCGGGAATTTGGTTCAAGTTCAATCTCATGTTCCATTAAGGACGTTTTACCTAGTCCGTCGGTTTCGTGTCATTTCATGCCTTTCATAATCAACTACAACTAAATTTTGGTCCATTTTTATCTCGGAAATTATATCGGGTGCGATATTGAACACTTTCCAAAAGTCAACGCCTAAAATTATATTCTGTGATAACGATGGTACTACATAAAAATTAATCGAATTAGATCGATCTCTAAACATAACCTCAGTATTAAAGTTGGCAAACGCCACTTGTTCCCTACCATCAGCAGTTCTAATAAAAGTCCTATGATGTCTTAATTCATTGCCTTCACATAAATCTCGAGCTAAATTTCCACCTATGCACGATACCTGTGCCCCACTGTCTAATAAACCCAATCGTTTTTCGCCAAAAATACAAATTTCTGCATAGGGCCTAAGATCATTAGACTTAAGTCTTATCGAACAAATTAATGCAGACAAATTTTTATTAGAAGTTTTTACCCGTTTCCAAAACTGACGATGGCGACACGCGGACCTTCGTTTTGTATTACTTACGGGAGTACTATCTGTGTTATTAAAAATCTTATTCCTTTTCTCATTATAAATTTTAAGACGGGTTTCATAAGGTATTATTTGTACACGTTTGCTTTCTAAATCTTTAGGAAAAATTTTATCGGTAGCCCTTAAACATATCATTGAAGTCTCTGTAGGTCTTGGCGAAGGTGTTCTTTCGCGCCTTCGCTCGTCATCGAGTTTCCCGAAACACATTTCTTGCATTTTGGCTTATAAACCCCTACTTCACCACATCCATAGCAAAATACGGTGCGGCTCTCTAAACAATCGACATATCTATGACCTTCCCCACGACAATTCCAGCATAATAAATTTTTACGTCTATTTATTGATACTTCATTCACTTCCGATTCCAACAACTTATCATCTAGTGGCTCATTCGCCACATCAATATCTATCTCATTAATCATTCTCCCCCGAAATTGATTTCGGTTTACATTACCATCCGGTTTCGAAATCTCCTTTAATAAAGTCTCACCCTTTAAACATAGGCGACGTAATTCCGCAACTGACCCAACGTTAACATAAAGTAACTGTTGTCTGATTCGCGGTCGTAAACCACGCTGTAAGATATCTACAAGCTCTTGCTCCCCTAAGGGACTAGACAAATTTTCAGCCATTTTATACATGGCGTTCTTGTATTCATCAAAAGATTCCATCGGACTCTGTTTTCTAGTACGCATGTCCTCTTTGATGTCGAAGTCAGACCTATGTTGTCCAAATTTAGTACGCAAAGCCTCACATAAACTAGACCATGTAACCCTATTGACTGTCCTACGAAACCACCAAGCTAGGGACTGGTACCCCTAGCTTCCTTCAAAAACAAACATTGGGCATGTTCACAAAGTAATTCAAAGTTACCACTTAAATTATCAAATACCTGAGATTCTATTCTGTAAATAAAGTTTTCCACGGAAAGTCTACCGGATCCATCAAATTTTATATCCCAACTGTTTATTAAATTTGCCACCTTGGCAGAGTTATTCATGACTGTAACATCACTAACACGACTTTCGAATCTACTTCCTGGAATGTTTCGTAAATTATCAGTTGAAAAACTTGGCCTATCTTGTGGCCAATCAGGACCCGTATTTCGAGAGGGGTTAGGAGGGGCTGATACATTCATATTACCTAATGCTGTAGATAAAGCACCCTCAACAATACGAGTTATACGGTCATCCAAATCCTGAAAAATATTTGCCTGTCTTGCTGAAACTATTGCAGTAACCAGGTTACGAATTCTACTATCCTCTAAAGAATCTTGGTTGTTTGGATTCTGATCCATACCATTGGCGGAAGTTGCCGGTCCAGATCCTAAATTCGGGTCTGTGGACTGATTAAGGGCCTGTGTCGAAGTTGACGGTAAAATAGAAATTAAATTCGGAGATGTATCCTGTTGTGTATTATTGGCACTTGCCCGTGTGCGAACACCTCTGTTAGGAGTTGGTGTGATTCCAAACTCACGACTACTACAATGGCTTCTACATTGTGGACAGGTCGAGTTGCGTTTTAGCCAAGTTAATAAGCACTTGCGATGAAATTGATGGTTGCAAGAAGTTCTTAAGATATCCCTTTGATCGGCACCGTTTAAATTGTCCCGACAAATTGAGCACACTTGCAGAGCAAGATTTTCATGACTGTGTCGTAAAGACATATTTATACGAAAATAAAGAACTAACAGTATTTTAATTCCAATATAGGCTAAATATAAAATTATAAAGATTTCCTTCAAAGTGAAAAATTCGGTCTTACTATTAGCTAAATTGATTATGTAGTTTTATTTTAGTGAATAAGTATCATCATATGTTTCCCGGTTTATAGGTTCAAAATCAGCAAGTAAGTAAAGGAATAAACAAAATTCCAATAACTTATTTCTCAACTGATTCCTATGCACACCTAGTAAAGCCTAATAAAGTTGTCGTTAGAATATGGTAATCAGTTTACTTTATAAAAAAAATTTAAAACTGCATTTCCCTAACATAAATACCCTAACAACGAAAAATTTCGATATTAACAAAAAGTTTTAAAATAGACATGGTTATAGAGACCAATTAACTTTAACCATCTATAAAATCCGTTTGTCTAAAACTCAACAAAAAATATTATACGAATATAATTCTAATACCACTACCTTATCCTGTAACAAACTAAGATGAAAAATATTTAAGTACGGCCTGAAAACTTCGAGCCCCACGTTGGGCGCCATTTCTGTTACCAATCTTGTGTAAGATTAATTTTATTGTAGGCTGATGGATTTTGTGCATTTCACTAAGTGTGTACCTTGAATATTAAACGGCTGCTTCAGTCAGCGTGGGTTCTGTTAAAGTTAGAAAAATTACACGAGCCCTCACAAGAAACACAATAACAGAAAATTTGTACACACATTTTTAGATTTAATAGTGGTATAGAGAATTTTGGGTTCGGGACATAACCATAAACATATGAAGACTTATTCAAACAGAGCCTGTTCTATGCCTGCTCTTGACCCTACACCCTCCATGTCTTCCGATGATATTGAAGACCCAAACACCTACACAATCAAATTAAACTAAGTTCAGACCATATTTAAAATTTTAAAAATTCATACCTGTTTATTTAACAAAATAATCATTTTTACAATTGCTGAGCCTTAACATATTATTGAAGGTTATTAGAAATATAGATTTGAATAAGGGTTTATATGGCACATCACAAAAGCAAAAGAAATATAACTCAAACAAAAAAAATAAACCAAATAGTATTTACTAAACTCGACTGATACTTAAATAGAAATGAAAAAAACTATAGCAATAAAAATGCTGCGGAATGACAGTTTATAAATGAAACCAAAATTTCATGAATGAAGTAGCAAAACAAGTTTACAAAAATAAATAAAAAGTAGTAAAGAAAATAATTACAATTGGAGTACAAATAAGAGATTCACTAAAACAACAATTTCCATCTTATTTTTACTCCATAAACAAAAAAAAATAATAACAAAGAAATTAATTATAGTAAAGAGAATTCACTTACATGGCAATTTTTTTTTCTCTAGTTTTTGTTTGACGCAGGCTGATGTGGAAGATCTTCTCCATCGATGCTCTTACTGCTTAACCAACAAAACAATACTTTGTTATTATTTTACTCTTAAAAAAAAAACTTAAATACTCGTAAACAAATGATTAACAAAAAAAATTAACATTAAACTATTAACATAATCTCTGTAATTATGTCGATCTCTTAGTTTACTTTTACATTATTTTTGGATTAAGCGTAGCTTAATCAAAGAATGTATATAAGTAAAAGAAATCGATACAACCAAAGAGCGAAAATATAAAAAAAACTATAGAACTACAAATTACTATTTCAATGAATGAAATAAAGAATATGAATAACGAAGAAATCAAATAAAAATTCAATGAATGAAATCAAAAAAAAAACGTAGACGGCAAATTTAAATAAAATTACTCAAATTTATGGGAACACGAGGGTAGAACACTTTTAGATCCAAATTTTTAACTTCATATAAAAATTAAATGTTACAAGTTTTTTTTTCCTACTAGTCTTTTCTATGTAGCCAACTACAGCAATAAGAAGTCCCCTGAGAGGGTGCACTCTGCTGGGTTTAGGAATAAAACAAATAATGTGAGTTTGTCTTTCCGGTTGTTGGAGTTCTTTGGCCGGCCACAATTGTACGATGTGAATGAAAATTTAACTATGGAAATTATCCAGCGATATATCTAGTAATATCCCATTGCCAATAGTCGGTGGATCAAAGTGTCACGTTATGCACATCTATGCAGAATGATAATACAATTATACTGCATGTGTCTAGGTTAGGTTCACTCTTCCACGACACGATTTTTACTCCAACAAAACCTCGGACTATATTAATTAAATTTAGTTTTCTGTCCAAAAATTAAAATAAAATGAATAACTATGGAACAACTATATTTGCAAATATTCACCTTTTACTCCAATTTTAAATAAATTTGCACAGGTTAGACAATGAAATATTTTAGTTTTTCTTCTAAGTTTTCGGCTAGAGCTTTGTTCACTTCCAAGGTTTTAACTAAAATGATGTATACTACTTTAATGCTCGTATGATTAGGAATATTACGCAATCGAATATTCTAGACTTATAAGATTTATAAAAAAAACAAGAATGAATGAAACACGTTAATCAATGAAATCGATTAACTTTTAATCAATGAGAACAGTATATGAATGAAAAAGGTGGAAGTGTTCTGAAGGGTGTATGTATAGAGTGGCCATAGGAAGTTTATCAATGTCATGACAATAACATTAAAATTTACCTAGTACAGTACATATATGCTATTATCTAATTGAAAATATCTATTATCTATTATACAGAATCTAAGAATACGTAAAAACATTTCCCTTTCAATTTTCGTAAATTCCTTAATTATATTCCATTTTTCCTCTATTATATCTATAGCAAGATCTATTGGTATATTCGGAAATAATGAAATCACGTCAAATGAAACCAATTTTTCATTGTTAAATAACCTAACATGTCTTATTTTATTCTTAAATTGAAGAGAATCCAACCTAAAATATTTTGGCAGTTATATGTGGCTAAAAAAAATTTTTGTTAAAGCCTAGGAGGTTTTATTTTCAAAACATCTACTACAGTAAGCAGTAAAAATTTGATATTGCTAATAGATGCTTAACATACATATTTCGCTTCTATTTCAATAGTATGTATTTTATTAAAAAAAAACACACAATTATTTAAAATATTACGCTTTAAAAAACAGAAATTCATTTCAAATTGAAAACAAAACAGAAATTCACATAAAATTTGACCGTTGTATCGTTTTATCCCTAGTTGTATGCATCACTATTACAAAAATTACAATTAAAATAACATGTTGTTGCCAACATAAAAATACAAAGGTAATATAAACGTTTAATTGTTAATCCGCTCCTATTAAGCGTTTATAAATCAGATTTTTTATTAATGGTTTATAAAACAAAAAGTGTTTAATAACTATTGTAAGCATTAAAGCTGAAACAAGAAATTTTTATGAATTAGACCGATATACTGCAAATATCGCAATTATTAATGAATTGGGTTATTCGTGTTTTTAAATTAGGGTGATACATTTCTGTTTTCAGTTCAGCAAAATTCTCATTTATTCCTCTGTGATTATTTCTTTTGTGTTCTCTTTCTATTCTTTCTGTTAGCTCGTTTTCGTCTGTTACATCTTTTAAGACCTTTTTACATCTTACGATTTTGTGTTCGTTCTCAATAAAATATTTTTCTACCACTTCTTTAAATGTATTAAATATCGATTCATCTTGGCAAAAGATAGCATAAATTTTTGTTGCATCAAAATGGGTTTTTATTATAGTAGTAAGTGTTGATTCGTCAAATGTTTTAGCTGTAAAAGTTTTTCTCTTGTATCTAAAAATATTTTCATTTCTTAATTTCAATGAACCAGATGTAGTTTTATTAAAGATTATCTGTTGCCGATAGAAATTCAAAGGGTTATTAGTTTCTAAAATGTTATTCCTCGTTAGTTCGATTGTGTTTTCATTCTCTTGGTCGCTTGAGTTTTCTGTGGTTGGAAGATTTTGATTAATGTTTATTTCGACTCTGGATAGAGCATCTTCGTTACCATTTAAAGTACCCTTTTTGTACTTTATTTCATAATCGAACTCCTGTTATCGGAGTCTCTCTCCATCTGACTAATTTAGAGATAGGTTCTTTTATGGAAAAGAGCCATGTGAGAGGTCCATGATCGGTTTCGATAATAAATCTTCTACCAAAGAGATATGGTCGTAAATGCTGTGTAGCCCACACAATCGCTAGTAATTATTTTTCTATTGTACTGTAGTTTTGTTCATGGTCGTTTTATGTTCGGCTCGCATAACAGATAGGATGTCCGTCTTGAGAAAGTACTGCTACAATAGCATAATTACTTGCATCAGTTTGCAATACAACGGTTTTATTAAAATCTGGATACGCTAGTATAGGGGAGTTTGTTAACAATTTCTTCAGTAAATCAAAACTTTCTTTATATTCTTAATCGTTAATATTAATTGTAGCGTCCTTCTTTAAATAATTTGTCATAGGTCTTGCAATTTTGGAGTAATCTTTTATGAACTTCCTATAATATCCAGCGAGGCCCAAAATCTGTTTGATTTGTTTCTGTGAAGTTGGTAGAGGAAACTTCTGAACACAAGTAATTTTATCTGGGATTGGTTTCACACATGAATCAGTCCCAAAAAGTTAGTTTCTCGTTTCAAAAATTCGCTTTAATCTAATTGGACTTTTAGATTCACTTCTTTTAAACGGTTAAATATTTTTGGAGGGAATTCCAAATACCTCCTGAAGTGAGGTTGGAAATATTATAATATCATCAAGATAAACAAGACAGATTTTATAAATAAATTCTTCTAAAACATTGTTCATCAGCCTTTGAAAAGTGGCTGGTGCTGTTTTAAGTCCAAACGGCATACGAAGGAACTCGCAATGACCGCCTTCTACGCTAAATGACGTTTTCGGAGTGTCTTTTTCGTTTATTTCTATCTGGTGAAAGCCCTTCGCGAGGTCGAGAGTTGTGAAATATTGACAGCGTCCTAATTTCTCTAAGATCTCGTCAATATTTGGAATAGGGTATTTATCGTCGATAGTGACCTCATTTAATTTGCGATAATCTATAACCATTCTCCATTTTTTTCTCTAGTTTTTTCGGTACGATCAAGATTGGTGCTGAATATGGTGAATGACTTGGTCTGAGTTTAACATTTCCTTAATTTGCTTACTTACTTCTGCCTTATGGCTGTAAGGATACCTATAAGTTTTGGCAGCAATTGGAATATTGTTTATTGTCCTAATATCGTGCTTGATTGAATTTGTAAACGTTAAATCAGTATTCTCTGAATAGAATATTTTTTTAAATATATTTATTATTTGTAAGAGTTTGTCTTCTTCCTCACTATTTAAGTGGTTGGTTCTTATTTGTTCCAAGATAGGAATTTTAAGAACTTCTTCTTCTTGGATGTTGTATACACAGAAATTTTCATTTGTTACTTTATCGGTTTTCGGTGTTTCATACTTTATAGTTCTTGTTGTATTCCCATCAGGGATGATAAAGTCAGTACAATTGTACTATTTGCATTGCAAAAGTACTGAAGTATCCAATGACATATTAACTACAATTTAAAAAGAATTGTAAATGGCATATTGTCTACACAACATTCGTCGGCGAATATGGAAAGGATTTTTCGTAGCAAAATATAATTAAAACAAATCTACACGATTAAATCTACCGTCTTTTTGTGAATATTGCATCGAATTTAATTCAGACAAAAGTTTTACTACAGTCTAATGAATCTTGTTGCTTTAAATAAACGAAAACTTTTAAGCTTGATTTCTTAAAGTATGGTGAAACGGGATATAGTGCGGCCCCACAAGTTGCGACTTGTTGTACAATTCGATCAAGTTGTACAACCATTTGTTACGTTAGAGGTGTGGTTGGTCATCGGTTGAATAAAAAATCAATTTGATTTGAGCTTTAAAATTGGTACGTGTGATGGCGATTTTTTCTTTCGTTTTTCATTCTGAGGTTTTGAAACCAACAGTGTGAGAAGAAAACAATATTTAAGAAAACTAAAACGAAATTCCAATGCACAATTTTAGTAAAGAATATAAAAACTACCGGAACTAATTATTATTTATTTTCTTTCTTGTTCCTCTGCTTACCACACTTTATTTATCACCATTAGTGCTAAAAAATCGTTACTCATGTTGACTCTTTAAAAAAAATTTCTTAGTAAAGCTTAATTAAAAGTTGGTTAAAACATTTTAGCATGTGCTGCGAAGGATCAACTGGTATTCAACTCAATTGTACGACCAGTTACAATGTATAGGGGCCGCATAAGGGCCCCTAGACAATATCTTTTGGGCTTATTACTGTGTTAAAAAGTATTTATACCCTGTTCTACTTTGGCGCCCTAAGCTCCAGTGGGAGTTAGAGGCATACAAAAAATACCCTGTTCCACTATCAACTTTAAATATGACAGATAAAAAAGCATCGTCTAAATTCCTTATTACGTATTAACTTAATATTTTTTTTTTGTTAATTGCCAAAGGTGTATTGCAAATAAAGGGTCCGCCGAATTTCTTTTTTTTTTGAAAATGCTATAAAAAAAACTACTGAATACTTTCTCAAATTTTTTTTTAAAGTACAATCCTTCCGGTTAATAATGGAAAATAATTTCATTCAAATGGCGATCGGTCCAATTTTTAAGCACATTCTCGATTGTGTGCAGCTGTATTTCACCAATGTCTTCACGAATATTGTCCTTTAAAGCGTCAATTGTCTCTGGCTTGTCGGCGTAACACTTATCTTTGACGGCACCCCACAAATAAATCAAATCGCAGCTCCGAGGTGGCCAAACGACATCAGCTCTGCGGCTGATAATGCGATCTTCAAAAAAAAAAATGTTGCCAATATCCTCCTCTTCAATTTTTGTGAACAAAAACTCGTTCAACATGGCCCGATAACGATTGCCATTGACTGTAACGGCCACTCCTTGCTCATTTTCGAAGAAAAATGGTCCAATTATGCCTCTGGAACAAAGTCCGCACCAAACAGTGACTCGTGAAAATGTATCTGTGCCCCATATGCGACAATTTTGCTTGTTTACATACCCGCCAAGATCAAAATGAGCTTCATCTGGAAAGATGACGCAATTTTTGCACACATTCTGCAACATTACCATGATTTTCAAAGTAATGTCGCAATATTTCCTAGCGTTGTTCAAGTGTATACACAACCATATTCGTTCAGCGGAAGAATAAAACTAATTACCTGTCGAATCAGACATGAGCTAAGTGTTACCATTCACGAAATAAGCACTAGTTAAAAAAAAAACGTTAGATGGCGGACACGTTACTTATGTATGTATTTATAAGCGTATAAGTGAATTTAAATGTAAAAATGTTCATACATTTTCTGTTATTTTTTTTATAAAACTAGTAAAAAATATTTGTAGTACAATTAGGGTCAAAAAAGTACAATTCTTTACTTAATTCAGTACAATTTAGAAAATGTCAATTATCGTCCCTGATTCCCATTAACTTTTATAAGGGCG
This sequence comes from Pollenia labialis, assembly GCA_949318255.1. Classification (NCBI taxonomy): domain Eukaryota; kingdom Metazoa; phylum Arthropoda; class Insecta; order Diptera; family Polleniidae; genus Pollenia; species Pollenia labialis. Next base: position 145,037,549 of record OX439140.1, on the reverse strand, counting down.
TTTATTTTAAAATGTTCTGCATCGTGAATATTTTCTATAATTTCGACATATTTTTTGCGTAATTTATGGAAATGTGTTTTCCGTTAATGTCTAAAATATTTTCCTTCAAATTTATTATTGCTTTTAATTGTTTCAATATGTCGTTTCCGATTATACCATCGTAGTGGTAGTGGTGATTTATTAACGCTTAATAGAAGTGGATTAACAATTAACGTTTATATTACTTTTGTATTTTTGTGTTGGCAACAGCATGTTATTTTAATTGTAATTTTTGTAATAGTGATGCATACAACTAGGGATAAAACGATACAACGGTCGAATTTTATGTGAATTTCTGTTTTGTTTTCAATTTAAAATAAATTTCTGTTTTTTAAAAAGTAATATTTTAAATAATTTTATGTTTGTTTTTAAAATAAAATACATACTATTGAAATATAAGCGAAATATGTATGTATATAAATCATTTATTAGCACTATCAAATTTTTACTGCTTACTGTAGGTTCCAAAAGAGATTATACAGCTTTATGTTTAATGAATAATTTAGCCAATTTTTATTATACATAGTTACATTACGCAGATGTTTTGAAAATAAAACCTCCAAGGTTTTAACAAAACATTTTTAGCCACATATAACTGCCAACATATTTTAGGTTCAAATGTTTTTGACTGAAACAATACCATTTTCTTCAATAGCAATGTTGTGAAGTACTGCTAGGGCGATAATTAATGTTGTTCCTTTTGCCAGATAACCCGTCAACCCATCTAAAACCCAGCGAAATCGTTGCTGCCAAACCCCAAAGCAACGTTTAACAGAGTTTCTAGTGCCTTTCTGTGCAGCATTATATTTTTTATCCTTTTCATTCAGTGGTTTGGATAGTGGGGTGAATAAAGAAGTCTGCCGCTTGCATCCTGACTCTCCCAACAATATATATTTGAACTCTCCGCTTTCAAGTTGGATAGTTGACTTATTTAAACTACGGCAGTCATGAGTGGGAAAAAAATATATGTATCATTTATTTCTGAAATATAATTTACCTGAACATTCAGGATAACCCTTTCTGTTTATATAATATTGTGCTAAATTCCCGACGGTTTTTTGGATACGTATGTGCGTACCAATAACGTCTGGGAAATTTTTAAATGTCTTAAATTCTTACATTAGGATTGCTTCCTCTATATGAGATGAAGGAATTTAATTATTTCTATTGCCCAAGCAAGCTAAGGAACGAGCCACTCTGGCTAAACTTCCACAAACTGTTGCTTGAGAGAACCATGAAGATCGGCCACATCTTTATCAGTTTATAAATTTATGAAATTAAAATTTTTTACAAAAATTTAGTTTTAAATCAATTCTATAAATAGAAACTGGGAATTATTTCCTTTCATAGGTTACTTTATTATATTCAACATTTTCTTATTTTTTCGAATTTTTTATAAAGCTTTTTTGTAATAGTCCTATTCCTTTAATTTTTTTAGGAATGACATTATACACTACCACTATGTAATAATAATGGCGGCGCCGTTATGGCATTATTACGCCAGTATGGCACCCTCTTTTTTAACATTTATTCCCTTTTATGACATCTCGAATATATTAGGAGGTATCGAGTTCTAGCATTGCCTGATATCCCTAATTTTGCAGTTCTCTAAACATTGTTTTGCTTCATTTGTCACTTTTTGTGCTATAAAGCAAATTTTCGATGCAAAATTTAAAATATTATTATTTGTAATTGCTGTGCTGCATTCAAAGCATTTTTGAAACATTTTTGTTCCGTGCAGCAAACCAGTAACCAACACACGATAAACTATGTGGTTTTTTGTTGGTGTTTGCTTTGACAAATAATTTACCTATTTGAAAGACATTTTAAAATACAAAAAGTTATAACGACTTTAAGTTTCAACAGAAACCATATTTCGCGACCCACTTTATTTTTAACAAGTTAGAGTGCTATATTCGGCTGTGCCGAATCTTTGATACCCTCCACCGACAGCTCAGTGGGCTTTATATGGGGCCTTTAGTAAATTATGAACCGAGCATCACGAAATTTATTAGTGTGAGTATTTAATTTTATTTTGATAGCATTATTTATTACGGCTTTAGGCGTACTAAACTGTTTTCCGAGAGTAGGGTTTAGTTGGGCCTTAGGGTAAATTAGAGACCGATCTTCACGAAAATTCACAGTGTTATTTCTAGTCCTAAGAAACTGTGACATATCAAATTTTGTTATGATAGCATTATTTTTTACGGTTTTAGGCATACTAAACTATTTTCCGGGAGTGGTGTTTATATGGGGCTTAGGGTAAATTATGGACGGATCTTCACGAAATTTTGCAGCGTGATTTCCAATCGAATAAAAAAAATGTTTGCAAAATCTTATCTCATTCCGTGCCTTGTTTTGTTATTTTTTGTAACAAAATTATAATTTTCCACATTTTGATTCATAGCTCTGGTCCTACTACACCGATTTTGCTGAATTTCAATCCCAAACTGCTTAGGATAACTTCAAGCAATTTGGTACCAAGTTTGCTCATTTCTTTTGAGTTGTTCGAAAGTGAGCGCGTTTTCAACAGACGGGCAGACGGACATGGCTAAATCAACTTAGAATCACTCAAGGACCCAGAATATATACACTTTATAGGGTCTGAGATGAATAATAAAAAAGTTTCACACGGAATGAGTAAACTTTCAAAATTCTACGAACGTTAAATCCATTTGCTTATAGTTATTACATTAAATGTTCATTTGACTCAAGTTTAGATATATTTAGAATTTATAGTGGTGATAACTCACCAAGTAATTTGTTCACTAGTTTAGTTAAGGATAGCATTGACATTTACAATAATTATTTAAGTATAGTCAAGCCAATGAATTCCTTGACAATACTTCAACAGAGAAGACAAAATGAAGATATAAAGTGTCATATTTGTAACGAATTTTTATCTGTTGAAGATAGAGTTACTGACGATTGCCATCTAACTGGCGAATATAGAGTCCTGCTCATAACAAATGTAATTAAGAGTATCAAATCGCCAGTTTCATCCCAATATTTTTTCATAATCTCTCGGCATATGATTGTTATTTATTTGTACGAGAACTGTCATCTATTGAAGGTGATATAAATATAATTCCTTTGAATAAGGAATTATATATTTCAATATCAAAAAAAATATCGGTAAATGAAAAAAAGACGATTGAATTGCGTTTTCTAGATTCATTTAGATTCATGCCATCTAGTTTAGACAAATTATCGAGTTATTTAACCGATGATGATTTAAATATGATAAAATCTAATTATACAAATGACAACGAATTTAGTTTAATGAAACGTAAAGGTGTCTTTCCGCATGACTATTTGAATTCTGTGAATCGTCTCCAAGATTACAGCCCCGTTTAATATTTTTCAATAAACTTACTAATGAATCGTGTAGTGAGGATGATTATAAACATGCCGAAAGGGTTTGGTCTACATTTCAATGTAAAACCTTAATGGATAATTTACTTTTATATATAAAAGTAGATGTTCTTTTGTTATGTGATATTTTTGAAAATTTCCGTAAAGTTTGTAAAAATATATATAATTTAGATCCTTGTCAATATTATACAATCCCTGTAGCCCGTTTCTGTATTTTTCGCATCGTAAAATTTTCCGCATGAAGCCAGTGAATCGGGACAGAAACAGTGCAAAATGAAACAAAAAATGGTTTTTCTCGCACAAGTGTTTCTGTATCTTTCCGTTGCGAGAATTATCTGTCATTTTAATAATTTTCCAGCAATTATTGGAAGGATGCGAGAAAAAGTGTTTCTATAACAATATTTTGCGAAAAGTTTCTTTCAAGAACTGTCAAAATAAGTCACATTTGAAATTGGTGGCGAGAAAAACAAAATGTAGATATTTTGAATTTAAAATATGTTTATATACAATTTTTTTTAAATAAATAAAAAAAATAGAAGGAATATAAATGATAAATGCATAATTTATATGATGAAAATAAACAAAAAACAATTGTTATATGTATATTGTTAGTTTAAATTTTTGTTAGCCTTTTCTTGTTTTGGTTTTAATCAGTGCTGCCATTTAATTTGTGTCAAAATCGTCAATTTCCTGAGAAAAAAATAAAAAAGATCGTCTTTTTTGTTTTAAAAATCGTGCAATTTAAAATCAATTTTAAACAAATTTGTTTCGACTTTTATTAAAAAATAATCAAACAGAAACATAGTTAAAGTTCATGGGTATTTAATAATTATTATTTAATAATTGAGATATAAATCTTTAATTTACCTATTCCTATAATCTTTTTCTTTTTTACCTGAAATAGACTTAGTAGAATACCTTGTAGTTAAAATTAAGAAAAATCGGTTCATAAATAAACGGGTTAAGGACCCAGTAAAATCTTCGCCTACAAAATAATATGTTAAGTAATCAGAAACACATAAAAGCACTACATACAATTCTACTGAAAAACTAATGAATTTTACAAGGGTTGTGCCAAAAAGAACAAATTCAAAAGTAAGTCATTTATTTTATCTTAATACATCCAGAAAAAAGTAGTTATCGAAGTTCTTATGGAAGAAAGCTACTTAATAACGAGTGAAAGAAGTTATTTATTTTGAAAAAGTTTTTACTGGGAGACAAACAAATTTCTTTCTTGCCGGAATAATGGTTTTTGCACAAAAGTGTACATATAAGATAAGAATATCAAATATCAATCATATTTTGTATATGTATATAAGAAGTATTAAATGTTCAAAATAAGCCAAGTCAGTCCATTACTTTCGCTCGAAATTTTGCTTTTGCCGATACATTTTTTAGGGAAGAAACAAACAATTTCGAGGACAATTTTCACAATAGGGATAAATATAAAAATTTAAGCAGCCTTGTTTCTAAAGATATCTTTTTTTCTAATAAACAAACATATAAAACTATTTACAATTATCTTATTTCGAAGACTAAGGGGCTTATAGTGTAAAACGCAACGCCAACAATTTCATTAAAAGCAAAAATAAAATCAAATATATTTTATAAATTTGTTGTTGCTTTCTACAGACATTCATATTATTTTTTTTCAATTTTCAACGCCACAAAAAAAAAGTGTTTGAAATTTAAAAATTCAAGATGAATTTCTATAGAAAGTAACAACAAAATTATAAAATATTTTTGATTTTGTTTTTGCTTTCGTCACTTTTTTAGAAAAAATCATCAAAACGTCACTTTGTTAATATCGGAACAAAAAATCGTCAAGATGACGACAACTCGTCAAATCTGGCAGCCCTGTTTTTATTATATTTATTTCTTTTGTTGACGTTTCGCTTTTATTTAACACTTAATTACTGGAAATATTCCAGTATAAACAGAATTTGTTGTGTCTGTTTTCGCATTCAAATACAGAAACACTTTTATCTCATAAATCGAGAAACGATGGAATTTTTTGTTTCACACTTCATGTAAGAAATTTTACGATGCGAGAAATACAGAAACGAGCTACTGGTCTATCATGGGAGGTATTGTACAATGCAGTAAACGTCATTCGATTGCTAACAATAAATATATTAGTGATTATGATTCCACCAAGGAATCAAATTATCTAATGTATTTAGATGTAAATAATTTATATGGCCACGCAATGTCTCAATACCTCCCCTATAAACATTTTAAATGGGTTGAAGGCATTGAAAATTTTAATATCACTAACATTAAAGAAGATTCTGAGCTAGGTTATATATTGGAAGTAGATTTAGAATATCCATCCACATTACACGATTATCATAATGATTTACCGTTTTGTGTTGAAAATAAAAAAATAGAAACAATGAAACAAATAAAATTAATTGCGGACTTAAATAAAAAAACATACTATGTAATACATTACAGAACATTACAACAATGTCTTCAACATGGATTGATTTTAAAGAAAATTCATAGAATTCTTCAATTTAATCAATACAATTGGTTGAAGATATACATTGACTTGAATAATCACCATAGGACGTTAGCAAAAAACTCTTTTCAACAAAATTTCTTTAAATTATTAAACAACGCTGTAAACAGTAAAACTACACTCACAATATTCTGTACGTAAAATTAACTGAAATTGTAATATTAAATAAATGAAAATTCAATTAAAAACCGGTCTACTTATTTTTCATTTATTTTGAACAAAAAGTTCATTTAATTTTTACTGTCAAAAATTCAACTCCATATACCGTAAAATCAAATAAATATTCAGTTATTTTGTAAAATTTTAGTGTCAAAAATTCAGCACCATATTCAGTAAAAACAATTAAATATTCAGTTATTTATTAAAATTTTACTGTCAAAAAATTTACCCAATATTCAGTAAAAACAATTAAATATTCAGTTATTTTATTAAATTCAGTAATTTTTGGTTTACTCCATAAAATAGCCGAATTTCTAAAAAATACCAGACAGACACCTGTCCGCTTGTTTTTCTTATAAGCGAGAGAGGGAGAATATTATTATTTACTTACCCTCCCAGTGGACTTTTTATCACATACATATATCTTCGGTCTGAGACTAACGACAATGTAAAGGAGCATATAGACGACATGTTTTTGTCATCTGACATGTCAAATTTTCAAGTCACATGTAATTGTGCATGTCTGTCAAAATCGCTGTTTTACATAAGCTTTATAATATTCGGTCACAAACGAACATGTAATTTGCTTCTGACATTGTCTCTGTTTTTTCGCATTGTTATTGCAGAAACCAAAGTAGTGCTCGGTTTTAAAACAGCTTGCTGCCGCCATGAAATTTTTTGTTTGCGCCGTAAAATAGTTTAGCCATCTTAACATTTTTTTATTTTAATTCAAAGATACCAATTTAGGATTTTATTATAATACGGTTTATATATATATATTCACATAAATTCTATTCAATGGTAAGATGATCAAACATATGTATCTCGGTATTGTAAAAAATTAACTTCAGCCGGCTAATGATTCCGTCAATAGTGGACGCCGCTGCCGGTTTCTTCCCGGCATAGATTTCTGATGTCAGATGGTTTGTCAGAAGAAAATAGAGCACGCTCTAATTGAAATTTTGTCAGATGACTTTGCGTCTGACTTTTACAGAAGCAAAGTTAAAAAGGTAACACACGACATGTATGTATTTTGCAGTGGAAAATTTGACATGTCAGATGACAAATACATGTCGTGTACGGTCGCCTTAAGTGCGACCCATCCAAAGTCTGTATTAAATTCCTACTTACAATTACACAGAGATGGCCTAGGCTATCAGATTGATCCGACACTACATACATTGTAAGTGAAGGTTGGATGGGTCCAATGATTGTGGTGATTCAGAGGCAGGGTTGTTAGACTTTTTTCCTCAAAAATCGTCAAAAGCTTGAACAAAATTCGTCAATATCGTCACGAAAATTGAACAAAATCGTCAACAAAACGTCAAATATATAAATTTTACAAATTAAAGACAATTTATTGCATGAATTGGTTCGAAAATATAAATTTTTAGGAAGAAATTCTATTAATAATGAAGAAAGTGATATGGTTAAGTTTTATTCCCTTTATTTCAGCTCACTTGAATATATTTATCATTTAAAAAGAAAACAAGAAAAACACGAAATTTTCCTAAGAATAACTTTCCTAACAGAATTAAATGGGATTTTTCTTTTTACACAGAAATAGAAAAATTCTTCACATGTGATTATGACTTCATCGAAAAATGCATTCGTATGTAGCGACGCAAATCGAAATCATCAAAAAGCAAAGCGGATTTAACCAATTTTTACAAAGCGGACCAAATAGAACAGACGCAAATTAGGGCTCTAGTGTATATTTTTGCAGCATCGATGGCATTTCTATAATTGTAGAATTTGAATTACTAATGCTTTTAATGAAATCCACCTGGTTTGTGATGGGGGAGGAATTTTTTTGTTTAATTTCCAAAAAGTTTTGTATTTCGAAAAATTTATTTTTAAGCTTTGGACTGTTTTCAATATAATTGTAAATATTTCATGTGTGTTTAATCGATGCCAGAGAATCGTCATAACACTATTACTTTTAGTCAAAAAATCGTCAATTGTCATTTTACTGTATTTTCTCAAAAAAATCTTCAAAATAACGAAAAATCGTCACATCTACCAACCCTGCTTACCAGATTAAAGTGTTATAAAATTAATGCCAGATTAAAGTTTAAAGTAAATTTAGTGACGGGATTAAATCGTCAAAACATAAGTGACTCTACATCAAAAATCGTCAATCGTCATTTTGTTAAATTCATCGAAAAAAATCGCCAAAATTACGTAAAATCGTCACATCTAACATCCCTGTTCAGAGGGTACTAAGATTTGTTTTTTAATCTTCTTAAATTTCTTTTACTAAATCCAAAAATTTTTGTCTTTAACATAAAAAACACATAATACAAAAAGGTTATTACAATAGAGAAAATATTCAGAATCACTTACAATTTTTAATACTTAAAATATTTATATTTTTCAACAAATTTTTATTTATTTTTTTAAATTGAAAAAATAACGGAACAAAAAGTAGAAGAAAACAAGTCAGATGCTAGTGCGGTGGCAACATTTTATTCACGTTTGTTTTGTTTTTGATTCTTATTTACATTTTATTTAACAACGGGATATCAATAAGACTAATCTGATTTGGATGCTACACGCAGAGAAAAAACATGGTTAATAAATGGTCACTACGACCATTTTTGTTCATATTTGCCTATTATATTTACCCTAATAAATTTATCATGGTCCTACTATAACTTGAAAAAATATTTTTTGTCCGTAACATTTTTAAAATCACAATAATAATATTATATGGTGTTTTACATCTTAAAAGTTACTCTGATCTACATAGCTAAGCATATTAAATTATGTGAAATGTTTGCAACTAAAATATTTTTATTTTCAACTTTACAAATAAAATCATAATAGAAGTTGCATACAAAAGGTATGTTTAGTACCATAATTTTTGTTTGCTTTAAAACGCATTCTCTTATTGAGCAAACATTTATTGTCAAAACAAACGATGTGTATTAACAAATGAAAAATAATTATTCTCACGTCATTTACGTCTGCGAGCATCAGCTAATCGGAAAACTTTAATAATAACACAATAATTAAAATTTTTTTCACGGAGAAATACTGCAAAACTCTTATTTAAATACGTAAGTAATTTAAATATAATTATAAAAATACATACATACATGTATAAACGTTGTCTTTCTTGCAGCCAAAAACACCTACAACGTTGGAGATGGGATAAAAATTTTGACACACAATTTTATTAGAAGCCCCAAATTTTTTCAATTGCCGTTCAACATTATTCGATACGGTGGATATTAAAATGGATAGATTGTGTTTGACTTTGTTTTTACAAGTCTTAAATGTATGTATGTATTTAATTTAATTTTTAACATATGCCTTAGTGTAAATATAAAACAAAATACATATATGTATTTTTAATAAACAATAAATTTTAGAGAAAAAATTTGTAATTGTTTTTATTGTTAGAACCATGCAACATGTTGAAATAGACATTTTGTATGGTGAAGGGAAATATAGAAACATGGTTGGAAAGGTCGTTTGCGTTATTCATCTGAACATAATAATATGTTTGAGACAATAATAAGTTAAAAACATTATGTCTGAACAAATATTGTTACTTAAGACGTGTTTGACACAATCATAACCACAAACATTAATGATAGTTTGCGTTTGTGATTGTATCAACCATGTTTTTTCTTTGCGTTGTATGTAGTTGTATGCGATTAACGAACTTGTTTTTTATTTTTCCTATTGACATTATTGTAAACAATCGGATGTGTTTCAATTTGTAATAACTTTTTGACCGCTGGGCTGTTACACACGTTTGTTTTACTTTTGTTGGACTGACCACGTTGTTTACAGAAGAACTCTCAATTATAAGACACCAGGAGCATGACCGATATGGCTACGCAATTATTTTACTTTTAAGATTTGATGTATTTAACTAAATTATTTAAACAAACATAAAAGGGCCCTACAAGAAATGCATAACCAAAACAAACAAAAATACTATTACTTAACACTATATTGGTCAACACTACCGGTCATATAACTAGTAAAATGACCGGTAGTCTTCTTTTAGGGGGAATTGCTTACACAAAACAAGCAATTAGAGTTTTTTTTTCCCGGAGTTTTTCGATTCCCGGGAAAACGGGAAAAATTATTAAATTCCCCGGGATCCCGGGATCCCGCTCCATATAAATAATACAAAGTAAATTTATTTTTAATTAATGAAAAAAACTTTTTTTTTAAAAAAGCGTAAGGGAACTTGTTTACAAAGTAAGTAAAAGAAATGCCTAAATACTCCCAAAAATTAATTAACGGTTGACGGGGAACTTGAATTATTATTACCTTACGCTTTTATATGTACATTTTTCGTATCATTATGCATGCTCTAGATACAAGATAACATAAACATAACAATTTAATTCATAAACCAATAATAAAAACAAACAAAAATTATGGTACTCAAGTTTTGAGATCAAAAAGTAAATTTATAAAATAGATAAAATATTTTAAATAAATATGTTTTATAAATATTTTAACATTTTTTAACAGCTTAGGAAATAACATTAAGACATACTCAATGCGTTTAGAAAGTCGGAAAAGAGTATATTTCTTATTTAATTTACTTATTACCATGTTTCCGAAAAATTTCGTTCACTTTTTTACCGATAGTGGACAAATAGTTTAAAGTGCAAAAGTTTAAAGTTGTTGCATATTTCTTATTCACAATCCGAAGTAATTTTCTTTTTTACAAACAACGTCTATATCAGCCAAATGTATGACAAGGTTGATGCAAAAAATAGCATCAAACGGGCTTCTTCTTACAAGATCCACCTGTAATCTTTAGGACAATGTGTTTTTAAAATTGTATGTTGAATCTTACACGAGTTTCCATAGTTTTTTTTATTTCTGTTTCCCAGCACTTCCTGGTTATATAAGCTGTCAAAAAATGAAACAAATTTATGTTTATCACCTTATAAACATATCGTCATATCTCAATTTTTTAATTTAAAGTTAATTAAGCAAAGTGTTCCTTCTACTTTCTCGTAACAAAACATCGGTTTTTATCTCAAACTGAACCGAAGTTATAGCAAAATATATGTTTCTTTAAATCGGTACATTTTAACTTTAATCGCATTTTGCCTTTTGTAGATATGACTTTGCTGCAATAAAGGAGCGATATTTTTGGATATCTTCTATTTGTAAGACTTGTCCATGGACAATTAAAATGTACTGCCTGAATCTTATTTTGAATTTATGTTCTTTATAAACTCTTCACTTCACTAAATTTATTAATTATCAACTGTTGCACGGCAAATTCTGCTTTTGGTAGATTTATTGCGTCAGAACACATTGATTTACGAACGTACTCACTTCTTGTTATTGATCTAATCGACAACCCATCAACAGTCCTTAATTTTTAGAGAATATAAAACTACATTTCAAAGTATAAATAGCTTTTTTCTGAAACTATGAGGAACTTTTATTTCCCGGGATCCCGCAACAAAAATCCCGGGAAAACGGGAAAGAAAATAATTGAAATTCCCGGGAATTCCCGGGACGGGAAATCTCGGGAAAAAACCCTACAAGCAATTCATTTTTTATAGATAAGTAAAAATTAATTTTTGGTAGTTAAATTATATAAAATAACTGAATATTTAATTGATTTTACTGAATATGGTGTTAAATTTTTGACAGTAAAATTTTATAAAATAACTGCATATTTATTTGTTTTTACTGAATATGTAGTTAATTTTTTGACAGTTAATTTATATAAGATAACTGAACATTCATTTGTTTTTACGGAATTCGCGGTTGAATTTTTGACAGTAAAAATTAAATAAACTTTTTGTTGCTTTAAATTACATTTTTATTTAATTTATCATAAAGAAGAATTTAACTTAATCAACAGACAATATTAACTGCAACTGAAAATCCGTATTATTATGCACTTAGTTTTTTGAATAACTGTTAGAATCAGTTAAAAAAAAAATTGGCTTGGAATTTTAAATGTTTATTTATTTAAAATTGACTGAACGGAATATTTCTTAAATAAACTACAGTCCGTTTCTGTAATAATATTGTGAGTGTATGGAAAACGTTGATAAACGTAAAGATATTAAAATTGTATGTGAATGGGAAAGCAGGGGGAAGAGATTAGGTGCTAGAGCTCTTATAGCTTAACCCAATTTCCATATATGAAACCGAAATATCTCGATAATATTAATTTGAACTATATTAACACCGATTCCTTCATTTATGACGTTACAACAAATGACATGTATGATGATATTCGAAATGATATTACATAGCACCCATTTCGATACATCAGCATATCCGCGAGATAATGCTTTTAACATACCATTGTTAAATAAAAAAGTATTGGTTATGATGAAGGATGAGTGCAATGGCAAAGTTATAAAGGAATTCATTGGCTTAAGAGCGAAAATGTATTCGATAAAAATATATAGGAAGGATAGGGAAATAAAAAAAATTAAGGGTGTCAAACACTCAGTAACTAATAAGTTAAATATAAATGATTTTAGGAAATGCTTAGTTGATAAGAAATTGTATAATGATTCTATGTATATATTTAAATCTAAGATCCATCAAATTTATACACAACATATTAGTAAGTTAGTTTTAAGTTATTTAGATGATAAGCGTTATATAAGAGAAGGTGGTGTTGATACTTATGCATGGGGGCATTATAAAATAAATAAACCGTCATCATCATCATCATTACAATTATCAACAAATTTAAGTTTATATAAAGAATATATGGAAAATGATGATGATATTCTACTTAATGTAGATATAAATTATCCCCCATCAATATCAACATCATCAAATAATTATAATGAAATGATGGAAGTTGATGAGAGTAAATAGTTTATTAGAATGTAAATATAGAATAAGTTGTTTTAAGGAGTCAAATGGACATTTAATATAAATCAAAAATGGTTTATAAAAACTAAACTAATGTAATTTAGATTATAAGTATATAATTGTATATTAAATAGTTAATAAGAATGAATCATTCTTATTTAGATTATAAGATTGTTATATAAAAAAAAAATACAAATAAATAAATAAAATTTTTATAATATAAAAATTAAAAACAATCAGGGAACTAATTCTGGCAGTCGTGAACGAGTACTTTCTCGATTCGAAAGCAATTTTATTTCAGTCGCTACTGAAAAAATCGAAATTATTTTTTCAGTATTGTGGAACTCAAATTAATGCTTTACAACATTGAAAAAATAATTCCGATTCGTTCAGTATTGACTGAAAAAATTAGATATTCAGCCATGTCACAGAGTAAAATTCCGTTCGGAAACGGAATTCATTTCGTATTTTTGTGCTTCAGAAAATGACACAAACAATTTTCGGAATGAAACCATTTTTGTTTTCGTGAACGGAATGGGTGTTTTCTGTATCTGAAAGGCCAAGAAACAAAATACACTTCTTATTAATAAACAAATATGTTTTCTTCGATTCCGAATGAAATCATTCCGAACGGAATTGTACTTTGTGACATGGCTGATTAAATTGCTTTCGAATCGAGAAAGTACTCGATCACGACTGCAAGAATCAGGCCCCAGATTTTTTTTTTATTTTTATTGATTTTATTTATTGTATGTATAGATAAAAGAAATAAAAATTATAAAATATTTTTTCTTATTTAAAGTAGATTTTCTCTTTCAAATAAAATAGCATTTTTTATAGCGCAAACTCCAACATTGTGATAACTGCAATATGAGTTTTCTAGATATTTTTTATTAAGTTCCTTTAAATTTATACATCCAAAATCCTCTATATTAAGAACTTTTTGCTGCAGCATTTTTTCCAACCATCGGCTCTTTTCTGTTCCTTTTACATATATTTTAGAATTTTTTAAATTATCTTTTAAAAATTTACAAACACTCTTAAATGATACTACTCCTGTATTTCACTTAAGATGATGAAAATATTTTATTAACCAATGTGCTTCTTTTTGCTCCTTTTGTGATAAACAATTGAAAACAAAAGGCGGTCTTATAATAAAATTGATGTATTCCTTTCAATTGAAAACAATTCCAACTTCTTTAATGATAAATTTGTTTGATTTTAATTTAAAACCTTGTAAATCAATGAAAACATGTTTGCAAGACATCTTTTTTTTATTTATGATTTAGAACTAATAAAATTTTTCGAACTTGTCCCTTTAATAGTACATATTCAATAATACGATCGTGAATGAGAATACAATGAGCTGATGTGTTTGCTGGAACATTAGTAGCTGTTTCGAAGTCAATTTTTATATCAATTGGTCCGCTGACAATAGATTCATTTTGATAACTAACATCTACTACTATTATTGGCGAATTATTTTTAAACTCTTGAGATGTGAGAAGCGGCTGGGAGTCTCGCATATACAGTACTTTTCGCTTATAGTCACATCCTTTAGTTGCACGCAATGTTGTGACTATATCGCTAATGTGATAATAAGCCTAATGTGATATAAGCAATTTTTGGGATTATAAAAAAGATAACAGATTTATTTCATTTATATATGTATTAGAGCTGCTCGATGTTAATCGATGCATCGTAAACATCGATGTATTGATTGCGATACATCGTATAAATGTCGATGTATCGTATTATACGATGTTAATAGATACATCGATGTTTTTTATTCGATGTATCGAAAAGCTGAATTTTTTAGTTAAACGTATTCGGCAGCTTTTGTAGAAGTGTATACCTGCCAAGAACACGTTTTTTTAAACCTAAAATTGTTTTAAACTCGCTTAATTTAACAACACTGTACCAAAAATACTTTTTGTAAACTGTCATAAAGCATCAGCAAAGCAACAGCATTATTACAGAGCAAAATCCAAAAATATATTTTTATTGTGAACAAGATTTTCTTGGTATCGTATGGTAGTAATCGGCAAAGTAAGTTATTTTTGCAGCGATAATATATTTGGCTTAATTTTACTGCTACAGGTTGTAACATGGTATCGTAGACGTCCAACTTGGTTTGGAAATACTTTAATAAAAATGGCGATAAATCTGCAAAGTGTAAGCTGTGCGAAAAAATATAAGGACCGCTGGCAATATCTCTAACTTGAAGGGTCATATCAAACACATTTACAAGGCTACATTTTTGGAAATTACCAAACTAAAAAAATCTTAAACGCAAAAATTAATAGGTACAAGTTTTGTGAGAGTGCTAACCGAAAATACCCCAGTTGTTTCAGATTCTTGTGTTCCGTCTACAAGTAGTTCGTGTAATGTTCGTTTTGATACAGAATCATGTATCCAGGTAAATAAAGACACTATTGAATTAGTACCTTTTAAGCGTCAGAAATTAATACAAAAAACTTTTGAAGATATTTCCTCGTATTCCGGTGGTGACAAGGCAAGAAAAATTAGCAACGCTATGGTTTATATGATTTGCAAAGACAATCACGCATTCTCACTGGTAGAGAATGAACGTTTTAGACACCTAGTGAAAGTTTTATCACCGCATTTTAAAGTTCCACGTAGATCGTTGGAACAGTACGTTCTATATGAGCGAAAGGTTTCTTGAACTTCGAAATGCTATGAGTGAAATCGTACTTCGATACAAAACTGCGCCGCCGATGTTGACTGATATAAGGCAGCCACAAAACAAATATCCGGTGATACGTACTGCAATAGCAGCAAAGTTATCCCTCTAGTTCCCTGCATGGTATCAAAACTAAATCCTGTTGCAATTAAAGAACCATTGTTAAAGGAGGACGTAAAATTGCTCTTATTGATATCGAGCCCTAATAGCAAAAATTATGTAACCAATTTTTGTTCATTTGCACCATCTCTAAAAATTTCATATCTCTGAGAAGTACCGTTACGAAATGAGAGCAAAAAAATTTGAAACAATACCCTCGACTTGAAGCAAAAATATTTAAAAGAAACCTTCTCCTGTAAAATTTTATTTTTGCTGGTTACATAATTTTTGCTATTAGGGCTCGATATAAACGAATGGGTGCTATCGAAAAAGTTTCACTTTTGGATATTGCCACATTGTTGCATTTTGAAAATCCACTTGCATGTTCGAAAGCCGACTCCGATATTTCAGACAAGACGTTGGACAATTTTAGTCTTCGGAGTAATTACCACATATTAGTTGAAACAAATTGGAAAACAAATAAGACTGAAGGAAACTTTTCTGATGAACTCTACGTTTACTTGCTTAGAAGTGTGGGCCGACTACAAAATTCAATTGCCTAGACTGTACAATATGTCATACAAATATTTAACAATGGTTGTCAGTTTCGTGCCATATAAAAGGCTTTTCTCAAAGGCTTCATTAGTGTTGTCCCAGAAAAGAAGCAGTTTGCAAGCAGAGAAGGTCAACAAAATATTGTTTTTGCAAAGCCTGAATAAAAAGTATTGCGATATATAATAAATAAAATTTCCTTAAGGTACGGTTACATATGGCAAACATTTGTCAAAAAATATCAAATATTTGTTTGCCCTAATCTGACCACAAAATATTTTTAAGGGGCAAACAGAAAAACAGCTGATTTTCGGCAAATAAAATTATTTGCTAGCAAACAAAAATGCTCCTAATGTGACCATTTAACGTCAAATATTTTCCTCGATTTTAGGCAAATAAATATTTGTTCTTACAAAAATTTTGTAAGACCAAACAGCGGCAAATAAAAAAGCTTTAAAATAAAAATTATTGAATAAAATTGGAAAAATTAACAGAATTAAATAATTTTTTAATTACGAAAAAACTTATTTATGTAAAACAATTTTTCCTGTGTTCTCTTTTTAGCAAAGAGTTGCGCGGTAAGTAGGTTTCAAGATGTTACAAAATACATTTTTCTTAAGTAAATGGGTAATTTATTTAATATGCTTATAATATATGAGCTAATGTTACGAATTATGCATTGCAAAAATGGCGTGTCTATATAAATAGTTTGGGGTCAGTGGACAATCATGGACCCGCCAAAATAAAATTAAATAATGAATTTAAGATTTATATAAAACTTATTAGTGCCGAATAATTTACCGACATCGACATCCTATGAGATTTTTTCGTCTTGAAGTGATTGTAGCAAGTGACCTAGAACCAATTCTCGGCCTACCAAGACAACATTTACAAGCTATTATAGAAATGTTTGCCAAAACCAACATTTATAAGATTATTATGACATTAAAAGCTATTTACAGAATGGGTATTTGTATAAGAGCTATGGCAAAATATGGATGGATTACAATTACGTTTGGTAAGGTGATAACAGATTGTCTGTGGGCACAAAACTTTTCTCCAGAAATAAGTTTTTATGAGCAAAAAAGATACGCGAAAATTGCAAAAATTGCGATCATATTTCAAACAAGCCATAAAATTTACTAAAAGTCCATAAAACTATAAGGAATGGCAAAAATTCGATAAAAGTGGCTAAATTAGCGGAAATTTGCTAATAGTAAAGTTTAATATGTATTTATTAAAAATCGTTAAAGCTGTAAAGAATCGGAGAAAACAATTAATTGCATGTATCGCGAACATTCACGAAAAATTGCAAACCCAAAAATTTATTTGAAATTGCCAAATCGGTTAAAAAACAAAATGTTGGAAAAAACAAAAAAAAATTTACAAAAGTAACGAAAATTCGCGAAAATTTTTAATATTTTAAACAACCCATTAAATTGATTAAGAGTCCCCCAAACTAAAAGGCGTGGTAAAAATTCTGTAAATATTGCTAAATCAGTGGAAATTTGCAAAAATTTGCAATATTTGTGTGAAAATATGTATTGTTTTCATTATGTAATAAACATTTCAAACTAAAAACCAATATTATGTTTTTTTGCTAAAAATGTTCTCACATATACATAAGAATTATAGTCGATTCGTTTTACTTTCACTAACCCCTTACCACTCTAATTAAAACGAATAAAAATATGTGAAGGTGAACTGTGGAACACAAAAAATGCTGCAGTAATCCACTTTCGAGTGAATTCGGATTCTAGAACACACCCGATTATCTCAAAAATTGCGACATGTACTTTGCGAATAAGGTAAACATCGACAGCTAGCCGGACGGATGGACATTGTTATATCAATTTAGAAAAGGATGCTGACGAAAAATAAAAATTTTGGCCGCAAGTTCGTCCAAGCAGTTTGAATTGAAATTCAGCACTTTTGGTTTAGTAGGAAAAGAGTTATGGAGCGAAATGGGAAACAACCTCTTGAAAAAATCATTATTTATTCACAAAAACTAACGTAAATTGGTGGCGGAATGCACCTTTTAACGTTAAATTTTGCACAAACTCAATTTATATGCCTAGAAATCATATAACTGAATTTCGTGAAGATCGGTCTATAATTTACAATAGATCCACTCTCTAAAACACTTTATTGCTTGCGTCTAAAACCGTAATAAATAATACTTTAGTTTCATAATGTACATATGTATGTATGTTAATTTAGTTGTATAAGACTGGAAATTACTTTGCCAAATTGCCTTTATCCCTTTATTTGTTATCTTAATCCTCTTTTATTTTTAAAACTGCTGTTCTTGCTCTTCTGTACCATAAAACCACAAAAGTTTCCATATTTTGCATAAAAATGTTAATTTTTAATTTTAATAAAAAGTAATTTTATTTATTTAATTTTTATTTTTGACAATTTGATCAAATATTTATTTTTAGGCAAATATTTTTATATGTGAACACTGGGCAAACATGTTTTCCCATTTTTTATTTGAAGGTATTTAATATCTGTTTGAACAAACAAAAATGGGCAAATAAATGTGCG
The DNA here is from genome assembly GCA_949318255.1 of Pollenia labialis. Taxonomy (NCBI): domain Eukaryota; kingdom Metazoa; phylum Arthropoda; class Insecta; order Diptera; family Polleniidae; genus Pollenia; species Pollenia labialis. The sequence goes on along the minus strand of OX439140.1, from coordinate 145,018,713 downwards.
TAGTGTGACCAGCAAATAAAATTTTTATTTCTTTTAACAAATTTTAAAAAAATGCCGGCAAACAAAATTTGAAAATTGTTTGCCATATGTGACCGTACCTTTATTCTTTATTAAATATTTAAATCGAGTATTATTTATTTAATTTTTTTTTTCAGTGTCAATTAGAATCAATACGATGCATTGCAAATATCGATGTTTTTTTTAATTGATACATCGAATAACATCGATGTGAATTAATAATTAATCGAATGGGATAAAACATCGATGTTTTTTTTACATGAACGGCTCTAATATGTATGGTATGTATACGTATTGTATACGTTATAAACCAATGCATAAATACTTTGTACGTTAAAAGGATAAATTATAAAAACTTTAATAACATAAAGTAAAATAATATAATATTTTCTGATTGAAATCATGAAACTTCAAAAAGTTAAATATATAATATAATGAAAATTATTCTTTTACAGATAAATTCACTTGTTTACTAATTTTTTCTGTTTTATTTTTTAGTTTGACAGGTTTTTCAAAGCACTATTGATTAAATGTCGTTAAAAAAACAAAAATAAACAACACGGTTGTATTTTACCATTTGATTTTAAGTACATTTTATTGGTTTGTGGCTTAAATAGCTAATTTTATCTTAATTAATGTGACAATATCCTAAATAATTTGCATGGAAGTAAGATTTAAATTACCAGACATAGGTGGCATATATGTCAAATGTGATTATATCGCTAATGGACTATATCGTTAATATTTTGTATGAATTTGACTTATAGAGCGCTGTAAAAACGTATATTTTGGACTTTATCGCTAAATGGACTATAAGCGACGCACATTGGTTGAAGAGTGGCCAAAATTAATTTTTTTCATGTTCGCCGATTTGGATAATTTTTTGGTATTTTGTTGGCAGATATCTGAATATTATGATTCCGTAATATAAGGCTGATATATTTATTATTTGTTTGGATAGACACGCTCGAAGTTCATATATGTTCGCTTGTTTAAAATGGCATGCAAATTTACTGTTTATTCAATCTTTTGGTACAATCACAGTAAACTTATCATTTGACTTTGTTATATATTTTCGTAAATGACAATTGCCAAAGATGAGATTTGCATTAAAAAATGTTGGAAAAAGTGCCATATAAAAATTTTCGTAGAACAAAATATAAACAACATCAAAATTTCAATGTTCATCAACTTTAATAGGCTGTATCTTTTTAGCGCTGTGGAGCGCTGTTTAACGAATGATGTCAAATTACAGCTTGAAGTCTCAGCTAAAAGTTAAAAAAAATTCAGCTGCACATATTTGCACTTTTCCAAAAAAAACAGTAAAAACTATAAAGTTATAAAGTGATAAAGTAACAAAACATGAATTTTCGTCCATGCTTGTTGTTGTTGCCATAATTCTTAACTGTTTAAAATTATTACAAAATGTAATTTACATACTAGTCAATAGGTATGTCTCTATCTAAAGGCCCCTCAATGATTTGATTTTGATTTTTTAAATTTTAATTAATTATTTGTATCAGGTATGCTGTCCGAAGGAAGCAAGGAATAAAGACTTTAGAGCCTATAGAAGAACTGGACGTGTAGCCACTAATGAAGACGTAATGCATAATCTTTTATTGTCTTCAGACCCATTTATAAACACATTTCGCTCAAAGCTGCAAATCAAAAAATTGGAGTACGATAATGATGTCAAAAAATTATTAAAAGACTATTCTTAAAATTCATATTCATGTTTTTTCTATTTGTTTTTTCTGTGGGAGGTGGGCGTAAAAGTAGGCGGATCAGGTATTTATTTTCAGGAGCCCATTCTACAATTATAATATTTATTTTAAGTAAAAATTGAGTTGATACAATCAAAATCAAGGGAGTTATGCCACTTTTTCAATACAAGTTCTATGGGAGGTGGGCGTAAAAGTGGGCGGATCAGGTATATATTTTCAGGAGCCCATTCTACAATTATAATATTTATTTTAAGTAAAAATTGAGTTGATACCATCAAAATCAAGGGAGTTATGCCACTTTTTCAATACAAGTTCTATGGGAGGTGGGCGTAAAAGTAAGCGGATCAGGTATATATTTTCAGGAGCCGATTCTACATTTATAATATTTACTTTTAGTGAAAATTGAGTAGATACAATCAAAATCAAGGGAGTTATGCCACTTTTTCAATACAAGTTGTATGGGAGGTGGGCGTAAAAGTGGGCGGATCATTTTGATTTTTCCATTTTTTCTTAATTCAAACAAAAAATGCCTTTGTGCCGTTCGGCCTTAAACACTGAATGTTTTGATACAGTTATTTTTTAGTATTCTCCCTTACAAAGTTGCTTCGTGGTAAGGGAATGCCGTAGCACTTGAAATTTTATTTTTTTTTTGTATAAAAATTGTTCAGAGTTCTTTCACTTACTTTACTGCTTTTCTGTATGTCTTATTGCGTAGCGCATAATTGTGCGCTTATTTTTGTAAATGTACCTTTAGTGCTTCGCAAAATGATAAAATTTTTTATTGGGTAATGTAAATTTTATTGCGGAATTTCGGATTTTTTTAGTTTTTTCAATAAGCTAAAGCGTTTTTGAGTAACCCGAACATATGTTGTGCAGCCTCCTTCATTTTCGAAATAATGGTATATCTCGAAAACCAGAGCTAACCTAAAAAAAACCGCTAGCACCACTGGATTCAGCGTACCTGAATTAGGTTAAAAATCGTTCGTTCGTATCATACTAAAATATTATATAGCAAATACTTTAATCTATCTATACAATATATAATTTCTTAGTATTTGCGGATGTTTGTATGTATGTCCTATTATTTCCGCAACTTTCTGAAGCCATCGGATGACATATGAAGCTGAAATTTGGCATACTTAAAATCCATCTGAACTTTTAGTGTTCAAATATGCTCCAGTTACATCTCGCGACGTTGAAAGAGTGTTTTTCATTTATAGAACTGTTTTATGTGATAACAGGAAAAAATCAGGGGTATTCTAGAAATCGAAGACTCAAAACGCAAGAATTTTAAACGTCGTTATTTAATCAGATTTCCCTGATATTATAAAAATATTTCTTTATTAAATAGAATTTTATAACAAAAATAAGATTAAAGTGTATTAAAAACAACTTCCAAATTCTTGCGTCTTGTCACAAGAATTTTTTTTTTTTTTGACAATTTAAAGAAACATACTATTGTAATAAAATAAATGTTTCTTAAATAACATGTTTATTTTTGCCATTTTTCGTGCCATTTTGCCAGCCATTTTTAACCATTTTTCGTGCCATTTTAAACTTGCCCTGCTGACGAGCATTGAAACGAAAATTTGAATTATTTTTCTTAGATTTCGGTAGATATCTTCATCACAGTTTATTAAAGCATCTACAACGTTATCTGATAGATTTTCAGATATTTCCCATGTTTGTTGCAAATGCAACAGGCCAGACTCAAGTTTAGATGTTAGTAGGTGTTTATCTATCTCTTTTATCAAACATAATCAGCTCATCAACTATTTAGTTGTGATTTTAAAAGTTTTGTATCTGTATTTGACTTGATTACACTTTGAGGTAGAAGTTTAGGTATGTTCAATACATTTAGGATATCTATTGGGAAACGTGTTTTGAGATTTTCTGAAATAAATGCAAAAAGAGGAATGTAACCTACAACTGGGTAGTAATCTTCAACATTTTGAATGTGATTTGAACCTTGATTTGAACGCTTTATTTCTTTTCTCTTCAGGGATTGAAGTTTTGATAAGGCTTGATCCTTTTTGAAGATATATATCGTGCTTGTGTAAAATGATACTAAGCGGCTGTGATACAATAAGTATCACATTTAATTCCGTAAATGAATTCAAAAGTACTAAGCGAGTTCCTTAATATAAGGCTTTTGATGAAGTATCTCTACCTTTTTACTCAGATATTTTTTCCAAAGCTTCTACTATATGGTGTACATTAGTTGCAAAGTGTAAAATTGAGTCGTGACGATCCAACCATCTTGTCTCGCATAATGTAGAGAGTTTGGCTCCCAAATACTTTTCTAAAACTGCGTTTCGCTTGGGATTATTATATTTAATAAAACTTGTTTTATAATTTTTTTAATATTTTTTTATTGTATGTTGAAATATCTTTAAGATAAGGAAATCTGCGTTTTCCTCGAAAAATCTGTGTTTCCGTCAAAAATTATCGAATAGAATTTTGATTCATATAATAAAGGCTTATTAATAATTCAACCGCATTTTCAAGTCAAAATTTATTCTTTGGATATAAATAGATGCCACCTGCTGGGATTGAATGTAGAATAATAAGTATTTGAATACTATTAGAATTAAGTTTTGGATACTAATTGTAAATTTCGTTAGATTCAATAAAAAAAAACAAAAAAAACCTTGCTGGGATTTCCTAAAATTTTGTGCATATAAAAAAATATTATTATTGGGAATTCTTGTATTATCGAGATAAACCAAACATATTTTTATAATTTAGGGGGGGGAAATTTCCTTATTTCCCCCCCCCCCCCCCTGAATCCGCGCCTGCTAGGCACCGTCGGATTGAGCTGAAAAATTAGGACTTGATTTCTTACACCAAACCTCATATTTAAAGCAGCGCAAACATTTAAATTTAAAAAAAAAAATCCCATACAAGATGCGACCAGTCTAATGTACATACATAAATTTTCAGCAAGAAAATTTTAGTTTGGAGCTCATACTTCATATGAAATTTTAGGGGTTCTTAATTTAATATTATATTTGTTGACACCGTTCTTATATGGAATGCATTTCGAGGAAATTGCATTTAAAAAGAGCTCATTGAAAATATATGGATTTTCTTAAATATATTCCTTATTGAATTGTTATTAAAATAATGTTGGTACACCTTTTAAAAAGATATTCTTAAGCACTTATGTTTATATACTTTGTTTAAAAATTATCATAAACATGGAATGTGTAATTTTTAAACTAAAAGCTTCTTAAGTTCCATTAATTTTACCTTTTGGTACTAAATACCTGAACTTTTTTGTTCTTTAAAATATGAAACTTTATAAAAATGCGTTTTTTCTTGTCACAAATAATTTTTTTCCTCAGTAGTCCCAAAATGAACAACTGCTAATTTAAGATGCTTATTTAATATTTTGTATGCCCAGAAATAATGATGTATTTTTGTGTATGCCAGACAATGGGTTCAAAAGTGTGCAAAACCAATAGTTAGACAACAAATATGATACAAAACCTCATTGTTTTAAAAATTTTCCGTTTAAAAAACTGTAAAAAAATTATGTATCTTGTACAAACTTAAAGTTAATAATCTTTTTTTCTAAAAATAAAAAATCTTAATTTGAGAAAAAAAATCTTAAAATCTTATTTTGGTCAAAAAATCTTTAAAAATAAGATAAAATATTAATTCTGGCAACGCTGGATCACACTATGAAAGTTTTCTTTCAGAAAGTCTGAGTTTATTGGTGAGAGGGGAAGAGAACATGCTTTTATTTTCTCCTCTCTCACCCATAAACTCAGACTTTCTGAAAGAAAACTTTCATAGTGTGAACCCGGACTTAAGTTCAATATGGTTTGCCTCTTAAGATTTACATGTATTCGTGCATTTGCTTAACAACTTAAGCACATTATGGTTGGGCCTTAAAACTGAATCTGTGTTGTCTGTTTTCGCATTTAAATACAGAAACACTTTTTTTTCGCAAATCGAGAAACGATGCAATTTTTTGTTTCACACTTCATGTGAAAAATTTTATGGGGTCTTCGGAATAGCCATTTCAACGGACAGACGGACATCGTTAAATCAACTTCGCTCCTCATAAGGATCCAAAATATATAAACTTTATAGGGTCTAACATCAATATTATAAAGTATGCTTTGTTTATGACTATAGTTATGGGCCATTGTCACCGTACGCTTAACACGCTTAAATTTGTTTGGACTAAGAAACTTGTATAAGTATGTTCTTTTGAAATAAAATAATTAAGAGTGCTATAACCGAGAAAAAAAATATTTTATGAACAGGGGAAGAAAGGTAAAAAAAATCGAATTTCTTAAAGTTTTTTGCGATTTTGATCTTGAAGATGAAGTTTTTTTGATTTTATATTTTCACAATTTTTGTTCCTTATGGCAAGAGATACAACTTTGTTTCAGAGGGTAAAACAAAATTCCGAACGGTTTCCAAGATATGACCCAGAGAAAATTACCACTTTTTGCAAAAATTACACCGAGGACCCAAATCTTTGGGGGCCCATAAAAAAGAGTACATGACTTTGGGCAAAACTGGGAGTCTTTGTTTTTGGTCTTTTATAACGTAGAGTTATCCGTATATGGTTATTTTTTTCGTGTTGCACTGTGATATAAATTAGAAAACGCGTGCGAATGTAGCGTTCGATTCGCAGGATTTGCCCATGGAGGGTTTTTTGTGCTATTTTTAATGAAGAAATTTAAGCTGTGTAACCATTTTGGCAATTTTGCAGCTTAATTTAGCATTACAAATTTTAATTTAGCTGCAAAATGTCCATTAAGCGCTTGGGATTTTTTTTATAAAATGTTTCTAGCTTTTTGTAGAATTATTTAAAAAATGTAAGAATAGTTTTATTGATTAAACTTAAGTTTTTTTATATTACAATAAATTTTGACAAAAAATAGTTGTACCAAAATGAAATTTCGTATAAAAATGGATAATTCTTATTTTAAGAAATATCTTACCTGATTGATTTGTTGATTGTAGGGAGATCGAACGAATAGTATTCGACCGGTTTTAACCGGTTAGTTTAGTTTTGCCCAAGTCGAATATTTTAAAATGCCTATTTTTCGAATATCGAATAAACCGGGCATTTTGGTAATATAAACCGGCTATTTTTGTAATGTGTTATTTATATACGTTTTCCTTACTTTTGTTAGAAAATGTACCCGCAATTTAAGTGTTTTTCTAATTAAATATTAGGCAAACTTAAATTTTTATGAAGAATGTCAAAACAAAATGTAACAGAAGCCAAAAATCTTATGAGAAATGTTAATACAAATCGCTTATAGTTATAAGCTTATTGTTCTTGTAACAAACCCCAAAAACAATTCAAAATACTACAAAAAAAATGTTCAGCTTAAAAACAAAACACCCTGTAAAATACTAACGGTCCTTAAATTGTTATTTATTTATTTACATTTTGTCATTACATTATTTTTCTTGTACTAAATTTAACTTGAAAGATCATTTTTAAAATCATTAAAACTCACTCAAGTTTCAACCGTTGAACAAAAAACATGTAAAATAACAAAAGTAAACAACCACATAAACCTTAAAGCAAATTGTGAACATAAATAACAAAAACAAAATTGTGAACGAAACCCAACAAACAATTGAAAATTAAAGTAACAACACCAAAAAACTTGTTAACTTTAAATTAAATAAAACTTAATATTAAAATTAAAAACATAAAATTTCAAGGCCTTTTTATTCACAAAATTAGATTTCGACCCCGAACATTTTGGTCCTCGCGAACCGGATATTTGTAAAAGTGAATTTTGTAAATAAAAATTAAAAGTGACTTAAGAATTCAAATCCTTTTAATAAAAAAAAAGGTTAAAGTTTTGACCATTAAATAGTGAACGTTGTGCAAAATTATAAGAAAAACTTCTCGTTAATAAAACACTTTTGACCCACAAAAACTAATTTTACAAAAAACTAAGTGATAAGTAAAAAAACTAAAATGATTAAAGTTTTGATAAGGCTTGATCCTTTTTAAAGATTTATATCGTGCTTTTGTAAAATGATGCTAAGCGGGTGTGTTACAATAAAGGCCATGTCAGATAAAACTTCTTCGCTTTGCGTGACGTTTCTAACTTTGACAAAAAAGCGTAACGCAAAAGGTGTATGTCACAATAAACACTTTGACAACACACACGAATTGTTTGTTAAAAATAAATAAATAAAAAAAATTATACGAGAAGACTGTCAAAGCGCCCAAAAAGATGAGAGTTGCCTAACTTTTCGCTTCGCTTTGCGTTAAAAGTTCTTTATGTGACATGTTTCGTATAAGTATGTATATTTCATCTTGGATGTCAAAGCCAATCTCTAACGCAACGCGAAGCAAAAGTTTTATCTGACATGGCCTTAAGTATCACACTTAATATGTATATTCCGCAAATAAGTTCAAAAGTACAAAGGTGTTACCTTTCCACTCAGATATTTTTTCCAAAGCTTCTACTATATGATGTACACTTGTTGCAAAGTGTAAAATTGAGTCGTGAAGTTCCGCCCATCTTGTCTCGCATATACGTTTCGCTTGGGCTGATTATATTTAAAAAATTTTGTCGTATCTTTAACAAATTATACAACTTTTTGTATTAATGGCACTTGCTTTTAGAAATTGACTTGTTTGATATATGGGAAAAGCAAGGCGTTTGTTTCGCATTTGTCGCGGTTTCCAGGATTTTTTAACAACTCCATTTTCTGCTGACATCAGAGGACACCCATCTGTGTCAACTCCTACACTATTTTAAAGGTCAACACCAAAATTTGTCAAAGCTTTAAGAATTATTGATGATAGTGCCTTCACATCAATTGACACATCAACGTCATCAATATCCTTTGAAGCCTCTTCTTCTTCTTCCCTAACAAATTTTTGTTGTATGTTGAAATATCTTAAAGATAAGGAAATCTGGCTTTTCCCCGACGAATCCGTGCTTTCGACAAAAACTATCGAATATAATTTTGATTCATATAACACATATGTATATACATAAATATTGCATATTCAGACTAAGGCTTATTAATAATTCAACCGCTGGCATTATCAAGTCAGACGTTTTGTCTTTGGATATAGGTAGATGGCACGGCGGTGCGCAAAATGACCCCAGGAAACATGGCCCCAAAAGGAAAATGAAGAACGGCCCCAAAATTTTACATGAGACACAACAACACGCAATTTTGGGGAAATTTTTTGGTTTTTTTTTTGGGTTATTTTTCATTTTTTCGTTTTTTACTTTGGGGCTATTTTTCGTCTACTAATAAAAAATGCAAATTTTAAGAAATGAAAAATCACCCCAAACATTTTTACACAAATTTTATAAAATTCTATGTACAAGTTTTTAGGGATAGTATAAAAAACCCGAATTCTTATACCAAAGTAGAGAAAATTCCTGCCGGTTATGCAGAGATGCTTTAGTTAGCGAAGCCCGTGTTTGTTATACCATAGCGGAAAAAATTCTTGCGCATTGCCGAAAGATCAACCATGTTATCAATCTTACGAACTTTAAAACCAGAACTGTATAATTATTCGGATTATGAAATCGGGATTCTAAATTTGGGATTTTTAGTTTCGGGCATATGAACTCCACCGAAAATGTTTAATGTAACTTTCTTTGTGTTCTTTTTGGGGTTAAAATTCATTATAAATTTTGAGGTGATTTTTCATCATAAAGAATTACCTCAAATTTAGGGTCATATTTCATTTAATTTTTAGGGTTATTTTTCCTTTTTTTTGGGGTAGTTTTTCATTAAAAAAATGGGGCCATATTGCATTATGAAAAATAGCCCCAAATTTGAGGTCAATTTTCATTTATTTTTGGGCCATATTTCGCAGCGCCGATGGCACCTGCTGTGATTGAATGTAGGATAATAATTTTTTGAATACGGTTAACTAGAAGTTTAATTAGAAATATCTAATAAATAATTTTTAGGATTAAGATTTGGATACTTATTGAAAATTTCGTTAAAGATTAAATAAAAAAAAACAAAAAAAACCTTGCTGGGATTTCGAAAAATTTTGTACTTTAAAAAAAAATATTATTATTGGGAATTCTTGTATTATCAAAATAAACAAAACATATTTTTATAATTACGCGCCTGCCGTACGCTTAACCCGCTTAAAATTGTTCCACACAAGTTTGGACTAAAAAACTTGCATAGATATGTTCTTTTGAAATAAAATAAGTAAAAGTGCTATAACCGGCTGTGGAATCTTTGATACCCTCCACCTAGAAAAAAATATTTTATAAATGCAGGTAAGTATCAAGTATTGTGGAGTTTTGTGGTAGTTATACACAGTAGAATGCATATGCATTACATGTGCAAACTATGGCATTTAATAAATCATCTGTTTTTCTGCCGATATCCCAACAAACGCAACTAGCTCATTAATTAAATTAAAAAAGTTTAAAATGATATTGCCTTTGATTTGCAGTGTTGTAAAGTATAGACAATGTAGCGGCAATCTGAAGTTCATGACATGTGTTCTGGCGCATTTCCTTGTGTGCCGGTTTGGGAGAGGTTTTTTTTTCTTAAATTTTGGTATTTTAAAGCGATGATCATCTTTTATCAATCATTGAACTGCAGATAAGCTGGCTTAAACGCCAACATTTGCCCTAAATTTGCTTGCTAAGGCATTGAAATTCGATGCTTCTGTCAAAATGACGCTTTTATTAGTGTGTACAGTAGGGTGGGTCACTGATGTATGAGAAAAAATAAAAGTTCTCGAATCATATTCTAATAGCAATATTTTTTTATATTGCAAAAAAAAAGTTCAAAAAAGTGTCATCTTGAGCCCGCGCATGAGCTCCTAAGAATTAAGAATATTTGAAAAAAGTCAATTTTTTAAAATTTAATATTTTATTTTCTATCAATTATTATTAATTAAAACTAAAAATATTTTGAAATAAACTTAAAAAAATAAAAATTTGGTTCTTACACAACATAAAATAATAAAATCCTTTTTGGTCACAAAATCTTGTTTACTGTCAAATCAGGACATCTCTCGTCTTGATTCAAGTTTCGTCTATATTAAACCATCGCTTGACTTTTTCAGCGCAAAGAGTCATGAATGCTTCTGACACTATTTTCACGAACCTAAAAGTCGTTAAAATATAGTAATATGCTTTTCTGCAATACAATGCTATTGTTGCTATATTAAAAATTTAACAAAATTGAAGGTCAAAGCGCGGGCTCTTACACTAAAAATAAATTAATAATATTTTACAAGGATCTAATTCAGACATAAATACAACATATTTACGCTATTAGAAGTCGATTAGAGAAAAAATATTTTTTTGACCCAGCCTAGTGTACAGTGTGTACGAAAATTTCCAAAGACACTAAAATAAATGTATAAAAAGGGCTAAATAATAAAATATTTCGACAAAATTCGGGTTTGTTCGTTTTGAAGTGTTTCTCGAGAATTGCCTATAAGGCCCATAGACATATTTTTACTAAATTTGGTAGTGCAGTTTCTAGTTTTAGGAAACTAATGATCGACCAAATTAAACGACATTATATTAATTCGTTACGGTCTTAGGCATACTAAAGTATTTTCTTAGAGTTGGCTTCATATTGGCCCCATGAAATATTTTGGACCTATCTTTCCGGTCGGCATTGTAAGTTTCAGTCCTACGAAACTTTAATAAACAACAAATCGTGAAGATGATTTTGATGTCGATTGGCTTAACGAATCTTTCGTTTATATCCCATTGCCGACACTAAACACTGGCTTTTATGCGTAAACACCATCATATGCATATGTAAGTAATCCATACGTTGCAAATTTCAGTTTTAAGTGTTTCAATCTAAATGATGTTGCAGAAGGTTTCTATAAAGTCAAAACAAACGCCGTCAGTCTGGATGACATTAATCCAATACTACCACGGATAATACACCCTATCAAACATTTGTATGTATAACACAATTATAACCACCAGTATTGTTCCGACGCAATGGCAATATGCCAAAATCATACCGAATGAACTTTAAGGGCGATTCAAGGCCTCGTTACTCTTACGTAAACGTATACGTTGCTAATCAGCTGTTCCGTTTTCCTTACCAAGCTACTGTGCAAATAGGTACTCTTACGTAAACGTAACGTTGCGTTGCGGATGAACCTGATAAAATTAAAATTTCTCTCCGTTTTTACGTATCAGCTGTTAAGAATTGTATTTTTGTTATGAAGCAGTGTTGTCAACAAAACTTATTAACCAACGGTTTACTTTTAAATTTTATTAATGAGATTCTCAACAAAACATTAATTTAAATTTGATGTAATGAAATTCAATGTTATGGGTTTGTTGTTCGAACTGAAATTAATGTTGGCTTTATGTGTCACAGAAACCAAAGTTATCGGGTTTGTATTGAAAATAAAAGAAGCAGCTTTCAGCTCTTGTTTATTTGTTGGAAATAAATATTGTAATTATTTGCATACAGTTTTGACAATGCAAATAGAAAAAAATCAGCGCATAGTTCCGAATATTCGCCTTGACCTTATTATATTAAATTTATATATGTACATATTATTTATTTTTATTTTACCTTTCTTTTTTTATAATTATTTTGAATTATTTAAGTTTGAGGTCTTTTTTAAAAAAATATATTATATTTATTTATTTTTCTCATTATTGTGCTATCCTTTGGTTAGCATCTTTAGAAAATTAAATTAAGTTTACAATAAAATATTATAAAAAATTTTTTTTTTCAATTTTTGCTTAGACACATATTGGTTGTATCAAGTTTCATTTGAAGAGATATTAATAAGGGCTAAAAATATGTTAAGGTCCATAACTCCAAAACTAGATTCTCAGGCGCAATAAAAACTAGATACAAAATCAAATTTTTTAAAGCAAATTTTGTGCTGGATATGTAAATATATATCAATGGCACTTTGACAAAACATCTTAAGTCAAATTCAAAAAGTCGAAAAAAATTTTGCTAATCATACGAATTTTCATTCAAAAAACATTTTTAAAATTTTGTATTATAAACGAAATTTTTCTTTAAGTTTGGTTTTTTTATTATTTGATAAAAATGATTTTTTCAGCGAGTTTTTTTTAAAGCTTTTTGCTATCTTATCACGACATAAGATGTTTTGTCAAAATGCCACAGATATGTATAAGGTATTTCATTTTTTGTACAAAAGCGCCGGTATCGGTATGTATTGGCGATTTTAAACAAGAATGTTAGCAACATGTCTTGCAACAAGGCTATGAGCAAAATCAAAACAAATAATAATTTACATACATACATATGTACGAGTACACACATACACCTTAACACCATATGACACGTTTACGTTTTTGTAGCAACTACCAACATTTCAAGTCGACCGCAACGTTTACGTATCCGCAACATTTACGTAAGAGTAACGAGGCCTTTAGAGACGAGCTCAACAAAACCATATAGACATATAATCAGTGTTGCCACTTTGTGGGTAATTACCCGAATTTGGTATAATTTTTACTGTCGTGGGTAGAGCGTGGGTAATTTCTCTTAGGTGTAATTCAGGTGTTATTTGAAATTCTTAATTCAGATACCCAAAAAAATCAAGATTCGATTTCAAAGATAATATTTATTTCTTTTTAAAAAGGCATAATCTTCTGAACCAAAATATCGGGTTCTTTGTCAGAAAAGACTTCAATCAATAAAAATACTTATATATTTTCAAAAGTTTGGTTATAAATGTCGCAAGATAGACTCTTAGATTTGGATAAATATGTCTATCATAGTAATTTAGAACCTTAAGTTTATTGAAAAAAGTAATTCAAACGAAAAACTAGCCTGTGGTAAGAAATGTTTCCAATATTCCAACATATAATTAATTGAACGTTCAAATGCTTTAGTTTAAAGAACATTCAACGCCCTTAATTGAACTATGCACGCATTTTGTTTACTAACTAAGGTATAACGGGTATTTTTTTAAGACCATGAAACTTAAAATGGTAGACAACATACAAAAATGAATTGAAGTCGCAGATTATTACTCAACATTACCATTCGAAACTTATTTAAAACAAATAGGCACCGCGCCTGTCCTAAACGAAACGCATTGCAGACGTCCAATTTTGTTCCTCTTTTTCGAGCATTGCTGGCTGCATGTCACGAATAAAATGAACAATGTTGACCAATTGATCAGCATAAACCAGTGACTTCACAGCCCTACGTAAAAAATCAAGAGGTGACATAGCGCACGGCCTTGACGTCTAATTGACAGTTTATTTTCTCTAAATCGCCTTGGTTTGTGAAAAAATAAATTGCTTCATTTAAACCATGAAGTCGCCTATATGTTGCGAAAATCGATGAAAATGGCTGATTTTTAACCTTTCCTGGATATATGCAAGCAAATGTAGAAGTTAAACTCATTATTTTAGGAGTTTTAAAATTGTTTAAGTTCTTTAATGTTATATTTGTTAATTTATTTTTAATCACAATAAGAATCTTAACAGCTTGATATTCTTTCAACGAGTTTATTGAGTTTTTGCTTCTTTGTAAAGGTCTTTTTATTAAATAATATTTCAATTTTATGACAGGTGTAATATCATTTAAATCGGGTAATTTTGCTTCATCTCAAGTTAAATTTTGAATTATGCTGGTGGTAACACTGCATATAATAAACAAAAATAGAATAATGCTGGAGGTCCACAGTGTGGACTCCACACCACGCGTTACTCGCTTTTTCGCAACATACGCAGCTGTCAAAAAGGTAGAATCTGTGTAGTTATACGTAGTAAGTTACATGCACAAAAGCGTATGTAGATGCCTTGAGGCAAAAAGTAGGCTTACTTTCTAATTTTGTAAGCGTCACAAGCAGCGTTCGGAGAAATCAGCTGATTTTGACAAATTAAATTTTATTTTTTACTTGTTCTGCTGCTGCATAAAAAGCGTTGCATGTAACTTGAAACGTAAAACGCAAGTAATGTTAGAAAAGCACGCACTGCGTGTAGGCGAAAACGCGTGATATGGAGTCCACATTATGGACCTCCAGCTTAAGGAATTAGTGCAATTTTAAATGTAAAACCGTGTGTGACGTGTTTTTTATTATTGCTCCTCTTGTAAGTTTTTATTTTTGTGCGCTTATTTCTGTTTATATGTTTTATGACACAGTGGGACAATATGTATTCATTTAATGTTAAGATTATGTTTTTATTTTTTGCTAACTATAATTGTAGTACACTGAAGATGAGATTTCGAAATATTGGAAACATTTTTTAAATAAATAAATAAATTATCAAAAAGTAATTTCAATTTTTGGGAATACAAAATTTAAATTTTCAAAAGATTTTGTTATTCGTGCTTAATTCCCAGTTTTTATTATTGATAAAAACACTTGAAATTTATTGTTGATGGGATAAGCTATTCCTATGCGCATTTCACTGGTTGCTTAGGCCAGATCATCAGGAAACTTCATCCATAAAGATTTTAGAAAAACTAAAGATATTAAACCAAATAAAACTGTTAAACGTATAAGAATTACAGCAACAGTTCTACTTGTAATAATATCAAAGTTTAAACAAAACAACATCAACAATAAACAGTGCGTTCATCTCATCTTACATTCCCCACTACAATTAGTTGAAATTCTCTCAACATTAATTGTAGTTGTAAGTAGGTTAAGAAAAACAAAATAAAAACAACAACAATTTACAAAAAGATGTTGTCAATTAAGTGTTTTTTAGACAGGCAGGTGCACGGCCTAAAAAACACTTAATTGACAACATCTTTTTGTAAATTGTTGTTGTTTTTATTTTGTTTTTCTTAACCTACTTACAACTACAATTAATGTTGAGAGAATTTCAACTAATTGTAGTGGGGAATGTAAGATGAGATGAACGCACTGTTTATTGTTGATGTTGTTTTGTTTAAACTTTGATATTATTACAAGTAGAACTGTTGCTATAATTCTTATACGTTTAACAGTTTTATTTGGTTTAATATCTTTAGTTTTTCTAAAATCTTTATGGATGAAGTTTCCTGATGATCTGGCCTAAGCAACCAGTGAAATGCGCATAGGAATAGCTTATCAAATCAACAATAAATTTCAAGTGTTTTTATCAATAATAAAAACTGGGAATTAAGCACGAATAACAAAATCTTTTGAAAAAATAAATAAATAAAAAACTGACCTTGAGCTTAATAATTATTCACATTAAAAAAAAAAAAATAAACATAGGTACAAACTTATTCGAATATATACAAATACCAAGAAACAAAAAAATTTTAAATTAAATCCGCTTAGATAACAGTATAATAAATATTAAGGGGTTTTTATTTTTGCGAAAGCCCTAAAGTTGATAGTGGCGACGTTGTTTTAAATTTGTATCGTATTTGGACTACATACGTAGGATATTATTGAAATTTAAAAATATCTGTTCACAAATGGCTGAGATATGAGTGAAAAACACGTTTGCCTCTAATTTTTACCCATTAATTTATAATTAACCTATTCTTATAACTATTAACTTTACTTTTTCTTTTCCAACTGAAATAGACTTAGGTAATTAAAATTGAAAATATCGGTTCATAAAAAAAGGGTTGTAGACAATCAACTTTTTTCCTTGCCGAAATATTGGTTTGGCACAAAAGTGTCCACATAAGCTGAGAAGATCAAATATCAAATATATAAATTTGTTGTTGCTTTCTTTAGAAATTCGGTACTTTGCTATTTTTGGAGCAAAAATCGTCAAATTTAAGATAAATCGTCAAATCTGGCAGCCCTGTTTTTATTATATTTATTTCTTTTGTTGACGTTTTGCTTTCATTTGACACTTAATTACTGGAAATATTCCAGTTGAAGGCCCAACCATAATATGCATAGCCTTGCTTAACCTACTTTCAAAAATTAACAAAAAGTCTCTCAAATGTACATATTTAAAAAAACAAAAATAAAATCAACAAACATATGATCAGTGTTACCGTTCAAAATTTTCAAAAAGGGGCACAAAAAGGGGATTTGCAAAAAAAAAGTGTCACAAAAAGGGGAATTCTGAGAAAAAAAGGGGCAACTTTAAAAACAGGAAAATTTAAAAAAAAACGTATGTATTTATTAAATTATTTTCATCGAAAACTAAACATAACAAAAAATAAACTTCATATTTATAAAAAAATACATTATAGGTATATAATACAAATTGTTTGGGAAAAACACACATATGTATATATAAATACATATATACATTTATCGTGAAAATACATGTCTTGCTTGCAAGTAAACGATAATGAACTGTTGCATAAAATTTTTATTTCAATTATTTATACAAAAACAGTTACTAATTACTTGTAAATAAAACGAGCTTAAAATAGTGTAATAACAATACTTACAAAAACAAAAAAAAGTTCATAATATGATTTGATACAAAAAAACTTTACATTTAAATAGATAGAGATATGTATATATGTAAGTATATGTACATAAATATTTGGCACTTGAATTATTTTACTTTTTTACCAAAAAAATTAAGTTACGAAAAAACCTCGAGGAAAAAGCATATAAAAGTATTGATAGGAAGATCTGTACATTTTTTTATAAATTGCAGTGTTATGTTGTTTCTTCAACTATTAAATATCTATTTTTTTTGAAAACGTAAATCAATATTTATTAATCAATTCATTACTTGGAATCCAATCTTCCATGTCATTTTGATACAAATTTAAAGCGGATAACATAGACTGACAGGTATCTACTTTCAGTCTATTTGTCACTTTATTTTTTAAATATGCTAACTTAGAAAAAATTCGCTCAGCGGATGCACTACTATGTGGTAAAGTAAAAACATACAAAGCAAATTTATACAAGTTTGGATATAAATTGTCACCCAAACAGTTTTTTAAATTGCCAATTTCGTACCAAAATGTTTCAGGCTTAGATATTTTAAAAATTGCTTCATAGCTTTTATCGTTTGATCTGGTTTCTAAAAGTTTGAACTCTTTTACAAAATCATCTGGGTTAGTAATTATATCAATAAAAACGGTAACAATTTCAAAGTAATTTATGTCTTCAGCTGACTTAATAAATACTGGATCTAAAACCTTTAATGAACTCAGCCTCTTATCGTTAATATTAATTCTTGATAAAATTTCTTTGCACAGCTTTTGGTAAAAAAGTAAAATGTTGTTTTTAATTTCTACAATATCACTACTTAAGATGTTGTTAGTACATATTTCTAGCTCGGCTTCGTGGCCGATACATATATTAAGAGTTTCTTTTATATGCAGAACATCAACAAAATCGATTTGTTCTATATTTGTTTGCATAACATACTCTTATTTTAAAATTTTTTTAAAAATTTCTAATACAATATCTTTCGTGGATGAAACTAAATATGTATATAATTTGTGATGATTCGTTTTGAAAATTAAGGTTTAATTTATTCATAATATTTAATACATATACATACTAGAAATTTGAGGTAAATTTTATTGTTAATAGATAGCCCCAAATTAGATGCTATTTTTTCTTCAAATTGAGCTCGGATTCATTGATTGACAGTTTAAAAAAAATTTGGTTCAAAAAGGGGCAAAAGGGGCACAAAAAACTACAAAATGATACAAAAGGGGATTTAAAACAAAGGGGTCAAAAAAGTGGCACGGCAGTCAAAAAGGGGCAAAAATGCGACTTTAGTCGCATAACGGTAACACTGCATATGATTCCGTACGGAATGTGCATTCAATTTCGCACTTTGCTTAAGCAAATGGCAGGTTCATAAAATTTAACAAAAAGTTTTCTTAAGTTAAATTTGGTTTGGCTCTTATGATTTACATGTATTCGTGCATTTGCTTAAGTCAACTTAAGCACATTATGGTTGGGCCTTAAAACTGAATCTGTGTTGTCTGTTTTCGCATATAAATACAGAAACAGTTTTTTCTCGCAAATCGAGAAACGATGGAATTTTTTGTTTCACACTTCATGTGAAAAAATTTATGATGCGAGAAATACAGAAACGAGCTACTGGCCCCCATCATATATGGGGTCTTCGGAAAATCCATTTCAACGGACAGACGGACATCGTTAAATCAACTTCGCTCCTCATAAGGACCCAGAATAAATATACTTTATAGGTTCTAACAGCAATATTATAGAAACTACAAACGGAATGACAAACTTATATATACCCTTTTCACCACCTGTGGTGAAGGGTATAATAAGTAGACCGGTTTTTAACTGAATTTTCATTTATTTTATATTACAATATTACAATTTTAGTTAATTTTACGTACAGAATATTGTGTGTGCGTACATAAAAAATCTTATAAGAACCAGGGGCCAAATTACGGCATAATTTGGACGTAGGTATGTATAATAAGAAACAAAATAATCTTTAATTATTTTTCAAGGAGACCAAAGTGCGATTGCTGTAGGAAATTAGTGTTTTGATAAATTTCTACATAACCTTGCTTTCATTTATAAAAGGCGTAACATATGTATATTTGTTAGGCTTGTGAAATTTATCTTGATAAAAAAAGAATATATAAAAAAGCTTAGATCTAAATTAAAGTAACGATCAGTTTTTTGTTTATTTAAAACTATATAGCAACAAGATTCATTAGACTGTAGTTAATATTTTGTCTGAAATAAATTCGATACAGTATTAACATAAAGTAGATTTCTTTGCTTTGTTTTTATTAA
The DNA here is from genome assembly GCA_949318255.1 of Pollenia labialis. Classification (NCBI taxonomy): domain Eukaryota; kingdom Metazoa; phylum Arthropoda; class Insecta; order Diptera; family Polleniidae; genus Pollenia; species Pollenia labialis. The sequence goes on along the minus strand of OX439140.1, from coordinate 144,999,336 downwards.
CCCTTAAATGCCCAAAGTCACCGATTTTCTCCAAAAAAATATATATTGTGTCAAAATTTAAATAGAAAATAACTGCGTTTTTACTTTTTTTTAAAAAATTTTTTGTTAAAGTTATTTATAAAAAACTGGTTGTATCTTTAAAGATACACTGTGCATTTACCCAGTCATTAAGATTCCTATACAGACATACCAAAATAAAAGATTTTGTATAGAAATTTTATTAAAATAATATATTTCAAAAAGTTTAAAAAGTATTTAAAATACACTGAAAATAACATTTAAAAATAAATTGAGAAAAATAATTAAAAATAAATGAAAAATAAGTAGATGAAATTCAAATAATAATACTTATACATTTGGTAAATTCATTGAGGACAATTCTGAACCAAATTCTGAGAAAATTTCTTCCGGGAAACAATTTCAAAAAACAGCAAACATGTAATGGGGAAACAATTAAAATTCTAATTGGAAAAGGAAGAAATTTCACGCACATATGTTGAAACTAAATTCACAATCTTGTTGTCTTTCCACGAGAGTGAAGTTACATCAATTCCATATATGTTGCTTATGAATTCATGACTAGTACCGCGTTCAAACTTTTGCATGGTTTTTTCTTCAGGGAGCTTGCAATTTTTTATTCGGTTTCGTCGAATGGTACCAACCGAAAGTATGCCTTGTGTCCGCAAATACACCACCAATGGTACGGTAGTGTAATAATTGTCAAATTAAATTACATAATTTTGAAACCTCGGTACTTCTCTTAGTAACCGAATCACAATATTGGCAGAAGGTTGAAGATCTGGTTCAGCTGGAGATGGTGTTTCTGGTGCTCCATTATAAATTTCAAACTTATAAGCATACCCAGTTGTATCGCATAGAACGAACAATTTGAATCCCCATATTTTTGGGTTATTGGGCAAGTACTGCTTCATGTAGCTTTTAATTTTGGTGGAACATATTTGCTCATCAACACAGAGTCGATTTAGTTTGGGCACACTTCCAAAAGTTGCATTCAGAGTGTCAATAATAGGTCTGATTAAATAAAGACGGTCTCGATTTGTATCCTCTCTAGATGGCTGGTTATTTTTATCATTGAAATGAATGAATTCCCGTATCTTTTCAAAACGCCGCACAGTCATTTGATTTTTTTATTACATTTACGGAGTGATTGGGTTTTTCAGACTAATAATCTCTAATATTTGGAAGGTTGTGGTAAGTCATGTAAAAAACTATTCCAATATATTTCCGTAATTCGGGTATATCAAATCGAAATGTCTCATCAAGTCCAGCATATTTTATGGTTTCGTCAACTATATGTTGTTCCAAAGTTTCAGGAAACAAAAATCTCCAAACTTGATAAGGTGTATCCAAAGACATTATGTTTTGTGGCAAACTACTATCACCTCTAAACCTTACTTGTTGGTCATTAAACTGAATGTTACCTTTCTTCCAAATTACCTTCTCGAATAGTGGAAAATTATTCCAAGTGTTAGTAAGTCTGGAAGGAATATTCCCGGATAAATAACATTCATCAGAATCAATCTGTTCGATATTGCTTGCATTTAAATCAATCATATCTCCCGGATCAGTGTCATCATTGATCATGTCGAGAAAGAAATCTTGAACAGATGTATTGAGATCGATTTCGTTCTGATTTTCACACTCATTTGCATCTGCAATTATCTCCATATGTGTGGCCTTTACAGTACTACCTCCCGCCTCTTCTTCGTTTTCCCAATTAAAATCATCGCTACCTCCTCCAATGCTGTCGTCACTATCGTCACCTACACCATCGCTATTACAAAGTATTTCTCGTATGTCATCAGCAGTCATCATAATTCGACCAACTCTTATCGAACTCGCCATAACTCAAGAAGTGATCTTATATATTAAATTATGTAAAAATACTAGTTATATTACATAAAAATTGTAATTAAGACAATACACATTCATAAAGATTTATTACTATGCTCCAGACAAGTCAACTTCTTCATGCAAAGTTTAAAATATAAATGAAAACGAACAACAATGCAGTACAAATAGTATGCATAACGTAAATCAAGAATATGCGTGGCATGCACAATGTATCTTTAAAGATACAACCAATAAAAGTGTAACAGCTTAAAGCTCGATTATTAGATTTTTCCCAACCCAATTTATTTCACTACAGAAGACATTTTGAAACCCCTTAGGATTTTTTTTAATAAAAAAGTATTACTTGTTTTTAAAAAAATTACACTAAAAAAAGTAAATTAAGTAAATTTTGGAAAAATATTTTTTTTTACTTTGACTGCAATTTTTTGTTTTTTTTCTTGTAGATATAAGTACACTATATTTTTTTTCTGAATAACAGGAATGTTTTGAACAAAATGAAGCCAGTTGTATCTTTAAAGATACACCAGGCATTTAAGGGTTAAATTATGGTGTGATGATATATACCTTTGGCCATTCTACTCAGGGCTGTCAGGTATGGCGATTTCTCGCCAAACGTTGCGATTTTGAAATGTGTTTGGCGGCGGGATTTTCCATTTGGCGATTGGCGACTTTTATGGCGATTTTAGATATAACTGGCGATTTACTTGGCTATTTTTACCATTTATATTACTGTTAAAAAATTGCTGAAATAATCACCCTTATTGCGTGTGGCGTATTCTAAATACGCCTACGACTGTTTGGTAATAGTTTAAAGAGAACGTGAACTTATTTCCTTCAATCTATTACCAAACAGCCGTAGGCGTATTTTAAATAAACCAAACACAATAAGGGTGATTATTTCAGCAATTTTTTAACAGTTTGTCATTTTTTGTAATCATTACTAATATAAAAAAACTTGGAACTTTTTGTCACATGATTTTTGTTTTGTTATCATTTGAAGTGAATTTTATAATCAGTCACTATTTAATTCTAATAGGTGTAACGGACGACGAGACTTTCTATTGCAGGAAAACCATTAGATACCTTTATACCGACTGTGCTCAGAGAAAATGGGGTGGTGATCTTGTCTTCCTTTGATAGAATCCACGTTACAATAAATTTAAAGTTAAGGTAGCTTTAAAAAAAAAATCAAGAAAACTGATACTGTTTGGGGGTTGATTTTGTTTGTTTGGTTCTTTTTTTGTTGTTGTGTCTTTTTTAAATAAAACAATTTTTTCTTTTTGGTTTTTGTATTTTAGGTTTATTTAATTTTTTGTTGTTTTTGTTTTATTAAATCTTTTGGTTCACAATTTTCAGTTTCTAACTTTGTTTTTATTATTTATTTTTACAATTAAATTTGTCACTTGTTTTAATGTTTTTGCTGTTTTTTTACTTTCAAATGTTTGCACTTTAACGATCGAAACTAGAGTGAGTTTTAATTATTGAAAAATGATCTTGCAAGTTAAATTGAGTACAAGGAAAATAATGTAATGACGAAATGTAAAATAAATATGTAAATAACAATTTAAGGACCGTTAGTATTTTACAGGGTGCTGCGTTTGGGACGAGTCATCATTAAACATTCCGGCCCCCATGACTTGGTGCAGGTAAACATAGGTCCGCAAACCAGGTTACAATGTAAACAAGGTGTTGTGATGATTTTTGGCAGATATGGCATCTAGGATCTCACTTCGATTCAAGTTTGCGGGTCGTGTGGGGTTGAATATGTTGACGGCAATCAAATCTGTTGATGAGAAACTTAGAATTGTTTTGTGGGATGCCATACCTGTAAGTAGGAATTCAGTGAAACATTAGTTGGGAAAATTTTCTTTTAAAGAATGTTAAGTATATTTTAAAACAAAACCACAATTTTTGTAATGGGTCTGGTAACGATCCCATTTTTTGTCTGGATGTCGACAACTCTACAGTGTTGATCAGTACCAATATGGGTCTTCGTGATCCGGCCCATTTGCCATTCATTGGGGGCAAATTGTTGTTTTTGGTGACCACCAAGTCGTTGACTTTAACGTCATCCCTCTGAGACTTCCACTTGTACCTGCGATGCAGTTCGGCCAGGTATTCGGATTTCCATCTTTGGCAAAATGAATGGTAGATGACCTTTAGGCGTTTCCAGCGGTTGATGAGGGTCAGGTTTTCGCTGCTTACATCAGGTTCGGCTGGGGTCAATAATGGAGTTCCAATAAGGAAGTGTCCAGGGGTCAATGGGTTAAGGTCATTTGGGTCATCGCTAGCAGGACTTAAGGGTCTAGAGTTTAAACACGATTCTATGCGCGTGAGAATTGTTGCCAACTCTTCAAATGTGAATTTCATATCAGGTATCATTTTCTTTAGGTGGGTTTTAAATGACTTTACACCGCCTTCCCAGAGTCCGCCCATATGTGGGGCACCAGGGGGTATAAATTTCCAAATGATATTTTGATGGCTATAGTTGTGTTCAACTTGGGATTGAAGAGTTTTTATAAATTCTAGACGATCTTTTTTGATGAGTTCTGCTGCTCCGACAAAGTTCGTGCCGTTGTCCGAGTATACGATTGCTGGACATCCACGTCTTCCAATAAAACGGGAAAAGGCAGCTAGGAAGGCTTGGGTCGATAAATCACTTACTGGCTCTAAGTGAACAGCTTTAGTGGCAAAGCATACAAATATGCAGACGTACCCTTTTGTGATAAGGCAGGCTCGACCAGTAAAGTTGCGAATGTTGAAGGGTCCAGCGTAGTCGACTCCAGTTGTGGTGAAAGGGCGAGAAAGTGTTGTGCGCTCTGGTGGTAAGGAAGCCATGATCTGACTCAAAGTGTGTTTTTTGTACAAAACACAAGTTTTACAATTATTAATCACCATTTTTACTAAGGGCCTCAAACGAAAAATCCAATATTCCGTACGAAGTACTCGGACCATAAGTTGGGTTCCCCCATGAATAGTTATTTTGTGAGTGAATTCGGTCAGCAATCTGGTGAACTTAGAGTTGTACGGCAGCAATATTGGATGTCGTTCGTTATATGTGAGCGCTGGTGATTGAACCAGACGTCCGTTGGCTCGGATGACGCCTAGTTGGTCTATGAACGGGTTGAGGGTCAAAATACTGCTGGAAGACGAAATCCTTTGTTTGAGCTTCAACTGCTTATATTCGTCTGGGAAGTGTTGTTTTTGCGTCAAAATAATGAGTCGTGTTTTGACATCTTTTATTTCTTCTGGCGTAACTTCGTTTGAAGATATCCGAAGGTGGGTTCTGTTTACACCAGTATTTCTCCAGAAACGTAGGACATAAGCCAATACTCTATGAGCGCGCGACAAATTGGAGAAACGGTTCAATTTGTCCTCCTGAGTAGTAGTAGTTAACGTCGTTACAGTTTTTGCTTCTAAATTGGTGTCATTTGGACTTCTGGATTTTGGCCATTTATGTTTGGGTAATTTTAGCCATGAAGGTCCATACCACCATAAGTTGTGGGTCTCTAATTCTTGGGGCGTACATCCCCGGCTGGCTATATCTGCAGGGTTTTCTTTTGAGTCGACATGTTGCCAATGACTATTGCCGACTTTATCTACAATTTCTGAGACACGATTTCCAACAAAGGTGTTCCACGTGCAGGGGGGTTTCTTTAACCAGGCCAGTACTATTGTTGAGTCGGTCCAAAAATATGTGTCGATTTGCGTAGCTTGAAGATTCGGCAGAATTCCTGAGGCTAAATTTGCCAGTAAAACTGATCCACAAAGCTCCAAACGTGGTAGCGATATTTGTTTAATGGGAGCAACACGAGTCTTAGAGGCCAGTAAATATGTAAATATAGAATTTTCAGACTGTATTCGGACGTAAAGAGTCGCAGAATAAGCCTTTTCTGAGGCGTCGCTAAAGCCATGTATTTCAACATTTAAATTAGGGCTGTACTGGATCCAACGAGGAATTTTTAGGGCATTTATTGCAGAGCAGTTTTTCACGAATTTTTGCCATTTGAGGCAAGTCAAAGGTTTTAGGTTTTCATCCCAGTCGACTTTATCTAACCAAATCTGTTGCATGATTAACTTGGCATCAACAATTACTGGAGCTATCCATCCGCAAGGGTCAAAGAATTTGGCAATTGTATATAAAACTTCCCTTTTTGTGTAATTTTCTTTCAATTCAACACCTGGGGCAGTGAATGTAAAAGAGTCTGAGGAAATGTTCCATTTTATCCCGAGTGTCTTGGTTCCGGCGTTCTCGGATAAGTTTAACCAGTCGAGCGGTAGTAGGGTCTCATTTGGCAAATCTTGAATTACTCGTGGATCATTTGAGGTCCATTTCATCAGATCGAAACCGGCAGATTTTAGAACAGTTGTAAGTTCTTTTCGTGATTTGATGGCTTCGTTTAATGTGTGGCCACCAGCTAAAACGTCATCTACGTACATGTTGTGTTGTAAGATGTTTGACGCCAGGGGGTGAGTTGTCCCTATATCTTCGGCTAGTTGAAGAAGGGTTCTTATGGCAAGAAAGGGCGCGCAATTAACTCCAAACGTCACTGTGAGGAGTTCGTAATCCTCAATAGGATCAGCCTCAGATTTTCTAAACAATATCCTTTGATATTTTGTTTGCGTAGGGTCAATGAGTATCTGGCGATACATTTTTGTGACATCTGCGTTGTACACAAAACGGAAGAATCTCCACTTCAATATTATGAGCACTAAGTCTTGTTGAAGTATGGGTCCTGGATACAAAATGTCATTCAAACTTCTCTTATTTGAAGACGGGCTCGATGCGTTGAAAACTACTCTAATCTTCGAAGTCAACTTTTCGGGTTTTATTACTGCGTGATGCGGCAGGTAATAATTTGGGTATTTATTAATTTCCAGGGGAGAAATTTTCCTCATGTGTCCTAGCTCGAGGTATTCTACAATAACTTGGTCGTATTGTGTTTTAAAATCTGGCTTTTGGCTAAGCATGCGCTCCATTCTCAAAAATTGGGCCATGGCAATATTTCTAGATACGCCTATTTCTTCGCCATTTTTAAAGGGTAGGGTAACAATATGTCTACCCGAATCACTTCTACGGGTTGTAGACTTGTAGTGATTTTCACACTGCGTGTCCTCTTCAGACCTCAAAACCTTTTTTGGGGTCTCCTCCACCTCCCAAAAGCGTGTGAGGATTCGGTCCAGGGACGATGTGTTTAGTAACGCTATCGTTTTTCTAGGTGAAGTTGTTGTACAAATTGGTCCCCCCACAATCCAGCCAAATACTGTTTTTTGTGCCAAAAGGGATCCAATGGACCGCATCGGTGTTTCCATACTATATATTGAGGGGCCTAAGTCGAGGCCTATTAGTAGGTCGATGGGTCGACTTTGATGAAAGTGTGGGTCTGCAAGTTCTAGTTTTGCAGCCTCTGCGAATTGTTCTGCGTTTAACGTTTGGGGCGGTAAATTGGATGGAAGGGTCTTCAAAACTGGTGCCCATACCTCTAACTTAAACGATGTGTCCACCCTGGAGCAAAGGTTAAACAAACAGGCTTTGGAAACGTGTACTATATTACGTTTTGTAGGTAAGTTTAATCTGTCCGATATAAACGTGGATTGGGATCCAGGGTCGATGATTGCTCTTGCCTGGTATCTTGCGCCTCTAGTTTCGATTTGTACTATTGCAGTAAATAACAAAGTTTCTTTGTCTATTAGCTGTGTAGAGGACTGATTATTTCCCCGCAGGGTCAAGGAAGTCAGATTAGGAATACCTGATCTAGAAGTGGACTGTATGTATTGGGCTTGCGCTGCAGCACTTGTACTAGCTTGCTCGTCAGCTTTATTTGGTGGTAAACTTATAGGCTGGGTCACCGTTGCCTTGTGCAACAAAGTGTTATGTTTTTGTTTGCACAGCCTACAACTATATTTGCTTGCGCAGTCCTTGACACCATGATTTATTGACAAACAATTAAAACATGAATTTGTGACTTTTGCTATGTGAATTCGGTCATTCACATTATTTTCTAAAAATTTAGGGCAGGATCGTAATGGGTGAGGCTCTTTACAATGTTGACAATTGTGCGTAGAGTCTTTTTGTCCCCCCTTTGCTGGAAAACGTTTCTGAGTTTTCGACTCGTTATTGGTTTGAGTCGCGTTTGTATGAAAACTGTGAACCTGTTTTTGTTTAGTGAACGGTTTGGAACTTTCCTTTTTTGGTTGATAGGGTTTAGGTTGTGTGATGGCCGCAATTGACTCTAAAGTCTTAGAATGGTGAGTCAAAAAAGTGTTAAATTGTTCCCACGATGGAACCTTTGTTATTTCTTGAAGAGAGTTTTCAAATTCCTTCAAAAGTGTTCGGGGAAGCTTGGTCGAGCAAAGATATACCAGGAAGGGGTCCCAAGTGCCAGTTTCTACCCTTAAAGCATTTAAAGCTTGAATGCAGCCATTAACAGTTCGTTGTAGAGTCTGAATAGATTGACCGCAATCTTCGGTAACTTTCGGAAGGTCAAATAAAATTTTCAATTGTTCGTTGACCTGAATCCGATTGTTCTCGTATTGAAGAACAAGATTTTTCCAGGCTATATCGAAGCCTTCGTTGGTTAATGGGGCATTTGAAACTATGTTCCTAGCGTCTCCTCCAGTTTTTTGAAGCAAATGAAATAATTTTTCAATTTTACTGAGGCGTGAATTATTTAAATACAGGGCAGTAAAAAGGTCGCGGAAAGTAGGCCATGTCACAAAATCACCTAAAAATGTATCAATGTCGCAAGGTGGCAGCCTAATAGACGAAACGTCGCTGTTTGCTAAAATTGGGTTTCCCGCAGACGAAACCTGCTCGTGCTTACTCGTGTCATCAGTCAGGGCAGAAAGCGCCAGAATTTCCGCGTTAAGTGAGGCCAAACAAGTTTTGTATGCAGCCAGGGCCTTTTTATACCGATCGCGAAGCTTCTGCCTGTCTACCGGTTGTTCGCCAGGTTCCGGTTTCTTGTCCCTACACTCTTCATAAGCCCTTTTGATTTGCTGCCAAAGTGAGTCTAGTTCTACTCGAAGAACTTCTAAACTATGAATGTCCTCACCTGCCTTTGATTCTGAATACTCGCTTTCAAAATCCAAAAGGTCATTTGTACAATTAACAAATTTATCGAGTGCCATTATTTATTAGATAAACAAGAATCGTGAAAAAAACTATTAAATTGGGTCAAAAAAGTACCTGCTAGCGATATAACAACAACAAGTATTGAAAAAATTATAATGATTTGAAAAATTTTAAGAGTCCCACAAAGCGATTTGTTTCCCCGGTATTTTTCAAAAAAGGACGCAATGGTAACTCGGTTTTTATTTATTTGGGTAGTGACGTCACGGGTTTTTCTCTTAAAAAATTGCAGCGGCAAAAAAATTAAAGAGTAACACAACAAGCAAGAATATTTATTTCTTGTTGTGTTGTATACTTTGACTTACTTGTTGTTGTTGGGTCTTTTGATTTGTGTGTCACTGCTTGTAGATTAATTCTTCTTTGTTGTTGTTGGGTGTCTGCTGATGCTGCTGCTACTGCGCCAAAGAATTTGGGTCCCGTTAGCTTGTTCACTATTCAATTTTGCAAATTTTGTTTTTTGTAAACACTTTTAATTTAATTAATTTTTATTTTATTAATTTTTTAACAAAAACTTTGCTTTTGTTTTGTATTATACACTACACTTTATGCTGCGGTTCGAAGTGACCAAATGTTTAGGGTTCGATTTTTTGTGGTTCTTTTTTTCTTATGTTTTCCTTCAATAAAAAACACCTTTTTTATTTTGATTTTTGTATTTTAGGTTTATTTAATTTTTTGTTGTTTTTGTTTTATTAAATCTTTTGGTTCACAATTTTCAGTTTCTAACTTTGTTTTTATTATTTATTTTTACAATTAAATTTGTCACTTGTTTTAATGTTTTTGTTGTTTTTTACTTTTTTTTTTTTACTTTCAAATGTTTGCACTTTAACGATCGAAACTAGAGTGAGTTTTAATTATTGAAAAATGATCTTGCAAGTTAAATTGAGTACAAGGAAAATAATGTAATGACGAAATGTAAAATAAATATGTAAATAACAATTTAAGGACCGTTAGTATTTTACAGGGTGCTGCGTTTGGGACGAGTCATCATTAAACAGATACTATAACCAAAATAAAACAAGGGAAATAAAAATGGTAACCAAAAATTAAAATAAAACTCGTGAAATTAAGATAATGAACTAGATGACATAAGTTCTTAAGGCTCAAAACCCAGCCCTTCCATTGCTATCTCTGCCTACATATTCCCAGATAGCCGAAAATTATTGTACTAACTGTTCTTTCAAATCTTTCGTGAAATATGAAAAAATATGTTATTTAGTTATACATTTCAATTAGAATTTTTTCTTTATAGGTATTAATATATATGTTTATATATATTTAGCTGGTGAGGCCTAACTCCATTTTTGAAAATAAAAATGCAAAAATTTTTTATTTCATTTTTCCCGACGTTTCGTGAATTTTATGTTCACTTCTTCAGGGGATTCGTCTATTAATATTAAATAAAAAACATCAACATTTAATAATACAATAGCTATTAATGTAACGAACTTACAGTGAAAATAATTAATTTAAATTACATTAATAAATTTAAAAAATATAAAAATCAACGATAGCGGCGTCATCTACTGTTTTTTAAAACAACTCTATAACATGCGCTTAAATTGTCAGTATCTTCTTTTTTATTCATTGTTTTGTTTATTTTCTGTTGAATTCTTAAGCTTTCTGTTGTATATCTTTTCCTCACGTTATTTACTTTGTCTAGTATTCTTATGTTGTCAAAATCAGGTTTGTGTTTTGTTTGTAATATGTGTTGCGATAATGCGGTGCTTTCTTTATTTTTGTTTATGTCTGAATTGTGTTCTCCCATTCTTGTCTCCAAATTTCTTTTGGTCGTACCAATGTAAACTAAGACACAGCTGTTGTTGCTGTCTCCTTTGCATGGTATTTCATACACTACATTATTTTGTTGTAGTTTGTTTATTGGAGTTTTTGTATTTGTAAATATCCCTACAAGAAGACTACCGGTCATTTTACTAGTTATATGACCGGTAGTGTTGACCAATATAGTGTTATAGTAATAGTGATTTTTTTTGTTTTGGTTATGCATTTCTTGTAAGAATTGCACTTAATGTTTTGTTTGGTTTGTAAGCAAAGCTCATGTCATTTTTATCTATTGCACTTCTTATGTTTTTATTGTCCGTGAGGCCCGGTATGTATTTTACACTGTAAAAATATTTTTCCTCCTTATCAGTGTTACCATTTGTGTTTGTTATTGTAGGTTTATAGACAGTTATTAAATTTTTAATTAAATTTGTAGGAAAAGCATTATCTTTAAGTATTTTCGTGATTACCAGTTTATTTTTGTTGTGGTATTGTTCATCGCTAATATCAAGAACTCTACGTATAAAATTTTTTGCAGTATTTATTATTTGAGCTTCAGGTTGAGTAGAGTTGAAATTGATAATTCTGCCAGACGATGTATTTTTTGCATACCAATCAAACGTTATTTTATTGCCTGCTCTATGTAATTTTGTGTCGAGGTATGCTATTTCTCGATTTTTTCTGTTTATTTATTTATTACACATAATAAATTAAAATTTAACATTGTCTTGTTTATTTTTTTTTGTGTATTTTTCTATGGTTTTATGTTTAAGAATTTAATTGAAAAAAAAAATTACTTAAATGTGTTGTGTTGTTTTAAGGTCAATTGAAAAATGAGAATAGATACCATATTATTTAAGAAATGATTTGAATAAAACTCACCAAATTACAATACGATGAAACAGCAGGCCTGATGTCCATAGATGAGATGTAAGAAAGTAATATTACTGTTCTATTCTTATTTTATATAAGTTTTACAATAGGTGTTGTGCTTTGAAATAAGACAACAAATTAAATTATGTTTGACTAAATAAGATAAAAAAAATACAAAAAAAACTATTAACAATAAAATTGAAAATTAAAATTATTTAAGAACAAAATGTACATATATTTACAACCATTAATTTTGAAAATTAAAATTATTTAAGAACAAAATTCTTAATAATTTTAATTTTCAAAATTTACATATATTTACAACCATTAATTTTTTCCCCCTTTCTCGTTTTGTTTTTTTATTCTGGAACATTACCATATATTGTGTTTATAATTTTGCTAAGATGTATTATTGCCCTTTCCAAGGACAATAAACGCCCTTCCAGCTTTATAATATATCCACCAAATATTAACTTAAGCTTTGGGTGGTTCTTGGGGATGTTAAGTAATTTGTATATATGATCGCCAATTACCAGCCTAAGGATGCCCGTATGTCACCTCTTTGTACCAAGAAATATAGGTATGGGAATGGTAACAAACTAAAAGGAATGCGCACTTGTAATTAAAGCTAAACTAAATACATATACATACCACTTAAACAAAGATATAAAGCTTACCTCTTAAACAAAAAAAATCTGTTCACAAATCCACAAATTATATTTATGTTTACTTATTAAAAATAAAAATTAAAATTTCCTTTTTTTTTACTACAAATTATGAACCAAGAAAACTTTTTATTAATGAAAAATTTTCAATTGATTTTGAAAAATTTTCCTATGCTACCTATTTGATAAAAAAAAATATATTTCATTTTTACATTTTCAAATTCAAGCTACCCAATAAACATTCCCATGAGACCTCACATAGGTCAAAAATCGATGAGGCTGAAGAGAACGATCTTAATGACTTGTGTTCTTAATTTTTGTTTTTTTAACGGATATATGATCTTCATTTTATGTTATTTAAAAAAAATACAGACACAAAACTAAATATACTTTCGGAGACTTTTTTTGTATTTTTTCTTAGTTTTTGGCTGCAATATTATATTTGCTTTTTTTGTATGCAAAATTTAATTAAAAAAAAAGCAAAAAAAATTTGATAAATAAAACTGTTACAAAAACTGAACAAAATTGAGGTTTGGCGATTTTTGGCGATTTCTGACATCAGGTTTACGATAGAGCTCAAAAAAATCTGACAACCCTGATTCTACTGATATCTGGAAACATAAGTTTATTTATTTTATGTTTAAACTCTCCAACCCTAGAACAAAATACTTCACTGTTAAATGTTTGAAATTTTTAAATTGTACTAAACATGTCATTGGAGTACTTTAGAACTTTTGCAATGCTAATAGTACTGAAAAAAGTACAATTGTACTAACTTTATCATTCCTGATCCAGACTAACTAATAGTATAAAATCAATATTTGAAACGTGTTTGCATGTGTAGCTATTCTTTCTAGGGCACTTACGTTTGTGTGCTTTAACAAATGTTTAAACTACTGTTCTATAGTTTTGTTTTGAACATATTGTCACCGTACGCTTAACACGCTTAAATTTGTTTGTACTAAGAAACTTGTATAATACCGTGTTCAGATATACCTTTTTTATTGAGTCAATATTCGGTTAATTGACATAATTATCTTTCTGTTCACATATACACAATTTAGCTTACTCAATTTATATTACTACTACATACAACATTTAACGTAAACAAAAATTTACATGCATAAGAAAAATGTAAACAAGTTTTGACATCTTTAAGGAATAAACATCTGGCTTTTGCGACGACCCAATGGATGGGCATTTGTTTTGTTGTAATTTCAGTTTCCAAATGTCAAAACACTGTTTAGTAAGTTGTGTTTTGCTTAATAAACACACTTGTTACAGTGTCGCATTTTAATTTTACTCAATATTTATAACAATTTCGTTTTAATTGAGCAATAACTAAATTGCAATTTTATATGGATAATTGAGTTCAATAATGTCGTTTATTGCGTAAAACTCAATTAAGGTGCATATCTGAACACGGTATAAGTATGTTCTTTTGAAATAAAATAAGTTAGAGTGCTATAACCGAGAAAAAAGTATTTTATGAACAGGGGAAGAAAGGTAAAAAAAATCGAATTTCTTAAAGTTTTTTGCGATTTTGATCTTGAAGATGAAGTTTTTTTGATTTTATATTTTCACAATTTTTGTTCCTTATGGCAAGAGATACAACTTTGTTTCAGAGGGTAAAACAAAATTCCGAACGGTTTCCAAGATATGACCCAGAGAAAATTACCACTTTTTGCAAAAATTACACCGAGGACCCAAATCTTTGGGGGCCCATAAAAAAGAGTACATGACTTTGGGCAAAACTGGGAGTTTTTGGTCTTTTATAACGTAGAGTTATCCGTATATGGTTATTTTTTTTCGTGTTGCACTGTGATATAAATTAGAAAACGCGTGCGAATGTAGCGTTCGATTCGCAGGATTTGCCCATGGAGTGTTTTTTGTGCTATTTTTAATGAAGAAATTTAAGCAGTGTAACCATTTTGGCAATTTTGCAGCTTAATTTAGCATTACAAATTTTAATTTAGCTGCAAAATGTCCATTAAGCGCTTGGGATTTTTTTTATAAAATGTTTCTAGCTTTTTGTAGAATTATTTAAAAAATGTAAGAATAGTTTTATTGATTAAACTTAAGTTTTTTTATATTACAATAAATTTTGACAAAAAATAGTTGTACCAAAATGAAATTTCGTATAAAAATGGATAATTCTTATTTTAAGAAATATCTTACCTGATTGATTTGTTGATTGTAGGGAGAATATTTCGAATATTTTAAAATGCCTATTTTTCGAATATCGAATATAAACCGGCTATTTTTGTAATGTGTTATTTATATACGTTTTCCTTACTTTTGTTAGAAAATGTACCCGCAATTTAAGTGTTTTTCTAATTAAATATTAGGCAAACTTAAATTTTTATGAAGAATGTCGAAACAAAATGTAACAGAAGCCAAAAATCTTATGAGAAATGTTAATACAAATCGCTTATAGTTATAAGCTTATTGTTCTTGTAACAAACCCCACAAACAATTCAAAATACTACAAAAAAAATGTTCAGCTTAAAAACAAAACACCCTGTAAAATACTAACGGTCCTTAAATTGTTATTTATTTATTTACATTTTGTCATTACATTATTTTTCTTGTACTAAATTTAACTTGAAAGATCATTTTTAAAATCATTAAAACTCACTCAAGTTTCAACCGTTGAACAAAAAACATGTTAAATAACAAAAGTAAACAACCACATAAACCTTAAAGCAAATTGTGAACATAAATAACAAAAACAAAATTGTGAACGAAACCCAACAAACAATTGAAAATTAAAGTAACAACACCAAAAAACTTGTTAACTTTAAATTAAATAAAACTTAATATTAAAATTAAAAACATAAAATTTCAAGGCCTTTTTATTCACAAAATTAGAGTTCGACCCCGAACATTTTGGTCCTCGCGAACCGGATATTTGTAAAAGTGAATTTTGTAAAGAAAAATTAAAAGTGACTTAAGAATTCAAATCCTTTTAATAAAAAAAAGTTAAAAGTTTTGAACATTAAATAGTGAACGTTGTGCAAAATTATAAGAAAAACTTCTCGTTAATAAAACACTTTTGACCCACAAAAACTAATTTTACAAAAAACTAAGTGATAAGTAAAAAAACTAAAATGATTACAGTTTTGATAAGGCTTGATCCTTTTTAAAGATTTATATCGTGCTTTTGTAAAATGATGCTAAGCGGCTGTGTTACAATAAGTATCACACTTAATATGTATATTCCGCAAATAAGTTCAAAAAGTGTTACAAAAGTGTTACCTTTCCACTCAGATATTTTTTCCAAAGCTTCTACTTTATGATGTACACTTGTTGCAAAGTGTAAAATTGAGTCGTGAAGTTCCGCCCATCTTGTCTCGCATATACGTTTCGCTTGGGCTGATTATATTTAAAAAATTTTGTCGTATCTTTAACAAATTATACAACTTTTTGTATTAATGGCACTTGCTTTTAGAAATTGACTTGTTTGATTTATGGGAAAAGCAAGGCGTTTGTTTCGCATTTGTCGCGGTTTCCAGGATTTTTTAACAACTCCATTTTCTGCTGACATCAGAGGACACCCATCTGTGTCAACTCCTACACTATTTTAAAGGTTAACAGTATATGTATATTGAGAGTTTAGCGCCAATTGGAACAAAAGCCCATTAAAAGGTCAACTTCCTATAGGTTTAGTATGGGGGAGAGCAATAAAAGCCATTAAAGGTCATCGTTGGTTTTTTAGGCCATTAAAAGGTTAACTTCCTATAGGTTTAGTATGGGGGAGAGTAATTAATGCCATTAAAAGTCATCGTTGTTTTTCTAAAGCAATTAAAATGTCATAAATTTAAAAAAAGCAATAAAAATGTCATAAAATTTTTAAAAAAGCAATTAAAATGTTATAAAATTTTTAAAAAAGCCATAAAAATGTCATAAAATATTTAAAAAAGCCATAAAGCTGAGAATTTGGAAAAAATTAGGGGGGAAATTCATGAACACGTGTTAAAGTAGGTCAAATTTTAAAAAAAAATTTCAAAACAAAGTAATAAAAAAGTCGTTAAATTTTATAGGATAGCAATAAAGCTGAGATTAAGAAAAAAAAATAAAATGTTGGGGGAGCAATGCACAAGTGTTGGGTGCATTGTTGAAGCCTTTCTTTTGTTGTGATCGATAGACGGACAGACAGACCTAGATGCACTTGAGAAAGATGTGATTTAGTTTTGTGGATATGTATGCATGTAGATCAATAGGCAGAAAGACATACTGTGTACTTGTAGATGCACTTGATTTTGAAAAATTTTTTTGTGGAAATTTTTTTTCAAATCGGTGATATTAAAACTAATAATTTATGGGATGTGAGATGATAAGGGTATTGTATTGGAGTGTGTCTTGAATATGGGCATATACACAGACGGACAGACAGACCTTGAAGAAGAAATTGGAAAAATATTTTTTTTTATTTTTGTGTGTGTTTATGGATTGTTTGGGAGAAAAACACACATTTCTGATAAGCCCTTTTTTTTTGTGTGTGTTTTATGGGTAGCCAGATGGTGAGATGTTGTTGTTGTTGTTGTTTTGCTTGTTTGGGTGATCGACTGACGATCGACGAGAAAATTATTGGATGGACAGACAGACAGACAGACAGATAGATCTTGTAGAAGAAATTGGAAAATGAAAATATTACTGATAAGTCTTTCTCTAGTTTTATTCTGAATTAGGTGTTGTAAAAATTAATTGAGCGGTTGACATGTGTTAAAAGCGCTAGTAAATGTAGGTCAGCATTTGTAAACGCTAGAAAATGTAGGTCAACATTTTTTTTTTTTTGATAAGCCCTTTTTTGTGTGTTTATGGGTAGCCAGATGGTTAGGCGCTAGTAAATGTAGATCAACATTGGTAAACGCTAGAAAATGTAGGTCAACATTTTTTCTATCTATAAATTATGAATTTATTGAGCTATTAAAAATGTTATAGAAGCAATTGATGTAAAAATTTTGGATAGAATAGGGAAATATGAAACCTTTAAAATTTTTATTGTGGGTAAAGTTATTGTATTGACAGAAAAAATTAGGTGATGAAAATAGATAAGATGAATAAGTAAAATGGATTTTCCAATATAGGATTAAAAGTACAAAACGCCTTAGTGGAATATTCTTCTGAAAACTAGGTTTAGTTAAATATTAACACTAAGCATTACAACATGAACTCGAGCCAAGAGGAAAATACACAGGCACGCATAAATGCGTTAATCGACGCAGCGTTAGAGGATTTTCATTTCGTTTCAACCCCAAATTTTGCAATCCCCAACAATCAGATGGAATATTTTGACTTTTTGTGGGAAATCGAAAAATTCCTTGACGATGAAGAGGGAGATGCCATCATTTTAAATATAAATGATGAATTTTACACAGATGAAGAAGGCGATCGATATATGAGGGAATTAGATTTTTAGTTTTATTGAAAATATATAAAATTATTTTTTAAAAAATATGTACATATAATAAAACTATTAAAATTTAAACTAAACAATTTTATTTTGTTTACAATGGGTGTGGTGGGTAAAAAAAAATTAAAAAAACATTATCGATAACTTTAATGAATTATAGCAAATAACATATGTTTAAACTATGTGTAACCAAAAATTTTTTTCTATAAATTGTGAATTTATTGAGTTATGTATTACATTTCATTATAAATTATCAAACGATGAATATTAACGCGGAATAAATTGCTTCATTCAACAAATTAAATATGAAACATATTTTAAGTGTAAAAAATATGGTAGATGGAAAGGACTATCCTATTACAGGAGCTGAACGGGTAACTACAAAATATGGAGATGTTATAGTCTTGGAATTGGATGGAGCTATGCTTTATCTTCCTAAAAGGTTTAATGCCTTGACTGAAAACGATGTTGGGTACCTATCAACTGGGTCATATATCATTTCAAAGATTCCTTTAGATGACGAAAAGGAAAGTATTAATTATAAGCTGGAAATTAAGACGGCTGCTCCTACGAAAGGATATTATCCTTATACTCATTTTAATACATTTAAATAAAATAATTTTTCAATAAAAAAAATGAGTAAACAATAAATTATTATAAATTCTTGTGTTTTGTTTTTTATATTACTACACAGATATGTATAAGTATATATATATTTTGGAAGAATATATATATAATATAGGATTATTAATATTTTCATAAGTTGTAAATGAAATCTTAATGTGGAAAGATGGAAGTTATTGAAGCTTTTCTACAAGAATTTGGAAGTGTTATCTTTGAAGAACATTTGGAATTATTATGTGCATTCAAAAGAGAATATACAGATTGTAATGTATATAGCATGCCTTGCTCTCACGAAAGTACAAGTGGAGATGTCTTGGGTTTGTGTGGATGTTACTTTTTCTTTAAGAGAAAGAAGGAGGTTATGAGAATTATCGAAAACTATAAAAAAATATTAAAACATTTTAAATGTCTAAATTTATGTGCAAGAAAAACAAAATAATGAATTTGATTAAACTTTTTTTTTTTTATTAGAATTTAATAATAAATGTACCCTATTTAATTATAGTTTATATATAGTTTTTCAAAAAAATGATAAAAGCATCTTTTTTCTTTAAATAGAGATTTACAAAGCAAAAATATTATTAGTTAACATTAAAAGTTCATCCAGAATGTTTCAGCTTAAGAGAAAACCTCAAATACACGATATGGTGTTTGAGATGGAGTATTTTCTAACTTTAAAGTTAAAAGTTGCATGCGGTTTTTCAACATCCCTTGGTTTTAAGCCTATTGTCTGGTTGCATTATAAGGATAGGAACTTCATTGGATTATTTATATATACTCAAAATCATTAAATCAACCAAAATATAAATATCTATCAAGATTAATTTCATCAGTAAAGGGTATGGGACTTTACACATTTTCGGATAATGAACATGTCATACCACCCGAAAAAGCTAAAGTAAATTCTATTATGATATTTGACGATGTTGCTTGTGAAAAGCAAAATAATATAAGATCATATTTCTGTATGGGTAGACATAAGGATATTGATTCTTTTTATTTATGTCAGACTTATACACATATTCCAAAACATTTAGTACGTGATAATGCAAATATGATTATTTTATTCAAGCAAGATGAATTAAATTTAAAGCATATCTACAATGATCATGTTGGCAGTGACATGAGTTTTAATATGTTTCGTTACATTTGCGGAGAATGTTGGAAGGACAAATATGGTTTTCTTATAATAAGCAAAGATGATGAAATGAAGCAAGGACGTTATAGAAAAGGCTTTAATCTATTCATTCAGATTTAGTCATATATATACTATTAACTACATCAGACGTATACCTATTAATATTAAATAGATTTTTTTCCCCTCTAGGAAACAGTTAAAATAATTCCACGAAGCTGTTTATCTGTTTTAAGAAGCTGTTTAGCTGTTTTCAAAAGCTGTTTAGCTGTTTTAATAAGCTGTTAAGCTGTTTTCAAAAGCTGTTTAGCTGTTTTCAAAAGCTGTTTAGCTATTTTCAAAAGCTGTTTAGCTGTTTTCAAACGCTGTTTAGCTGTTTTCAAAGTTATAATCATGGAAGAAAATATTTTAAAAGAGTTGGTGAAATCCAAAAAAATTTTAAAGAAGAAATTTCAAAGCATAAGACTTGGAGAATTGGAAAAATTTAATAATTTAGAAAGAACATTTAAACCTTTAACAGAACCTCTAAAGAAACTAGTCAAATTGTCAGATTCGTCAAATTTGACAATACCCATAGATGAAAAACCTAAATGTAAGCACAATACTAAAATAAAAACGGAAAATAAAACTATATTCACCAGCACCCCTAAGAAAAACTTATCGAAAGAGAAAAACATTAATTCAGCACCCAATAGAATAAAAATAGATAAAGAAGAAGAAGAAGAAGAAGACTATAACAGTAATAGTGAAGATGAAGTAAATGATAAATCGAAAAATGAACAATTTTATTCTCAATCATCCGATTGGGAGTTTGATTTATCAACCTTAAATGGAAATAAAAAGCTTGACACTATATTTGGACCTCATTAGATGGAAAATGGAGACTGGAAATTTGGAAATTCTATTTTAAAGCTATCCGATGATAAAATAATAATAGGTCAAAAATCTTGGGCACTAACCCCAGGGTTATACTCATTACTTTTTCATAAAAATCCAAAACAATTCGATTCGTCAGAGCTAGCAATATATAAACATATTTTACTTGATACAAACGCACATCGAAGAAACTATGATCCCAATAATCAAATTAATGGAAACAGAGGTTATAAACATAAAAAAATAATAAATAAATTGTTTACTACAACTACTCACGTTGGTAAGGGTTTAATGGCGGTAAATCTTAATAAACCAAACTATATATACTGGGATAATCCTAATCACAGCAACAGCAACAACAACATAATGGAAAAAGAACAATAATAAATGAACTACATTCTAGAGCGCGCAAAAGTTTCTTACGACGCAAAGTAATTACAAAGGGAATTGATGATCTTTGGCAAGCAGATTTAGTAGAGATGGGCAACTATTCGACTATAAACAACGGCTATAAATATATGATAACAGTCATTGATACATTCTCCAAATACGCTTGGGCTGCAGCAATTAAAGCAAAAACCGCATCTGAAGTATCCAAAGCTTTTTAGAAAATACTAAGTAAGGGACGAATACCTAAAAATTTACAAACAGATGACGGTAAAGAATTTTTTAATAAGGAATTTGGTTTGCTTATGCGCAAATATTCAATTAATCATTACTCTACATATAGTGTAATGAAAGCTTCAAATGTTGAACGGTTTAATCGAACACTAAAAGGTATGATGTGGAGAGAATTTAGTTATAATGGAACATTTCACTGGATTGATATTTATAAAAAACTAGTTGATCAATATAACAGAAAAACTCATAGTAAAATCAAAATGGCGCCTATTGATGTAAAACGTGAACATGAACAACATCTACTGAAAACTGCATTTAGCAGTTTAAAAATGTTTAAGTCATCACGATTTAACGTCGGTGATTATGTTTTGAAAAAGGTTATACATCAAATTGGACTACAGAAATATTTAAAATAAAAACGATACAGAACACCTATCCAATCACATTCTTACTAGAAGATTACCAAGGAAATCCTATAAAAGGGGCATTTTACAAAGAAGAAATACCTCGTACACGTTATCCTAATACATTTCTGGTGGAAAAAATTTTAAAAGAAAAAGATGATAAAGCGTATGTTAAATGGCTAGGGTTTCCAAACCAACATAATTCATGGATTACTAAAGATGAAATATTATAAGAATAAGTATTTATAAGATTTTTTTGTTTTTTGTTTTTAATAAATACCTAAATTTAATAAAAGAAAAAAAACCCCAGCATTTTGTTTCATTTAAAGTTTAGCGCTCATAATGTCAATAACATTAGCGTTAAGTGGCAATTCATCAGTTTTAACAGCAAATTATTTCCCTCCAATAGATCTTAAACATGACTATGAATGTTCTCTAGTTGATTTTCATTCATACAATTCTATTCCTAATGTAGATTATGATAATAATTTATTTCATATAGGAGATAAAATAATTGAAATTCCTATCGGATCATATGAGTTGCAAGATATTGTGGATTATATAGTTGGACAGTATAAAGCAGAAAATTTCAATAAATCTATTCTGATTAAAGCTAATAATAATACTTTACAAATTGAAATTACTTCCTCCCACGATGCAATTTTCTTTGATCGAAAACGATCCATTGGTAAATTATTAGGTTTTAGTAGGCGATTATTAGAAGCTGGAAGAAAACATGTATCAAATCAACCTGTAAATATATTAAGAGTTAATGCTATACAAATTCAGTGCAATATTATAACTGGAGCATATATGAATAACTCTCCCGCACATATTTTACACGAGTTCGCATTGGACGTACCACCAGACTATAAATTAGATGTTATTGCTAATAACCTAATTTATTTACCAGTAAACGTCAAAGAAATAACATATCTCAAGATTTGGATTGTTGATCAAGAAAATCGTGCAGTAAATTTCAGACCACGGAAAAAATGATAATTTACAATAAAACTAGGCACATTAACGTTAATAGAGACATTCCTACTAATCATATTAAAGCTACAAGACCATCATTAACGAAAGAAAATACAGCCTTTTTAAAATTGCTTAAGTTAAAAATAAAGAAAAATGTCTGATATACTCAATGTCATTGAAAAACCATATTCTGATGAAAATATAATAAAAAAAGATTACCATAGCTATGTGCCCTATATTCAATCATTTAAAAACAATGATGAAATTCGAATTACACTACAAAATCAAGACTTATATGTTCTTCCGTCTGAAAGCTACTTATATATAGAAGGAAACATACACAACTCTAAAGGTGAAGAAGCATCACAAAATACTAGATTGAGGAATAATTGTGTTGCATACTTATTTGATGAAATACGGTATGAGATTAATGGTGTTGAAATTGATCGTACTCGATACTTGGGAATATCTAGTACAATTAAGAATTATGTCTCACTAAATGAATTTGAAAGTAATATGATAAGAAATGCAGGATGGAATATATCTGAAGACCTGCAAATGCAAAAATTTAATTTTTATATTCCCCTAAAACTACTATTGGGATTTGCTGAGGATTTCAATAAAATAATTTTAAATAGTAAACATGAACTTATTCTTTTACGAAGTTCATATGATGATAAGGCGTATTACTCAACAGATGCTAATGAAAAATTAAGTTTATCGATTAAGAATATAACATGGAGAATACCACATATTCACCTATCAGATGCACGAAAAATACAAATAATGAAGGTTATAAAGGAGGGTGTTTCATTACCCATAGCATTTCGCAGTTGGGACTGTTATTTTAATCCAACATTTTCCGAAGGCAGAAATCATAACTGGAATATTAATCTATCAGTGAATAGAGAAAGACCAAGATTTCTTTTATTCGTATTAGAAAATGATAATAAATATATACACTCGGACTTAAAAAATGTTAAAGTACATTTAAATTCAGAATCCTATCCATATGATGATTTAAATTTAAAATTTGAGGAGAATCGATTTGCTATTCTATATGACATGCACGCTAAGTTTCAACAAAATTATTACATGAGAGAAGCACAACCTCTTCTTTCCTGTGAGAAATTTAAAAATATTCCAATTGCAGTAGTTGATGTTAGCTATCAAAATGAAATTATTAAAAATGGACCTATCGATGTGAAAATTGAGTTCGAGACAAGCAGTCCAGTACCAAAAAATACAAATGCTTATTGTTTAATCCTACATGATCGTATGATTGAGTATACACCTTTAACTGGACTTGTTCGAAAAATTGTATAATAAATATAAATTAATTTTTTTTCTTCAATACTTACTTTTTTTGTATTTGTTCTAATATAAAAGAAAGAATAAAAGCTGTTGTTTTTTTTTTATTTAATTATTGAGTCTTTTTATTTAAATAAAGATGTATATATGTATATATGTAAATATTTATATATACATGTAGATATAAATAAAAGGTATTGTATAAATATTTTATTAAAAGTAATTATTTTGTAACTCTATTTCTTTAATTAACATATCTAATTCATATTCACCATTACCACCATCTGATTGATAATGATGCCATGCATATGTGTTAATATTATCATTTTTAATATATCGTTTAGTATCATTAAAACTTAGTGCTATTTTATTAACTTCATTTGTTAATATGGTATGTAATTTAGATGTAAACGTTTGCATAGAAGCATACACCACTTCCTTATTAAATAAAACATTGTTATACATTTCAATGCTAAAGTTTTCTACAACACACTTTTTAACCCCCTTAGCTTTTTTAACATCCTTCTCACAATCTTGAACCGCGAATGAGTATACTTTAGGTGCTAAGCCTACAAACTCTGTAATAAACCTACCCTCAGTCTCATCTTTCATCATTCCCAATACTTTTTTATTAACTAGTGGAAAGTTAAATGGATTATTTAATGAATATGAAGATGTATCGAATAGTGCATTTAAATCATTTTTAATGTCAGCGTAAAAATCTTCCGTCTTTATTGAATATATGAAAGAATCTGTATCCATATAATTGAGACTTATATTTGTATCAAATTTTGGTTTCATATATTCATAATGGAAGTCATACATTTTCCATTTTGACAATTCTAACACACAAAAACCCAAGTAAATTGGTTTATTATAATACGTCTGAGTTTTATTCATTTGCACAGCCCAAAGCGTATCAGTAAATTGGGAAATACTATGAAAATTTGGTTTTGCAATTAGCTCACCAACACCCAATTTGTTGCGATTAGTACGACCCCATTCACTTACCAAGCGCACGTCTTTTCTTTTATCGACATTTTCCATAGTTTTACCATATACAGCGTTGTTAAGCAATTTAAAGAAATCTTTTTCAAATTCATTCTTTGCTGCTGTTCTATATTGTGTATTTAAATCTATGTATGTCTTTAACCACGGTTTTTGTTTAAATTTAAGAATTCGGTGAACTTTTTGCAAAACCAATCCATTATTTAAACATTGTTCTAGTGTTTTATAATGGATAACATAACTCTTTTTATCTGATAAATCAGCTACTAGTTTCTCGTGTTTACTCCCACCAATTATTTTGTTTTCTGAGCAAAACGGCAAGTCATTGTGATAGTCATGACAGCTAAAAGGGTAAGCCAAATCGACTTCATAAATATACCCAACTTCTGAATCATGGGAAATATTTTTGGGGTGAACAAAATCATTTGTCCAAGTAAAGCCTCCATACGGAAGTGCTTCTGACATTGCCCAACCATAAAGATTATTTACATCGAAATATAGTATATACTCTGAAGGCTTTGTGGAATCATGATCATTAAGATATTTATGATTAGCCTTACTATACCTTTTACTACATTGTGTAAGGCCACCACGAATTCCTCGCTTAACGAAATTATACATTTCTAGATCTGTAAACAGTTCTAGTTCAATTTTTGTATATTTCAACATTGCATCCCATGAAAGGCCTGGTATGGTATAGTAATGTGAAGGATCTAGCTTATAAATATTCTTACAAACTTTTCTAAAACTTTCAAATACATCTGTAAGTAGAAGCACATCAGTTTTTAAATATAGTTTCATGTAATCCATAATTGATTTACAATCAAACTTTTTCCAAATTTTTCCTGCAAGTAAATAATCTTCCTCGGAACAGTGTTTATCAGTTAAACTGCTGTAAAACGATTCAATTTGTGGGAGTTTATTTTCTTTTAATTTTTCAAATGAATCTAAATATTCATATGGAAAAACACCCTTTCGTTTCATTAGAGAAAACTCTTCCTCATCTACAAAATTTTCTTTAATTGAATTTAAATCTCTATCACTTAAATTGCTAGCTAATGAATCTAATCCCGCTGCCATAAATCTAAAAGAGTCTAAAATAAAAACCTTAGTTCAATTTTTTTTCGGTTTTATATTTTCGTACTTTTTCAAGTTGTTCTTGAATAGTATGCTGAGGAATATTTTGCTTACGTTTTTTTAAATATAACCGATTTATATGATCATCGATTTCTTTATCAGTATATACCCGAACAGTATGAGATAAAGAAATGTATAGATCCTTATTTATTGGAATTACATTTGTATCGCCTTTAATACTAAGTAATTCCTTAATAAATAAGTGACAATCATACTTTGAAAAATTGTGGAAAAAAATTGGAATGAAGTTTGGAATTTTATAATTTAAATTGCACGAATTATGTGCAGATCCTCTATATTTTCCTGATAAATGACAGTGGTCTCTAACGACTAGTTCATCGCCTAGTTCCTTATCGCAAATATGACAAAATTTGGAGTTTAAAAAATGTTCTTCTTCTAAGGGGGTTAATGGTATCATGGGTATAACCTTTTCAAAAAATTTCTTATAAATATCCCTACACTCGTTAATTAAACTATCTATAAAATGTTGCCCTACATTAATGGAACTATCATTATTAGCAAACATTTGAAACTTATCTAAATTCTTATTAAAATTACACTTAATATTAAATCCATATGCACATGGCACATGTTTTCTTAAGAATCTAGAGTTAACATTATTACTACTTACACTAGTGCATTCTTCAAGAACACATTCAAAATCAGCATACACAGTGAACGGGAGACCCATTTGTCGCTCATTATGGGAAAACTTTAGAACAGATTTTTCTCCTTCTGGCATCTTGGGAATGCACTCTCCACATTCTTTCTCCTTATGAATTATCATTCTCTCCGGTATAGTTGTATGGTAAAGGCAACCATTACAAAATATTATACTACCATTATGTGCTGTTAATTGATTTGAAAGTAGTCTAAAATAAATAAAAATTAATTTAATAGAATAAATTTTTTTTTTTTATAAAGTTTTATGTTCATTTTATACTAATTACCTAGAAATATTCTTTATTAAAATATAGTGCATTTTACTCCCGCATGCACTTTCCAACAGCAACAAATTTATATGCACTTCCTTCTCTTTTTTTGTTATGTAGTATGGACCAACAACCGTTTTCAATTTTCGGTCGAACCAGAACACATTTATACTTATTTCCTTATTGTTTTTTTCAAAATACTTTATATCCTTCACATCAGTTGGAAATTTCATTGAAGTGAAGTTAAGTATTGTACCGGACTCAAGCGTAATAATTTGCTCAGAAATATCATTAATGTTATAAATTGTCTGTCTGTGTACATGACTGGCATCACCATTATAAAATGCTGCTATAATACTCCATTTAAAACAGAAGACGTCATTATTTTGGACGTTTATACAAGCACGTTTTCGTATTAGCTCTATAGGTGTTGGTATATACTGGGATCCGGATAATGGTGATGCCTTGTTAATATTAATTTCCAGACATTTAATTTGGATAAGCGTCCAACCAGAATCTCTTTCTTGAAACTCAGACATCTTTGCTTTAATCTTTTCAAATTGAAGTGTAAGAGCTGAGTTTATATTGTCTGCCCTTGATAAACGTATCATTTCTGTATTGTGATACATATCAGTTTCGGGCTTATCAGGATGTGCTGGTAGCTTATATCGAGCTGTCAATTCCAAATTAAATTTCACAATTATGTGCTCAGCCAGACAATTATTTAATAATTTCTGAACGTATATTTGTCCTTCTTTCAAATATTCATTCACATTCAAATTCCAATCTCCTTTCGGAAAACGATTTGTTAAAAGTCGAGATTTAAATGAATTTTTTATCAATTGAATCCGGTTTCCAATTTTTTCCTGTACATTTTTCTTATGTTCGGGTTGTGAACAATGAATAAACCATTGTTGAGGTTGAATTTTAGCATTACAATCCTCACACATAGTAAAAGTTTCTGCACAAAACTCAGGCTGTTGTTGTTTAAATGGTATATTTGATTGTAACATCGATATACGCTTCCTAGATGCAGCCGATGTTGAAGGATATTCATTCTTTTCTTCTACTTGTTGTTGTTGGTGTTGTTGTTGTTGTTGCGGTTGTTGATGCTGCTGTTGTTGTTGCTGTTGTTGTTGTTGCGGTTGTTGATGCTGCTGTTGTTGTTGCTATTGTTGTTGCGGTTGTTGATGCTGCTGTTGTTGTTGCTGTTGTTGTTGTTGCTGGTGTTGTTGTTGCTGGTGTTGTTGTTGTTGCTGTTGTTGTTGCTGCTGCTGCTGTTGTTGTTGTTGATGATGAAGAAAATCTGTATGAATTTCATCATGTTTTTTTTTCCATTGATGTCATGGATATATGATTACATATATCACATGGCATATGGATTGTGGCATGTTTTTTTAAAATTTTTTTATTTTTATATTGATTTTGGCAAATTTTACAAATTATTACACAAGCCATTATTATTTTTATATTTTTAATTCTTTTTTTATTTTTAAAAGCACAAACTTTCTTAAGTAAGTATACTTTAGAAACTAAATGAAAAGAATATATTTAAACCTTATATACACTTCAAATATCTATACAGTCGATCACCCAAACAAGCAAAACAACAACAACTTCTAACCATCTGGCTACCCACAAAACAACAACATCTCACCATCTGGCTACCCATAAAACACACACAAAAAAAAGGGCTTATCAGAAATGTGTGTTTTTCTCCCAAACAATCCATAAACACACACAAAAATAAAAAAAAATATTTTTCCAATTTCTTCTTCAAGGTCTGTCTGTGTATATGCCCATATTCAAGACACACTCCAATACAATACCCTTATCATCTCACACCCCATAAATTATTAGTTTTAATATCACCGCTTTGAAAAAAATTGTCCACAAAAAAATTTTTCAAAATCAAGTGCATCTACAAGTACACAGTATGTCTGTCTGCCTATTGATCTACATGCATACATATCCACAAAACTAAATCACATCTTTCTCAAGTGCATCTAGGTCTGTCTGTCCGTCTATCGATCACAACAAAAGAAAGGCTTCAACAATGCACCCAACACTTGTGCATTGCTCCCCCAACATTTAATTTTTTTTTTTTTTTCTTAATCTCAGCTTTATTGCTATCCTATAAAATTTAACGACTTTTTTATTACTTTGTTTTGAAATTTTTTTTTAAAATTTGACCTACTTTAACACGTGTTCATGAATTTCCCCCCTAATTTTTTCCAAATTCTCAGCTTTATGGCTTTTTTAAATATTTTATGACATTTTTATGGCTTTTTTAAAAATTTTATAACATTTTAATTGCTTTTTTAAAAATTTTATGACATTTTTATTGCTTTTTTTAAATTTATGACATTTTAATTGCTTTAGAAAAACAACGATGACCTTTAATGGCATTAATTACTCTCCCCCATACTAAACCTATAGGAAGTTGACCTTTTAATGGCCTAAAAAACCAACGATGACCTTTAATGGCTTTTATTGCTCTCCCCCATACTAAACCTATAGGAAGTTGACCTTTTAATGGGCTTTTGTTCCAATTGGCGCTAAACTCTCAATATACATATACTGTCAACACCAAAATTGGTCAAAGCTTTAAGAATTATTGATGATAGTGCCTTCACATCAATTGACACATCAACGTCATCAATATCCTTTGAAGCCTCTTCTTCTTCTTCCCTAACAAATTTTTGTTGTATGTTGAAATATCTTAAAGATAAGGAAATCTGGCTTTTCCCCGACGAATCCGTGCTTTCGACAAAAACTATCGAATATAATTTTGATTCATATAACACATATGTATATACATAAATATTGCATATTCAGACTAAGGCTTATTAATAATTTAACCGCTGGCATTATCAAGTCAGACGTTTTGTCTTTGGATATAGATGGCACGGCGGTGCGCAAAATGACCCCAGGAAATATTGCCCCAAAAGGAAAATGAAGAACGGCCCCAAAATTTTACATGAGACACAACAACACGCAATTTTGGGGAAATTTTTTGGTTTTTTTTTGGGTTATTTTTCATTTTTTCGTTTTTTACTTTGGGGCTATTTTTCGTCTACTAATAAAAAATGCAAATTTTAAGAAATGAAAAATCGCCCCAAACATTTTTACACAAATTTTATAAAATTCTATGTACAAGTTTTTAGGGATAGTATAAAAAACCCGAATTCTTATACCAAAGTAGAGAAAATTCCTGCCGGTTATGCAGAGATGCTTTAGTTAGCGAAGCCCGTGTTTGTTATACCATAGCGGAAAAAATTCTTGCGCATTGCCGAAAGATCAACCATGTTATCAATCTTACGAACTTTAAAACCAGAACTGTATAATTATTCGGATTATGAAATCGGGATTCTAAATTTGGGATTTTTAGTTTCGGGCATATGAACTCCACCGAAAATGTTTAATGTAACTTTCTTTGTGTTCTTTTTGGGGTTAAAATTCATTATAAATTTTGAGGTGATTTTTCATCATAAAGAATTACCTCAAATTTAGGGTCATATTTCATTTAATTTTTAGGGTTATTTTTCCTTTTTTTTGGGGTAGTTTTTCATTAAAAAAATGGGGCCATATTGCATTATGAAAAATAGCCCCAAATTTGAGGTCAATTTTCATTTATTTTTTGGGCCATATTTCGCAGCTGCTGTGATTGAATGTAGAATAATAATTTTTTGAATACGGTTAACTAGATGTTTAATTAGAAATATCTAATAAATAATTTTTAGGATTAAGATTTGGATACTTATTGAAAATTTCGTTAAAGATTAAATAAAAAAAAACAAAAAAAACCTTGCTGGGATTTCGAAAAATTTTGTACTTTAAAAAAAAATATTATTATTGGGAATTCTTGTATTATCAAAATAAACAAAACATATTTTTATAATTACGCGCCTGCCGTACGCTTAACCCGCTTAAAATTGTTCCACACAAGTTTGGACTAAAAAACTTGCATAGATATGTTCTTTTGAAATAAAATAAGTAAAAGTGCTATAACCGGCTGTGGAATCTTTGATACCCTCCACCTAGAAAAAAATATTTTATAAATGCAGGTAAGTATCAAGTATTGTGGAGTTTTGTGGTAGTTATACACAGTAGAATGCATATGCATTACATGGCATTTAATAAATCATCTGTTTTTCTGCCGATATCCCAACAAACGCAACTAGCTCATTAATTAAATTAAAAAAGTTTAAAATGATATTGGCTTTGATTTGCAGTGTTGTAAAGTATAGACAATGTAGCGGCAATCTGAAGTTCATGACATGTGTTCTGGCGCATTTCCTTGAGTGCCGGTTTGGGAGAGGTTTTTTTTTCTTAAATTTTGGTATTTTAAAGCGATGATCATCTTTTATCAATCATTGAACTGCAGATAAGCTGGCTTAAACGCCAACATTTGCCCTAAATTTGCTTGCTAAGGCATTGAAATTCGATGCTTCTGTCAAAATGACGCTTTTATTAGTGTGTACAGTAGGGTGGGTCACTGATGTATGAGAAAAAATAAAAGTTCTCGAATCATATTCTAATAGCAATATTTTTTTGTATTTTGTTAAAACAAATAAAAATTGCAAAAAAAAGTTCAAAAAAGTGTCATCTTGAGCCCGCGCATGAGCTCCTAAGAATTAAGAATATTTGAAAAAAGTCAATTTTTTAAAATTTAATATTTTATTTTCTATCAATTATTATTAATTAAAACTAAAAATATTTTGAAATAAACTTAAAAAAATAAAAATTTGGTTCTTACACAACATAAAATAATAAAATCCTTTTTGGTCACAAAATCTTGTTTACTGTCAAATCAGGACATCTCTCGTCTTGATTCAAGTTTCGTCTATATTAAACCATCGCTTGACTTTTTCAGCGCAAAGAGTCATGAATGCTTCTGACACTATTTTCACGAACCTAAAAGTCGTTAAAATATAGTAATATGCTTTTCTGCAATACAATGCTATTGTTGCTATATTAAAAATTTAACAAAATTGAAGGTCAAAGCGCGGGCTCTTACACTAAAAATAAATTAATAATATTTTACAAGGATCTAATTCAGACATAAATACAACATATTTACGCTATTAGAAGTCGATTAGAGAAAAAATATTTTTTTGACCCAGCCTAGTGTACAGTGTGTACGAAAATTTCCAAAGACACTAAAATAAATGTATAAAAAGGGCTAAATAATAAAATATTTCGACAAAATTCGGGTTTGTTCGTTTTGAAGTGTTTCTCGAGAATTGCCTATAAGGCCCATAGACATATTTTTACTAAATTTGGTAGTGCAGTTTCTAGTTTTAGGAAACTAATGATCGACCAAATTTAACGACATTATATTAATTCGTTACGGTCTTAGGCATACTAAAGTATTTTCTTAGAGTTGGCTTCATATTGGCCCCATGAAATATTTTGGACCTATCTTTCCGGTCGGCATTGTAAGTTTCAGTCCTACGAAACTTTAATAAACAACAAATCGTGAAGATGATTTTGATGTCGATTGGCTTAACGAATCTTTCGTTTATATCCCATTGCCGACACTAAACACTGGCTTTTATGCGTAAACACCATCATATGCATATGTAAGTAATCCATACGTTGCAAATTTCAGTTTTAAGTGTTTCAATCTAAATGATGTTGCAGAAGGTTTCTATAAAGTCAAAACAAACGCCGTCAGTCTGGATGACATTAATCCAATACTACCACGGATAATACACCCTATCAAACATTTGTATGTATAACACAATTATAACCACCAGTATTGTTCCGACGCAATGGCAATATGCCAAAATCATACCGAATGAACTTTAAGGGCGATTCAAGGCCTCCTTACTCTTACGTAAACGTATACGTTGCTAATCAGCTGTTCCGTTTTCCTTACCAAGCTACTGTGCAAATAGGTACTCTTACGTAAACGTAACGTTGCGTTGCGGATGAACCTGATAAAATTAAAATTTCTCTCCGTTTTTACGTATCAGCTGTTAAGAATTGTATTTTTGTTATGAAGCAGTGTTGTCAACAAAACTTATTAACCAACGGTTTACTTTTAAATTTTATTAATGAGATTCTCAACAAAACATTAATTTAAATTTGATGTAATGAAATTCAATGTTATGGGTTTGTTGTTCGAACTGAAATTAATGTTGGCTTTATGTGTCACAGAAACCAAAGTTATCGGGTTTGTATTGAAAATAAAAGAAGCAGCTTTCAGCTCTTGTTTATTTGTTGGAAATAAATATTGTAATTATTTGCATACAGTTTTGACAATGCAAATAGAAAAAAATCAGCGCATAGTTCCGAATATTCGCCTTGACCTTATTATATTAAATTTATATATGTACATATTATTTATTTTTATTTGACCTTTCTTTTTTTATAATTATTTTGAATTATTTAAGTTTGAGGTCTTTTTTAAAAAAATATATTATATATATTTATTTTTCTCATTATTGTGCTATCCTTTGGTTAGCATCTTTAGAAAATTAAATTAAGTTTACAATAAAATATTATAAAAAATTTTTTTTTTTCAATTTTTGCTTAGACACATATTGGTTGTATCAAGTTTCATTTGAAGAGATATTAATAAGGGCTAAAAATATGTTAAGGTCCATAACTCCAAAACTAGATTCTCAGGCGCAATAAAAACTAGATACAAAATCAAATTTTTTAAAGCAAATTTTGTGCTGGATATGTAAATATATATCAATGGCACTTTGACAAAACATCTTAAGTCAAATTCAAAAAGTCGAAAAAAATTTTGCTAATCATACGAATTTTCATTCAAAAAACATTTTTAAAATTTTGTATTATAAACGAAATTTTTCTTTAAGTTTGGTTTTTTTATTATTTGATAAAAATGATTTTTTCAGCGAGTTTTTTTTAAAGCTTTTTGCTATCTTATCACGACTTAAGATGTTTTGTCAAAATGCCACAGATATGTATAAGGTATTTCATTTTTTTGTACAAAAGCGCCGGTATCGGTATGTATTGGCGATTTTAAACAAGAATGTTAGCAACATGTCTTGCAACAAGGCTGTGAGCAAAATCAAAACAAATAATAATTTACATACATACATATGTACGAGTACACACATACATCTCAACACCATATGACACGTTTACGTTTTTGTAGCAACTACCAACATTTCAGGCCTTTAGAGACGAGCTCAGCAAAACCATATAGACATATAATCAGTGTTGCCACTTTGTGGGTAATTACCCGAATTTGGTATAATTTTTACTGTCGTGGGTAGAGCGTGGGTAATTTCTCTTAGGTGTAATTTAGGTGTTATTTGAAATTCTTAATTAAGATACCCAAAAAAATCAAGATTCGATTTCAAAGATAATATTTATTTCTTTTTAAAAAGGCATAATCTTCTGAACCAAAATATCGGTTTCTTTGTCAGAAAAGACTTCAATCAATAAAAATACTTATATATTTTCAAAAGTTTGGTTATAAATGTCGCAAGATAGACTCTTAGATTTGGATAAATATGTCTATCATAGTAATTTAGAACCTAAAGTTTATTGAAAAAAGTAATTCAAACGAAAAACTAGCCTGTGGTAAGAAATGTTTCCAATATTCCAACATATCGACCCCTTTGCGCGAAATTATCGTATATGCCAATTTTTTTGAAATTTAGTTTTTGATGCAATCTTGTTCTACATTCAAAGAGACGTAACCTGGCAATATATTGTAGGCGAATTCCACTTCGTCTTATCTTATCTTATCTAAGCACATGTATATTTTCATTTTGATATTGCAAGTGAAAGCAGAGAAAAGTAGAAAAATGGCTGTCCTGTAAAATTTGGTATTTGTAACATACGATAATTGAACGTTCAAATGCTTTAGTTTAAAGAACATTCAACGCCCTTAATTGAACTATGCACGCATTTTGTTTACTAACTAAGGTATAACGGGTATTTTTTTAAGACCATGAAACTTAAAATGGTAGACAACATACAAAAATGAATTGAAGTCGCAGATTATTACTCAACATTACCATTCGAAACTTATTTAAAACAAATAGGCACCGCGCCTGTCCTAAACGAAACGCATTGCAGACGTCCAATTTTGTTCCTCTTTTTCGAGCATTGCTGGCTGCATGTCACGAATAAAATGAACAATGTTGACCAATTGATCAGCATAAACCAGTGACTTCACAGCCCTACGTAAAAAATCAAGAGGTGACATAGCGCACGGCCTTGATGTCTAATTGACAGTTTATTTTCTCTAAATCGCCTTGGTTTGTGAAAAAATAAATTGCTTCATTTAAACCATGAAGTCGCCTATATGTTGCGAAAATCGATGAAAATGGCTGATTTTTAACCTTTCCTGGATATATGCAAGCAAATGTAGAACTTAAACTCATTATTTTAGGAGTTTCAAAATTGTTTTAGTTCTTTAATGTTATATTTGTTAATTTATTTTTAATCACAATAAGAATCTTAACAGCTTGATATTCTTTCAACGAGTTTATTGAGTTTTTGCTTCTTTGTAAATGTCTTTTTATTAAATAATATTTCAATTTTATGACAGGTGTAATATCATTTAAATCGGGTAATTTTGCTTCATCTCAAGTGTAATTTTGAATTATGCTGGTGGTAACACTGCATATAATAAACAAAAATAGAATAAAGCTGGAGGTCCACAGTGTGGACTCCACACCACGCGTTACTCGCTGTTTCGCAACATACGCAGCTGTCAAAAAAGTAGAATCTGTGTAGTTATACGTAGTAAGTTACATGCACAAAAGCGTATGTAGATGCCTTGAGGCAAAAAGTAGGCTTACTTTCTACTTTTGGAAGCGTCACAAGCAGCGTTCGAACAAATCAGTTGATTTTGACAAATTAAATTTTATTTTTAGTTGTGCTGCTGCTGCATAAAAAGCGTCGCACGTAACTTGAAACGTAAAACGCAAGTAAGGTTAGAAAAGCACGCACTGGAAACCGCGAAATATGCGAAGCAAACGCCTTGCTATTCCCATAAATCAAACAACTCAATTTCTAAAAGCAATAAAGTGCGATTAACCCTTCGATGCATGATTTTTTTTCCTTCAAAATAAAATTTTTTTTTTATTTTTTATATGTTATATGTACAATTTTGATGGCAAAAATTTAAATTGGTTTGTTTTCGATGTTTCTAGAAGAAGTTAAGAAACATTGCATATATGCATGTTTATGCAGGTAATCGGAAAAAATTTAGTTTATTATACACAATTCCATATGAAAGCGATCACCTTATGGACGACCCCTCTCCGATTTTAAAATAAATAGTCTCAATCGATTGCCCAGCAAAAAATAATGTACCTACAATATGCCCTTCTGTCGAACTAATTCTTTGCTTCTTCTCGCGATGTAAAAAGATGTTTGAAACTGTTCAGAAATCTTGCGTATAGACCATGATTGAGGCAGCACAGATAAAATGAGATATTTCTCCGGAAAAGTGGTCGCTTAATTGAATTTTCCGTTTATTTATTTCAAATGAAACTGTTTGAATTCTTAAGATCAAAATTCGATGCAATCGACAAAGTAACGTTTTTCTCAGACGGCGCGGCTTCTCAGTACAAGAATAAAAAAAATTTTACAATCTTTGCATAATTGAAGAAGAACAAAACTGCAAGGTCGAGTGGCACTTTTTCGCGACGTCCCACGGTAAGGGCCCATGCGATGCGTTAGGGGGAACCCTAAAACGCATGGCGACTAAGGCAAGTTTGCAAAGGCCATATACTGACCAGATCTTAAATGTACAACATTTGTTTTCGTGGATTCAAAGCAAGGAAATTGCCATTAACATAGTTTTATGCACTCAAAAAGAACACGATGCCATGGAGCGACGAATTCAAAACAGATATAATAATGTCAAAACTATAACTGGAACGCAAAAGTTTCATTGCTTCATACCAAATATTTCTGTTATGTCAATTAATGTAAAGCGGTACTCTTCGTCTGCCGACGTGCTAAATTTAAAGTTACTTTAAATTGAAATTTTTATTTAATATTGTAATTAAGTATAAGCAGCAAAATAAGAAAGATTTTTTCTTCATAAATGTATTTTTAACTGTAAAATAATTTTTAAAATGTATTTTTAACAAGGTGGTCTCTTAAATGCTCTTCTCCTGTCCAAACAAGGAGTCGGGGCCCATTTTTTTATTGCTGATTCTTAAAGCAAAAATTATGAGGAATCCAAAAAAAAAATAGCCGGAAAATTTAGGAGCTTCTGTGGAAAATCGGAAAATTTAATTTTCATGGGAAAATTTAAAGGTAAATTTCTAAGAAAAATTATGAAAATTTTATTTTTCAATTAAAGCCTTCAATACCTTTCCAACGAGCTATCACTCGTTGCGATCGCTTTAGTAGTTTTTGTTTAAAACAACTTTCAATGAGGTCCCTTATGAAGAATTCTTCAATTTTTCACATGACAGTGGTGTACACCACCACTAAACCAGTCACTATAAAAAAAAAAAATTATGTAGGTACATTATTTTTTGCTGGGCAATCGATTGAGACTATTTAATTTAAAATCGGAGAGGGGTCGTCCAAAAATTTGCCAATTTTGATCGTTTTCATATGGAATTGCTCCATATATATTTTTATAAAAAATTTAAAGTTTTAAATATTAAAATATTTAAATTACATTCGTACTTATTGTTTCGAAAATACTATAAAGTCTATTCAGAGTGAAACTTTTTAAAACAATTTCTTGATTTGTTGAAGCATAAGCTTGTATCACATTTCTCACATTTGACGAATGTATATCCAGTACATCCTGGCAACTTGCACGTAAGCCGATTTTCTAACCACTTCGGCCAGTGATCTGTGTGATCAAGTCGAACCTCATTTTGTAGAATTGGAAAACTTCTCTGATGTTTTCTCTAAAATATGTATAGGAACAAATTGTTTATGCACATACATATAAGTAAATTTATATTTTTGCTATACCTTCAGAGCAAGATTTTTTGTTACGTCCGAAGGCCTACCCCATGGTGTTGATATTTTTCCCATTTTGCAAAGCGATTCTCCCACTTTTAAACGAAAGTCCGCCAAACTTTCTTTGACGACATTGCCTTTTTGTGCTTCGGCACGTTTATATAAAAGCCACGCATTGACCAAGGATGTGTCTATCAAGTGGTAGGAAAGGCGCAAGTAACATTTTTTAGAGCGGATTTTGATTTTGTAACGTCCGATAAATGAGTCTAGTAAGTCAACCCCACCCATAAATTTATTATATTCTGAAACAATGCTGGGGCAGGTAATATTTACTTTTCTTCCTAATTTTTTGTCAAATCTTTCAACTGTTTGTTCAGGGTTCTTGCCACAGTAGTTTGACATTAAGTTGACAATTTTGTTGTCTCTCCAGGAAACAACAGAGATATCAAAATTATCAATGTTTGCAACATATTCATAAGACTTTCCACGTGGTTTTTTTAACCTTATTTTTTCCTCGACAAACTTTAAGTTTGGAATTCTATTCCGCCGGACTGTTCCAAGCGAATAAATTCCACGGTTAGCTAATGTTAACATTAATGGCAAGGATGTATAAAAATTGTCAAAAAATACTTTAAAATAAATAATAAAAAATAAAATTTGTTTTTGTTTTCAATAAAAATATACGAAAGAAATGTTCTTATCGTCATCGTGGGCCAGGCAGTAAATATCCAAAACTTCAATTAAAAACCAACAGTTCATTGAAAACTCACAATTGTTATTATTTTTGTATTTATTAAAATTATATACCACAATAAATGGGATTATAAAATACAAAAATCGAGTAAGAAGAGCTGCTAAGCCTCCAATTAAAGAATTTTTTAAACCGCCATTTTGTATGTTCCATGCAGCGCGTAGGATGCATTTTTTTCTTACCCGTTGCATATGTTTATTTAACTTTTGTTGTATTCCGCTCTTTATTGATAGAACTTACAATTATAAGATGCCAGTAGCATGCCCGATATGGTTTTCGTAATCATTCTACTTTGAAAATTTGATGTATTTAACTAAATAATTTTAACAAATAGAATATGGGAATTATTGCTTCTTAGTTTACTTTTTAAACATGAAAATAATCTATATTTTTCTTCTTGTACTGTTTGTGCTTCTATACAAAGCAATTAAATCGTGTTTACCTTCTTTTGAAGTTATAAAACTTGGACTCGGAAAGATCTTTGGTTCCCGAAAAAGTGTACTTATTTTGGCCATAACTTTTTCGTATCTGAATCGATTTTTCCGTGTTCTATGTTCTACTAAAAACTTCCGATATTTTGGTATAATACTCATATCCATAGGACATATGGCAGCCCTAAAATGTAGGTTTTTATACAATTTTTAATTTTTTTTTGTACGGGAGGTACCACGCCCACTTCTCCAATCCCGCCCACATTTTGTAGGATGGTGTGTATTGACAACCTCAATGTATGTACCTAATTTGGAAACTTTGGCCCTTGCCGTTCTCCAGATATACAGCAAAATGTAATAAAAATACAACAACCACAAGGGATTTTTGGGAAAAATTAGAGGTAGTCGTGGTTTTTTGCTCATATCTCAGCCATTTGTGTACCGATCTTTTTGAAATTCAACAGCAAACAATTTCGGACCATATGTGACATAAATGTATAATAACCTGGCCCCCATCATATATGGGGTCCTCGGAAAACCCATTTCAACGGACAGACGGACATCGTTAAATCAACTTCGCTTTTCATAAGGACCCAGAATATATATACTTTATAGGGTGTAGGATCAATATTGTAGAAATTACAAACGGAATGACAAACTGATATATACCCTTTTACCTTCGGTGAAGGGTATAAAAACCTCTCCCAACCCGGCACACAAGAAAATGCGCCAGTATTTTGCAAAAGAACACATGTCATGAACTTCAGATTGCCGCTACATTGTCTATATAAATTTTGCGTTTGTTGGGATATCAGCAGAAAAACCGATGACTTATCAAATGCCATAGTTTGCACATGTAATGCATATGCATTCTATTGTGTATTACTAGCACAAAACTCTACAACACTTGATACTTACCTGCATTCATAAAATATTTATTTTCTCGGTGGAGGGTATCAATGATTCCACACAGCCGGTTATAGCACTTTTACTTATTTTATTTCAAAAGAACATATTTATACAAGTTTTTTAGTCCAAACTTGTGTGGAACAAATTTAAGCGTGTTAAGCGTACGGCAGGGGCGGATTCAGGGGGGGGAATAAGAAAGTTCCCCCCTGTTTTGTTTATTTGGATAATACAAGAATTCCCAAAAATAATGTTTTTTTTAAAAAAATTTTTTGGAAATCCCAGCAAGGTTTTTTGTTTATTTTTTTATTGAATCTCTAACGAAATATTCAATAAGTATCCAAATCTTAATCCTAAAAGTTATTTATTAGATATTTCCAATGAAACATCTAGTTTACCGCATTCAAATAATTATTATTCTACATTCAATCCCAGCAGGTGTCATCTATATCCAAAGACTAAACGTCTGACTTGATAATGCGTGCGGTTGAATTATTAACAAGCCTTAGTCTGAATATGCAATATTTATGTATATATGTATGTATGTGTTATATGAATCAAAATTCTATTCGATAATTTTTGACGAAAGCACGGATTTGTCGGGGAAAAGCCAGATCTCCTTATCTTTAAGATATTTCAACACACAACAAAAAGTTGTTAGGGAAGAAGAAGATAAGGCTTCAAAGCATATTGAAGACGTTGATGTGTTAATTGATGTGAAGGCACTAGTTCTTAAAGCTTTGACAAATTTTGGTGTTGACCTAAAAAATTGTGTAGGCGTTGACACAGATGGGTGTCCTCTGATGTCAGCAGAAAATGGAGTTGTTAAAAAATCCTGGAAACCGCGAAATATTCGAAACAACCGCCTTGCTATTCCCATGAATCAAACAACTCAATTTCTAAAAGCAATAAAGTGCCATTAATACAAAAAGTTGTATCGTTTGTTAAAGAAACGACAAAATTTTTTAAATATAATCATCCTAAGCGACTTGACGACTCAATTTTACACTTGGCAACAAGTGTACATCATATAGTAGAAGCTTTGGAAAAAATATCTGAGTGGAAAGGTAACTCCTTAGTACTTTTGAACTTATTTGCGGAAGATACATATTAAGTGTGATACTTATTGTAACACAGCCGCTTAGTATCATTTTACTAAAGCACGATATAAATCTTTAAAAAGGATCAAGCCTTATCAAAACTTTAGTCATGTGCCTTGAAGAGAAATGAAATAAAGTCGGAGAACAATTAAAAGCGATTTTTGAGAAAGTTAAAGTTATTTGATTCAAATCGAGGTTCCAATCGAAAAGACAAGATTTGAACGAAATAATCACTTCCAAAATGTTGAAGATTACTGCCGAGTTGCAGGTTACATTCCTCTTATTAAATTTATTTTAGAAGATCTCAAAACACCTTTCCCAATAAATATCCTAAATGTATTGAACATACCTAAACATCTACCTCAAAGTGAAATCAAGTCATATGGACAAATCCTGTGTAACGAACGCTACACTCGCACGTGTTTTCTGATTGATATTTAAACATTTGTTGGCCTTTCAAAAGAGATAGCTTCAACTTATATGTAGTATTTAGTGACATTAATATGTACTTACGAATGGCATATATCATAATTTCTTAGCAGGCATTTGTTGCGAAATAACTGATCACAAACTTTTGTGACGCACGCCACAAAAATTGGAAGCAACTTTAAAATTTGAAGTGTGTTTTCCTAATTTGCGAATTTTGCATCATAAGGTATACAAAGTCTATTTCCTAAAAGAAAGATGAACATAAGAGAATTCTAAAATCTTTTATTCGCAGCTAAAAATTTTGTGATTTTTTGATAAAAGCCGTGAACCCTTTGTGACGCATTATATATATAAACTAATTTTGTGATCATTAATGAATGTATGAATCAATCAATCTTTTTTTTAACGAAATGAGTCTGCTGGCTGTAAAAAGCTCAAAAAGCACCTAAAATAATGTTAAATTCATGTATGTATAACATTAAGGGATCAGGGGTGGGTTAGTATTTGGTAAAAATTATTGTTTTAATGATCGTCGAAATCCATATTTTTTAATATAAAAATTAAATTATACATCTAGTCTTATATTCCATTAAAAAAAATTAATTTTAAAATTTTTTTTTTAAACCACAACTAGCTGATGAGCTGATTATATTTGATAAAAGAGACTGAACTGTTGCATTGGCAACAAACATGGAAAATATCTGAAAATCTATCAGATAACGTTGTAGATGTTTTCATAAACTGTGATGAAGATATCTACCCAAATCTAAGAAAAATATTTAAAACTTTCGTGTCAATGCTCGCCAGTAATGCTACGAGCGAGAGGTCATTTACTAGTAGTAAATTACTACCATTCGTCGAATAAAAACATGGCTGAGATCAACAATGACCGAAGATAGACTGGTCTATCTAAATTTGCCTCACAAGGAAATCATTAATTGCTTATTTAAAAAGATTAATTTATTTTAATTTCTGTATATTGAACGGATCTTAAATGTTATTTAACCTTATTGTTTTGTTTTTTTTTATATAATATACACATATTGTTTTTCATAAACTTTTAAACAGAAATTTTTACTTTTTTGTATCATACAAAATTCCCCCCTAAGGCTCAAGCTGGATCCGCGCCTGGCGTACGGTGACAATATATTCAAAACAAAATTATAGAACAGTAGTTTAAATATTTGTTAAAGCACACACAAGTAAGTGCCCCAGAAAGAAAAGCTACACAGGCGACA
This sequence comes from Pollenia labialis, assembly GCA_949318255.1. Lineage (NCBI taxonomy): Eukaryota > Metazoa > Arthropoda > Insecta > Diptera > Polleniidae > Pollenia > Pollenia labialis. The sequence goes on along the minus strand of OX439140.1, from coordinate 144,956,783 downwards.
CGTTTCAAGTATTGATTTTATAGTCTGGATCCGCATAAAGAAAGTTTTCTTCCGCAAAGACCGAGTTTATTGGTGAGAGGGAAGGAGAAAATGCTATTATTCAATCCCTTCTTACCAATAAACTCAGACTTTCTGAAAGAAAACTTTCCTTGTGTTAACACAGACTCATTCCATTAAATACAATTTTGGTATTTTCAGTCGAAAAAAGTTACTGTCGTACGTCTTAAATTTGGAAGAAAAAATTTTTATTTCGTTCAAATTATGATTATTTTTTAACCTGCCTATACTCACGCATACGATCTGTGAAATTAACTTATCGGATTTTATAATGAACGAAGAGCGTGAGATTTTTGTGATTACTTTTTACTGTATCATTCTCAATAATCTTTAGATTAGATCAGGGGTGCTCAAACATGTTTTGCATATGGTGTCGTGCTTTTGCATATGTATTTCGAGAGAACTTTAAATTACAGAGATACGCAAAACTAAGCGCAGAAAATTTATTTAAATTTAATAGAAAGAAATTGTTTTGGCTGTAAAACATTTAAGATAATACAATCCAAACGAAATTTTCTATTTATTAAATTGACTTTTAAAATTTTAATATTTAAAAATTTTTAAAAAACAGTAAGAATTGGAAATTTTCCAATATTACTTATAAAAAAATTCAGTGTGAACTGCGAGCATGTTTGGAAATTAAAAGTAAGAAATTTATCTAAAAAAAACTTCACTAAAATCTTCTACAGTGCTGTTTCCACTTGACCTGCAATTTATTGTGTAGAAATATTTATATGAAAATCACTCAGTTCACAATCACAATCAATTTCTTGTCACCTGGAAACAACACATAAGTCTTGGCAAAAAGTACGAAAAACAGAAGAAAGGAAGAAATATGAAAAATAGATAATTGATAATCAATTACAACAAATTTCAATTAGTTCAAGATTGACGTTTGACTATGACTATGGCGCAAACGGTAGAACGGCAAAGAGTTCTGATGATGGGAATGTGGTTATTATTATTAAAAATATGGTAAAATCGACTCGAGTTCAATTCCGTGTTCTGTCAAGAGTAAAATTATCAAAAAAAATAAAAAATTGTATTCATTTCATGTTGTAAATTCCTCCCTTCACAAAACATTAAAAATAATTTTATGCAAATAAAATTTTATGAACTAAAGCCTAATTTAACTGCCAGGCAAGAAATTTCTTTTGCATATTTATATTGAAAGCAATAATAAAAAAGTAAAATTTGTTTTTGTTTTCAATAAAAATATACGAAAGAAATGTTCTTATCGACATCGTGGGCCAGGCAGTAATTATCCAAAACTTCAATTAAAAACCAACAGTTCATTGAAAACTCACAATTGTTATTATTTTTGTATTTATTAAAATTATATACTACAATAAATGGGATTATAAAATACAAAAATCGAGTAAGAAGAGCTGCTAAGCCTCCAATTAAAGAATTTATTAAACCGCCATATTTGTATGTTCCATGCAGCGCGTAGGATGCATTTTTTTCTTACCCGTTACATATGTTTATTTCACTTTTGTTGTATTCCGCTCTTTATTGATAGAAGAACTTACAATTATAAGATGCCAGTAGCATGCCCGATATGGTTTTCGTAATCATTCTACTTTGAAAATTTGATGTATTTAACTAAATAATTTTAACAAATAGAATATGGGAATTATTGCTTCTTAGTTTACTTTTTAAACATGAAAATAATCTATATTTTTCTTCTTGTACTGTTTGTGCTTCTATACAAAGCAATTAAATCGTTTTTACCTTCTTTTGAAGTTTTGTTGTTGTTTCTACACCAAACTTTTACAAAGATATTCCATTTTAGATTGTTTTAAGCAATTTTAAGTGTTATTTGTACTTTAATTTTTGAACACGGCTCGTACTGAAGTAAGTAGAAAAACCTTAAATTTAGAACGAGTTTTTTCTTTCCGTGTATGAATATATATGTATGTATATAACTATATTTGTTTTCTTCTTTTAAATACTTAGAGATTTTATTGATTCCTAAAATTCTTATTTTATTATTTGTTTTACCCGTTGACGTAGTTTGTATTTTCATGAACTTCTTAACTACTACATTAACAAATATATCAGCATTAATTTTCAAATAAATATTCGTTCTAAGTTCCAAGTGATAACACGTATAAATATCAGCTACAAAACGAATCGATTTCAGTTAATTTAAAGTTTTAGAATGAAAACAATCAAAACTTTTTTAACGGTTCTACTCATTTGTAGCCTACAATCGTTGCCTGTTTTTGGCGATAGTACTATAATAGAAGTGGGACAATCAGGTTTTGCAGAACTATTCACTAAAATGACTGAAAATGTAAATACATTGGCCAATGTCATAACTTCGAATAATGTTCCCTCATCTGAAGCCAAAGTAAGGGAGATTTATAAACAATTTGCTGAACTTATTCTTGCCAAAGCCATAAATGAAGTTGATCCAAACAACAATTTACTTTTATTCCCTGACTTGTTATCGGCTTTTGATAAGCCAGAGGATTCGGTATTTTTTGAAAGTTTTCTGCGTGCACAGTGGCCATTTTACGACAGTGTTATCAAAGGACAACATCAACTTAGATCCGCAGTTTTAGAAAAGCTCGCGCACATATTGTATAAAATAAGAAACGATGATATGTACGCCAAGAGGGATCAGAGCTTGAAATCAATTGTGGAAAAAATAATACCCCTACTGCCTAAAAATATAAGATTGCTAACATTTAATAAGCATGTTTGTTTGCAAAATGTAGATCAGATTAATTACATGTATTTAAAAAAAATATATATGTATTCACGTGATCCCCAACTTCTGATCTGGAATAAGAATTTTAACATGAATGAAGCATTCTATATTGAGGTTGAATTTGAAGAAGTTGATGCTGGAAAAAAACTTGTAGTACACCTGAAGAGTGCTGAAGACAAATTATATTTCACTCCTATTAAATCCTCAATTTATGGTGTTCCGGGCAAAAGTCCCCATACCCAGTGGGGTATCCAGTATTTGGATAATTTGCGTGTTTCCTTTTATAGTTTTAATAACTTAACAATGTGCGGTGATTTAAATAGTAATAACAATTCGGTAGTACTACGTGATGAATCACAAGGCAATAATTGTAATTGGTATGTGAATGCGTGTTAAGATGTTACGTAAGCATCATTATTCTTTAACGAAGGTTTTTCCCTAAATTTTATTTTCCTTCTGCTATATTTTGTAATTTTTTAATATTTATTTTTATAAATATAAATATATTTACATATAGATTTATCTCTTATATGTACACAATTTTAAATAAAGTTCAAATAATACGCACTATACGAAAATTTGTGTTAATTTCATATTATAGAGAAGTACATTTTCTACATTCATATTCTGATTATTTTATTCTCTTTTGTGCTTTTCGTTTTTTATACCCTTCACCGAAGGTAAGAGGGTATATATAACTTTGTCATTCCGTTTGTATGTTCCACAATATTGATCCTACACCCTATAAAGTATATATATTCTGGGTCCTTATGAAAAGCGAAGTTCAAATCCGGTTGCCCGTGTGTATGTTGAAATGGGTTTTCCGAAAACCCCAGAAATGATGTGGACTAGGTTGATGTATATTTATGTCACATATACGCCGTTTAAGTTTGCTATTGAAATTCAGCCAGATCGGTCCAAAAATGACGGAGATATGAGCAAAAAACCACGACTACCTCTAAATTTTTCCAAAAATCCCTTGTTGTTGTTGTATATTTTTTATTTCTGCATATCTTGAGAACGGCAGGAGCCAAAGTTTCCAAATTAGGTACATTCATTTAGGTTGCTAATACATACCATACTACAAAATGTGGGCGGGATTGAACAAGTGGGCGTGGTACCCCCCGTACAAAAAAAATTAAAAATTGTATAAAAACCTAAAATTTAGGGCTGCCATATGTCCTATGGATATGACTTATATATCAAAATATCGGACATTTTAAGTAGAACATATTTTATAAAAAACTCGGGAAAATCGGTTCAGATACAAAAAAGTTATGACCAAAATTAAAATACCCTCTTTCGGGAACCTTAGATCTTTCCGAGTCCAAGGTTTATAACTAAAGTAAATGGTAAATTTTTTCTTTAACACGTCGGTATATAAATCTGCCAAATCGGTTACAAAATGGCTGAGTAATAACCGAAATACTGAATCCCCAAAAATTACTCTTTTTATACCCTTTACCGAAGGTAAAAGGGTATACATATGTATATAATAGGGTGGGTCAAAAAAATATTTTTTCTCTTATCGACTTCTAATAGCGTAAATATGTTGTATTTTTGTCTGAATTAGATCCCTGTAAAATATTATTAATTTATTTTTAGTGTAAGAGCCCGCGCTTTGACCTTCAATTTTGTTAAATTTTTAATATAGCAACAATAGCATTGTATTGCAGAAAAGCATATTACAGTATCTTAACGACTTTAAGATTCGTGAAAATAGTGTCAGAAGCATTCATGACACTTTGCGCTAAAAAAGTCAAGCGATGGTTTAATATAGACGAAACTTGAATCAAGACGAGAGATGCCCGGATTTGACAGTAAACAAGATTTTGTGACCAAAAAGGATTTTATTGTTTTATGTTGTGTAAGAACCAAATTTTTATTTTTTTTTTAATAATATTTTTAGTTTTAATTAATAATAATTGATAGTAAATAAAATATTAAAATTTAAAAAATTGACTTTTTTCAAATATTCTTAATTCTTAGGAGCTCATGCGCGGGCTCAAGATGACACTTTTTTGAACTTTTTTTTTGCAATTTTTATTTGTTTTAACGTAATACAAAAAAATATTGCTATTAGAATATGATTCGAGAACTTTTATTTTTTCTCATACACATTTAAGTTGATCATTTCCGTCTGTTTGTTGAAATTGGGTTTTCGAAGACGGGGGCGTTGTTGTTATATGGTTCTGTCACATCGGCTCCATTAAGATCGACTGCCTTTCATTTTTTTCATAAAATTCCATGTTACTATTTTCTTTTTCTATACCTATTACAAAAAGTAACGATTTATATGACTTTTGCGTTTTGTTTATTTATTTATTTATCTATTTTCCTGTATATATAGAAAGAGAAAAAGTTTCCAAATTAGGTACAAGCATCTTGGTTATTAAAACACAACATCCGACATAATGTGGGCGTTTACATAACTTTTTTTTCTTATTGCACCATGGTGAAGGGTATATACGATTCGGCATAGCCGAATATAGCACTCTTACTTGTTAATGCTTACATTTATTTTTCACTTTAGTATTGCCAAGTTTATTTTTGATTTGATTTTAACATTTGACAAACATTTGAGATCAAATTGATAAAACATTTGATATCAAATGTTTATTTTCAAATCATTATCAATTTGAATTTAAATGTTAAATCAAACAATTGAAAAACGTTTGAGATTTGCATTTGAAGTCAAATGATAAAGTTATTTCATATCAAAAGTTTGACTTCGTGTTTGTTGGGTACTAATGCACGGCATTATCTTCACACAACCACATTCAGTAGACAAATATACATGAATATTATGCAGATGTTATTCCATACCCATGAATGTGTTTTGGTTATCTGCTATACATATAAAATATCCATGTTTAAAAAAATACCTACAGTATTTATGGCACTTCTGTGCAGTGTTGCCAAAAATTGGAAACCAAAAATGGCTAAATTTACGGGGAAAAATGGGCTAAAAAATGGCTAAAAGCTTTTTTTAAATAAAAACACATTAAAATTCAATAACAAAACATATGTAAATAATTCATTTAAAGTTGTTTACGATAAAATTGTAAGTTAATATCAATTTCTTAAATAAGAATAAACGTTATTTAATATTTTGAAAGATATTTAAAAAATTAAATCATCGATCAATTTTATGTCGTTATTGTTCATCTCATAGGAATCACTGGTGCGTATTAGTTTGAAATAATTTGAAGGTAAATCATAATCACAACCACATTTACCAACCTTTTGATTCCAGATCTACAATAAAAATAAGTAAGAAAATATAGTCGATCAACCCCTGATACCCTGCACCTCATTAGAACCTGTGTACCAAATTTTATTAAATGATTTGCAAATTTTCGATCTGTACTTCACGCACAAGGTTTACATGGATAGCAAGCCAGCCGGACAAACATCGTTAATTCGACTCAGAAACTGGTTCTGAGTCAATCGGTATACGAAAATAGGGGCTTAGGACCAATATTTTAATATCAGCACAAACACCGATGTTTGTGTTGATCCATTTTATAAATTTATTATTGGAATACTGTTCCTTTATTTTTAAAGATGGTTCATCATTATCGTTTATAGCGATTCTATAAAAAAAATAGGACCACGAGGGGTGGGAGAGGGCAATTTCTGCTTTCCGAAGCTATTTGACAGATATTAATGAAATTTTAAACATGGGTAGATTCATATTTATATAGACGCTTAAGCTATGTATTTTTAAAAAAATATATGAAAACGAGGGGAGATAGGGGGCAATTTATGTCTCTCCAAAACTATCCAACAGATCTTAATAAAATTTTAAATATAGATAGATCCATATTTATATAGACACATAAGTAGGGTGATCGATCGAATAGAATTCGATCGGTTTTAACCGGTTATTTTAGTTTTGCCCAAATCGAATATTTTAAAATGCCCATTTTTCGAATATCGAATAAACCGGTTATTTTAGTAAAATAACCCGGTTATTTTAGTAGTGTGTAATTTATATACATTTTCCTTACTTTTCTTATATATGTACCCGTAATTTAAGTATTTTTCTAATTGAATATTTGGCAAACTTAAACTTTTTTAAAAAATGTCAAAACAAAATGTAACAAAATTCGAAAAAACATTATGAGCAATGTAAATACAAATCGCTTATATAAGCGTCTGCTCTTGTAACAAAAACCAAAAACAATTTAAAGTATAACAAAAAGAGTTCAGCTAAAAAAGTTATAAGCAATTTGACAGTATTATAAATACTATATATGTATATCTTTATAAAGATGTCATCTCTGGTGATAATATCGAACTGATTTATAAGACAATTCGTGCTTAAACGGCCCTAAAATGATAAGTTGCAAAGGTTCTTCAACGTCACGACTTATTAATCACTTTTAATTAGTCTACAAGCTTGACCTAAATATACGCCAAGTAAAACTTGACTCTGTTCCATGTTGTTTTAAAGAGACTGTAAATAATACTTAACTATATGCTGCCAATGATGAATGAAAAATTCTTTAAGTAGTTTTAGCATATCTTCATGCTTAAAACAAGAACATACCTGCTGAATCAACGTTATGGGAAAATTTATCAGTTTTATTTATTAAAACAAAATTGAAGGAATCAAAAATGTCCTGGAATGGTTTAAATTGTGTGATCGACGAATTGACAGATATTTTATACAAAAAGCATGTTCATATTACTATTGTTTCTATAATGCTGATAATAGATTTTGTTTGCAACTTTTTAAAAACATGTCTTAAGTTTACTGCTTCATATAGACCAGCAACAAATTAAAACTCATTTACAATAAATTTGGGAAAATATGTCAAATAATAAATTTATTAAATTCCTATATTTTTAAAACCAAAGTTTTTCAAAAATTCTAAAGCTATGTTCACACCTATTAAATATTTGACTCTTAACGTAACCACTAGTTTTCTTAAATAATTGTTTGCATTTGCAAAACGTTTGGCTAGAGCAAACATTATTTAAGGGTTTCTTAACTACATTATACATAAATGCAATTATCACCTTAGACATAAAGTTTAGCAAATTACCAGAAATTATTTAAAATAATGCTTAAGTTTAATCAATTTACTTTACTGGTCACGCTTTTTTTGATTTTATCGTCAAATATTTGTTAGGTCTGGACATACCTAAGTCATATCTATGTATTTTGTTCGTTCCTTACCTTCGTGAATTGTTTTGTTTTTATTTTAATTAACTTTTTATTGCAAAAATTAATTTGATTTTTGTATTTTTATGTATTAGAATTAAAACCGGTTATTTTTAAAATGCTTAACCGAAACCCGGTTTTTTTAAAATGCTTAACCGAAACCCGGTTTTTTTAAAATAGCAACTATTCGGAATATTCGAAAACTGGTTATTGAAAAAAGTCGAATAATCGATCACCCTACATATAAGCCATGTATTTTTTAAAAAATATGACTAAAAGGGAGATAGGGGGAAATTTCTGCCTCCCCGAAACTATTTAATAAATTTTAATAAAATTTAGAAAATATAAATATAAAAATATCAAAGCGTTTTGATGTTGATGCAATTATCTATTTTCATTCTAGTTCTCAGTTTACTGTTTATTAAGCCCAATAAACAATTTAAATTTAATTGTTCATAAGAATAAGAGTATTTTTCTTGATACACTTGAGAACTTATTATTTACATGAATTGATTATGTGAGTTTTTAAGTAGTTTTGGGATAAAAATTGCTAAAATGCTAAATTATTATAAAAATGTGATAAACTAGCACTTAGCACTTTTTTTGAAAATCTTAGTGCTAAATCAGAAAAATATGTGCTAAATCTAGCACTAAAATTGCTAAACTGGCAAGCCTGCCTCTAATACACATATTTTAAGTCAACAAATATTGTTAGTGCTGATTAACACGCTTCTGGGTGTGGTCCACAACTTTTGAGTTTTATGGAGAGAGAGAGAGAGATGGGAAAATGGCATTCTCTTCTCCCTTCTCTCGAGAAAACTAAAGTTTTTATGGCTATGCCTGAAGCATGTGAATCAACACTTATTGTTAAAATGCTTAACAAAAACAATATATGCGTAGTTAAATAAAGAACTATTTTATACGCATTGGTTTTTTAAATATGTTTTCTTCGAATTTTGCGTTTAACTTTTATTTAATTATAATAAAGTGCTAGTTATTTTTTACATACAAAACACAGCTGTTTTTGTTCATTTTAAAACAACAACGCAACTACCCAATAAAAAATTTTATCATTTTGCGAAGCATTAATGGTAGGTACATTTAAGAATATACGCGACAATTATGCGCTACGCAATAAGACATACAGAAATGCAGTAAAGTAAGTGAAAGAACTCTCAACAACTTTTATACAAAAAAAATAAAATTTCAAGTGCTACGGCATTCCCTTACCACGAAGCAGGTTTGTAAGGGAGAATACTAAAAAATAACTGTATCAAAACATTCAGTGTTTAAGGCCTATCGTTACATTTTTGACACATAAAGCGCATTATTCAGCGCATATAAAAATTGTTGTGCATAACGATCGGCCTTAAACACTAACAGCCAGTGTTGCCAGAACTTTTAGAGGAAAAATCAGCAAGAAACCATAATTTTTCATCAAAAAATCTGCAAAATCTTCGTCAGGGTTTTAAAAATCTTCAATAAATCTTCGAAACACATTTATTACATTTTTAATGTAGTTTATTAAGAAAAGGATATGACAATTCATTTCAAAATATGCGGCCATGTTCTGGAATTTGAAATCAATGGTAGTTTAATAAAGCATGCTAAATAAGGATTATTCACATCTTTGTTATTTCAAACAACAAACTAAAAGTTGATTGCTTTAACTCTTTCAGGTTAACCACCTTTTCAATAACTTAACAAGTGCCGGTTCACACACGTCAAGTTTGACTCGTCAGGTCTTGAGTTTTATGAGAGAGTGGAAGGAAATGACATTCTCTTTTCCCTTCTCTCCTAAAAACTCAAGACTTGACGAGTCAAACTTGACGTTTTTTAAGATAGTCGAAGATAGATCTATGCGAAATTTTGGTGCTAGGTTCCGGTGGTTTGCCATTTATATAATTTTGAAAATGTGTAAACTTTTTTTGAACCGGGATTTCCCCAAGTAAAAACAAAACCATGATATGCTTTACTTAAAAAAAAATGATTTGCTTAAAAAATCATGTCCATTGCGTAATATATCGTAATGCAGAACCTGTCGATTTCATCTATGCAACCGAACAAATTAAACATGTTTTTCAGATTTTCACCATAAATAAATTTGTATGCCAACCGTCATTGATTAAAATTATCATAATTTTTAAAATAAATAAACTTTATATAATGCAAAAATGTGCCTGCTTTAGTTATTAAGTTGCATATAAAAAAGAGTGCCTGAAGGAGTTAAACTATCAAGAGTCATATTGAAAATTTAAAATAAATCAAATATTGCAATTATGTATTAAAGATATTTACACATAAGTACATATGATATATACTTACGTATGCATATTGTTTCGTGTAAAATCAGATGACATAAGGACGGCGATATTAATGTGTCAAACATTTTTAATTTTAAAGTAATCGTTTGTAAAAAAATTTCGTTCTAATACAACTATTTCCAAACTGTTCTTCTATGAACGGTTGATATATTTCGTTTATCAATGCAAGAAGTGGAAATAGTACAAACATAAGTGACAATGTAAAAAAGTTTCCACCGAGCTAAAAAATCTGCACTTTTAAACCAAAAATCTTCAAATCTGCATTTTGGCAATTTAGGGTATAAAATCTGCAAAATGCAGATAAATCTGCACTTCTGGCATCACTGCTGACAGCCGTATTCATAACAAAAAGTTAGCCACAGTTTGTACACTACGTACAGCGATCTGCTAACTAGAATGCCGATTAAGCCTAGCAGCTTGTAAGCACAGAGTTTATTCATAAGAAACTTTTGTCCATCTGCTAACTTTTAATAAATCAACTCTGAATTTTAATGATGCCACATTATATTACTCAATGCAACACGTTTGCATTAGTCATCGCCGGCTTTTTTTTTTTTTTTTTCCGCCACATAAACAATTTTAAAAAGTTTTTAAAATTAAAATAAAATAAAAAAAAAGATAGAAAAATTAAATAAAACAGTAATTTAAATAAAACCAATCGAATTGTTGAACAATAAACAGCTGTTTTTCACAAATTGGCAGCTCGTTAAAAAGAGTTTAGCATATCATTAGCCAGTGTTTGGTATGTACATTATAAATAACCTTGGGCTTACTTCATGCCAAATTTTTATTATGAATACGGCTGTGAATGTTTTGATACAGTTATTTTTTAGTATTCTCCCTTTCAAACCTGCTTCGTGGTAAGGGAATGCCGTAGCACTTGAAATTTTATTTTTTTATATTAAAGTTGTTGAGAGTTCTTTCACTTACTTTACTGCATTTTTGTATGTCTTATTACGTAGCGCATAATTGTGCGCTTATTTTTTTAAATATACAACTAGTGCTTCGTAAAATGATAAAATTTTTTATTGGGAAGTTTTTACATACGTATGTATGTGTCCTTATATATAAAATAATTCAGCAAATATAGTAATAATAGAAAAATAGATCAGTAATTACAATTAACAGAAAACTTAGTTAAAAATCAGGGCTGCCAGATTTGACGATTTATCGTCATTTTGACGATTTTTGTTCCGAAATTGGCAAAGTGACGATTTGACGATTTTTTTCTGAAAAGTGACGATTTGTTCAGTCACTAAAGTCTGAATAAAACATTGAATTTTCTGACAATTTCGTTTTTAGATATTGTTTTACAGCCGTACCTTAGCTAGAGCGGAAGGCGGAACGTTTTCTTTCGCTTAGCTTTTACGCCGATATGCCATACCAAAGCAAGAAGTTCAACGCTGTGTCACGAGCAGTAGTTACAGCTTTCTTGTTTAAGTTATGAATAAAAATGGAGATAAAAACGCTAGATTAACCAAAAAATAGTTAAATTGCCATTATTAGTTAACAATGGCGGCAAACTTCACTATAAAACGAGCTGTCGGAATCGGATTTTCCAATTGCAAAGCGCTAACGCCGCCATATTCAAAAACTAGAAAACGCGTGCCGCTTTTGTTAAGGTGCAAGTCTTAAGAAAATCTTTGATTATTTTCAGAGTACAACAACAACAAAGATACTCTTTATCTTAAAGTCAAACCATCATCGAATGAACCTTTTACGACTCTCTGTATAAATTATATTTTCAACATTTATACGGCGAGCATTTCACGAGTTGTAAGATAATATCTACATGAGTCTCATACAATACTTGACATGACAGTCTCGTTTGATTATCTTTACCCACGTCTTAAACGATTGAAGAAGCGCCTTTCGCTGCGCTATGCAAGAATCTCACTCGTGTTACACTTTTTCCTGTGTGAGGAATCTTCTACGATTAAAAAACGAGGTCGTCGATGATTAACAACGCTCTTCATATGACTCCTATTAGCTTTTTGAGGATTGAAAATACTAGCTGGGTATGAAGTAAAAATGGGGAAATCCTGCGTGACGAACGCTACATTCGCACGCGTTTTCTGATTGGTATATACACACTTTTTGGTCTTTCAAAAGAGATAGCTTCAACTTATATATAGTGCTTAGTGAGATTAATTTGTACTTATGAATGACATACATATATCATAATTTTACGAATGACATATAAATAATTTTTAGCAAATTTTGTATCATCAGGTATACAACATCTAATTCCTAAAAGAAAGCTGAATGTTAGAAAATACTTAAATCACTTGTTCGCAGCCAAAAAAATGTTGAGAATTTTCATGTATAATATTAATAGATCAGGAGTTGGGTAGGATTTGGCAAGATTTATTGTATAATTGATCGTCGAAATACATGTTTTTTAATATTGTATTGATGTATAATTCTAGTCTTATATTTCATAAAAAAAAAACTGTTTCTGGGATTTGCCCATATGTTTTTGTTTCAATGTTTTTTTTTTATAAAAATCGAACAATAATTGTTTTCAAAAAACTAAATTTTGAGTTGCCGATTTTTTTATTTTTTCTCAGGAAACTGACGATTTCCTCACAAATTTATCTGGCAGCCCTGGTTAAAATAGAGAAATATTTAAATTTTACAATTAAGGTAATTATTTCGAATGCTATTGATTAAATTGAAGGTATTTTAAAATTTTGTATATAAAAAAAAATTTTAATCAATAAATGAATTCTTTTGGAGCTTTGCTTTAAATCCAAAATTTTCCAGATGGTGGCCTGGCTCGATGCATCAGAATTCTACTCAAAAAACTTTAAGTTATTTAAGAATGTCAGAAGAGCTTGTTTTTACCGATGATTATGCAATTAAAAAAGTAAAAGATATATTCGATTTAAATAACATAAGAAGTCAATTAGAATTTGTATTTTCCAATTACGGATATATTGTGAAACAATAACTAATTAGGAGGGATTTAGTTCACTTAATACTCAAATTAATTAAATGGCAGAAAGTAAAATTAACAATGGAGAAGGAAGAATATTAAGCCCGACAAATAAAAAAAATAAAAATAAAACGTTATGCAGAAGAAATTAAGGATTTCAAAAAAGGCAATAAATATCAAATACTTATGATCTGATCTGGAATAAAAGTGGGATCTGAAAATAATATTTTTCAAAATTAATTGGCATTCTTCAAGTACAAGACAATGTTTAACTTTTAATAAAACAGCATTTATTTATTTAAATAAACAATGATATATTTTATTGCATATTTTAAGCATACATTTTAGATTTTTTAGTCCACGAAAATCTCGTCCCTACTTATTACTGGTGAACTATAAAACTTTATGCATTTCAAAGTTTAAACTTTGTGGTAATAATTAGGGGAAAGGGCACCTTTGAACACTTTTTGCTTTCAAGCCTCATAAAAATTAATTTTTTTTAATTATTAACTTTTTACATAACTCAACTAATGTGTATGGATAGAATCTTTAGTTTATGTATACAAGTAACTTATTTTTAGTTCGGTTTTAAATTTTGCGCCACGGAAAACTTCTGCTTGAATGGTCCCAAAACTGCAACATCGCGAGGCTGAAGACGATGGGTACAGTGAGGAGGAAATGTTACAAGAACGATACCATGTTCTCGGCAAAAACTTATAGCTTCTATTGTACAATGGCTTTCATGATTATCCATAAAAAGTAATATCATGTCATTCTTTGAACATCTTGTATGTTTTTGGATGTGTTCAAGAACTTTGATAAAAAGAAAACCCGTCATCCAACCACTTGTAGGACTGTTAGCATATCCGACACTACCGACTGGAGCTCCAGCAATCATATTATCGTGATATCTAGCTGGTGGAAAGATAAATACAGGAGGAACTGCGTTGCCAGCTGCATTTACAATAGCACACATAGTTATAAGCTGTCCTTTCTCAGCAGAAACACACTGTCCAACTTGTTTTTGATCCTTTTTTGCTATTACGTTTGTTGTCAGGCCCGTTTCATCTAAGTTTAATATGCGGTCGGGAGTAAAGTTAAACTTAGCAAGTGCTCTCTGGTAATTGGTTTGGAATTCTTTGACGTTGTGCTTATTAAAGCTTGTTCAACGTGACAAGCTTGTGTTTTCAGGCTTTCGAAGTGAAAGGTTAGTGTGTCTTTTCATGAAGCTCTTAATCCAATCCATCCCAGCTTGTCTATTTTCAGACCATTGCTGGGGGCATTTTTTTTAGGAGTGTGGCGTTTTGAAATGCTAACATCCGGCCTTGCAAGTATGTTAAACCATAATTCATTCCTGAGCTTCTGAGTAAATAATTTTCAAGCATATCTTCTTCAGCGGTGGTGAAAACTTGTCTTGTGAAGAAATTGCTTGAATAATCTTCACCTTTCATTGTTTTGTTTTGTTTAAATCCCTTAATTCTATAAAATAAGGTATTCGGTAAAATACCGTATAGCTGAAATTAATAAATAAAACTAATAAATACCCACCCGGGTGACAATCTCAGTTTTATTTCTTTAATAGCTCTTTCAAATTTGCTTCAGTTAAAAAGACAATTGTCTTTCCAAAAAAAACTGAAAAAATTTTTGTGACGAAAACTTCTTTAAAAAAACTAAAAAAAGAGTTATGACAATAAATTCTCCTTATCGCTTACAGAGTTACCTAAATAAGAGCGGCAAGCGTCTGCTTAATGTCAAAACGTTTCATTCTCACACAATTTATACGCAACAAACCTTTAGAATGTGAGTTCAACCAGTGTTACCGTTCAAAATTTTCAAAAAGGGGCACAAAAAGGGGATTTTCAAAAAAAAGTGTCACAAAAAGTGGAATTCTGAGAAAAAAAGGGGCAACTTTAAAAACAGGAAAATTTAAAAAAAACGTATGTATTTATTAAATTATTTTAATCGAAAACTAAACATAACAAAAATTAAACTTCATATTTATAAAAAAAATACATTATAGGTATATAATACAAATTGTTTGGGAAAAACACACATATATATATGTGTATATATATACATATATCGTGAAAATACATGCCTTGTTTGCAAGTAAACGATAATGAACTGTTGCATACAATTTTTATTTCAATTATTTATACAAAAACAGTTACTAATTACTTATAAATAAAACGAACTTAAAATAGTGTAATAACAATACTTACAAAAACAAAAAATAGTTCATAATATGATTTGATACAAAAAAACTTTACATTTAAATAGATAGAGATATGTATATATGTAAGTATATGTACATAAATATTTGGCACTTGGATTATTTTACTTTTTTAACAAAAAAATTAAGTTACGAAAAAACCTCGAGGAAAAGGCATATAAAAGTATTGATAGGAAGATAGTAAATATCAGGTACAGATCCATTTTTTTATAAATTGCAGTGTTATGTTGTTTCTTCAACTATTAAATATCTATTTGTCTGAAAACGTAAATCTATATTTATTAATCAATTCATCACTTGGAATCCAATCTTCCAAGTCATTTTGATACAAATTTAAAACGGATAACATAGACTGACAGGTATCTACTTTCAGTCTATTTGTCACTTTATTTTTTAAATATGCTAACTTAGAAAAAATCCGCTCAGCGGATGCACTACTATGTGGTAAAGTAAAAACATACGAAGCAAATTTATACAAGTTTGGATATAAATTGTCACCCAAACAGTTTTTTAAATTGCCAATTTCGTACCAAAATATTTCAGGCTTCGATATTTTAAAAATTGCTTCATAGCTTTTATCGTTTGATCTGGTTTCTAAAAGTTTGAACTCTTTTACAAAATCATCTGGGTTAGTAATTATATCAATAAAAACGGAAACAATTTCAAAGTAATTTATATATATCAAAGCTGGCAAACACATCATTGATTGACAGTGTAAAAAAAATTTGGTTCAAAAAGGGGCAAAAGGGGCACAAAAAACTACAAAATGATACAAAAGGGGATAGCAGCAGAGCTGATGTTCCGACGTTTCATCATCCAACCCGCAGAATCTGCACTTAAACTGGTGGTACCTGAGACCACAGTGCCCCGTAAATAGGCCAACGAGCAGTCGAAGTTCCGCTTTTTCAAGCAGCAGAAACCTTCCTGCCCTGTGCCGGGACAGCGTTACAAATCTTTTGGACTGTCTCAATCCAGAAGTGGACGTCCATGCGTGAAGGAATTCACGCTCGGACCATTTTTGTAGCGTCCCCCTGATGTGACCCACAGGGACGCCGAAGAAAGGCTCAGGACCTATAAATGGACGACGAGCGCCCCTGTTTGCCAAGCAATCAGCCCTTTCATTGCCCGCATGGCCCTCATGGCCGGGAACCCAATACAAATTCAATTCATTGTGTTTCCCAAGCTCATTCAGAGACGCAAAACAGTTCAAGACCAACCTTGACTTTATCTCCAAAGAAGAAAGTGCCCTAAGAGCGGCCTTGCTATCTGACATTATATAAAGTCTCAAGCCCCTTGCCCTCCTCCTTAGACATTCCCCAGCACATTCAATGATGGCGTAGAGTTCCGCCTGAAATATTGACGGCTGTTTGCCCATTGGCAAGCCCCTTTGGAAACCATGGCCCATGATGCCCGCACCAGTATCACCGTTTACCTGTTTCGAACCATCCGTGAACCAGACCTGGTCCGCGCATGCACTCCACCAGGATTGGTTCGCCCATTGGTCCCTGTCAGGTATAAGGACATTAAAATTCCTATCTAATGCCACCCGTGATCGATATGCAGATCAGGCGGTAGACCTTATCAAGTATCACTCTAGCATTGACCTGTTCGGTCTTAGTCCACCACACCAGGGCGGCGTAGCACAATATTGGTCTAATAATAACAACAAAAGACCAGTGGATCATCCGGGGTTTCAGCCCCCATGTCTTTCCGAAGAGTCTTTGACAGGCATATATTGCCCTAGACGCTCTTCTAGTGACATGTACCAACTGAGCGTTCCAGTTGAGGGATTTGTCCAGAATGATCCCCAGGTATTTCACCTCATTAGAGAATCCGATAACCGCTCCGTTAAGGGTCGGTTCTTTCAGCCTCAGGATTCTCCGTCTGGTGAATGGTATCAAGGTAGTTTTTGCGGGATTAATGTTAAGTCCCCTCTCCCTGCACCAGCTAAGTGTCAAGTCCAGGGCCCGCTGCATGGCCCCTGAAATCGTCGCATCATCAAAACCGGTCACAGATATAACCAGATCGTCAGCATATCCATAGGTTCGCAAACCTATGTTATTAAGTTTTTCCAATAGCTCGTCGATAACCAAGGTCCACAATAGAGGCGATAAAACGCCACCCTGTGGGCAGCCTTTGGTTGCTTCAATGGTCATCGACGAACCACCCAGATCCAACTTAATCACCCTAGATGCTAGCATCTCCCTTATCCAATTCCTTATGAGAACTGGAATACCCTTCCTTGTTAGAGCAAAGTCAATTGCATCATAGGAAGTGTTGTCAAAGGCTCCCTGAATGTCGACGAACGCACACAGAGCTATTTGCATTGCCCCCAGTGCCCTCTCAATCGTACCCACGACGTGATGGATTGCGGTCACCGTAGATCTGCCCGATTGATAGGCAAACTGAAAGCGATGTATCGGGTTATCCGATAGATATTCATCTCTTATAAATCTATCTATTAGTTTTTCCATGGTCTTCAGGAAAAACGAACTGAGGCTTATTGGTCTGTAGGACTTGGGCAGATGTTCGGACCTGCCCCCAACCTTGGGTATAAAGACCACTTTAACCTCTCTCCATGGTTCTGGTACGTGGCACGCCAGTAAACTGGATCTGAAGATCCTAGTCATTTGGGAATTGATAGCACTCCCCCCCTGCTGAAGGCAGCATGGAAGGATATCATCCGGTCCCGGTGATTTGAATGGACTGAATTTGGATAAAGCCCATGCCACTCGTTTCACATCAAAGATTCTACCCGCCAACCTCATATTTCCTTTGGACGCGGAGGGCGACCATGTGGACACTCTTCGTGACAAGAAGGGTAGAGAATCAGGAAAGTGGGTCGCTAGTAGGAGCTCACAGGTCTCCTTTGGCGACTCAGTAAATGTATCATCTGGCCGCTTAAGTGTGCTAAGACCATTAGTGTGGTCCTGCGAAAGCGCCTTTTGCAGCCTGAGTGATTCAGGGAGACTGTCAATCCTGCCGCAATATTCACGCCAGGTTGACCTCTTGGACTTCCTGATTTCCCTATTATATCTAGTGAGCGCAGCCCTATATATGCTCCACACACCAGTTTCCTTAGCTTTGTTGAATAAACGTCTGGCTTCAGCCCTCAGACTCTCCAGATGTTCATTCCACCATGGAACATCCCTTTTAGGCCTGCGGATCCGGAGCCTGCAGCTCCCTTCGAAGGCCTCCCGGATGTTCGTACAAAGTGTATCGGATTCAAAATCAATGTCCACTGGGCTTGTAATCAAATCCCCCGACATGTTCTCAGTAAGAGCCAAGTGATGGCGAAAAATGTCCCAGTTCGCGTTTCTAGGGTTGCGATACGTTTGAACAAACGTCGAAGAGCATTCGATGTCGAACAACAGATACTGATGATCCGACAACGTAATGTCACTCGAAACGTGCCAGTTTTTAATGGCATATGAAAGATTGCTACTAGTAAGTGTGAGATCCAAGACCTCCTGTCTAATAACGTTCCTAAAAGTGGGCTCATCGCCCCTATTAGCTACAAATATATTGTTTACACAAATATACTCAAGTAAACACTCACCCCGTTTGTTGATATCGGTGCTACCCCATAAAGTGTGGTGGGCGTTTGCATCACAGCCTATAATCCACCCAAGGCCGCGCATTTGGCAATATGATACCAGCTCAGTGACCTCGGGAGTAGGAGCACTATCAGCATCCCCTGGCAAGTAGGCAGAGGCGATTACGACCTCATGTTCGCCCGCAATGGATGGGATCTTCGCCCTGATCGCCACCAGATCCCCGTGCAGAAATTCTGAAATAGGTAAATAGATTAAATCCTTCCTGACTAGGAGAGCCGCTCTCGGCCTCGAAGCTGCAGAGTTATAAATAAACTTACCTTGATCGTTGTGGAGCCCCTGAATAGCCCCAGAGTTAACCCATGGTTCCTGGATGAAGCAGATATCCAGGAGGTTTTTGGTGAACCTACGACATAGCAAATACGACGCTGCCTTGGCGTGGTGTAGGTTCACCTGAAGGCACTTCAGATGTCTGGTACCCTTATTTAGCTTACTGGCGATTGGGTACATTACTTCCTCCTGTTTCTACCCGCCATCTTCCTGCCGCGGTTGGTGCCCAATGCCGCTTCCTCAGCGGTTGTACCGTGGCCCTTTCGCGGTCTGCTATACGAGGTCGTGGAAGTGCTCGTGGAGGTTTTTCTCCTGATGGTCGGAGCATGCCCCCTCGAGCCCGATGGGACCTCGCCAGCTCTGTTGTTGTCATTTCCTGACGTACGTGCCGGGAGATCCTTACCCGTTGGGCCCGATTTGACCCTTCCAGTATTGGCAGGATTCCCAGCCGAGGCAGAGGTGGACGGTTTGACCGAACTCTCCCCTGAACTGCTAGCTTTAGCCGTGGCGGCCTTTATCCGGCCGGCTTTGTCACCTGGCTCAGTCCTCCTGGGTACGTCGTGCACTGCCCCGTGTTGACGGTTGGTGGGCCTAATGTGGACTGTTCCGTACCCATAGCCAATGTGGTGATTTTTCCGCCTAATTATGGATGCCGAGTTTGGGTCAATTGCAAAGGTTAACTCAGCAATGCTACCTTTACTGACCCGATTCAGCACTCTCCATAATTCGAGGGAGATCGTCATTCTGTCCTTCCACAAGAGACAGAATCCTGCTGGTGGGTGTGTCGGGCTTCTCAGGGAAATATCCAATGAATATTTCAGCCCTTGGTACCTCTTCCTCAGATACGACCTTCAAAACTGCATCCTTCCAGGGTTTTATTAAGGGAACATGTTCCCTTACCCAATCGGCTGACTTTTCTCCCTTGCAGTTGAAAGTGAGCCAACCTGGTTTAAAACTGCAGCCTGCAAACTGTGGTTTTACGCTACCCTTTTTGAGCTCCACAACCTTGTCCAGGACCGCAGTTTGGATAAGCTTCAGCTTATCCTCTGTCCATACACTCGTCGGAAAGTCTGCACGCAAAGAAAAAACATGGTTATATTATGATAAAATTTATGATTGTAGTCACCATATTAAGATTATTATTGAATCATATTATGACTAAATATACTCGTAATATTACATCATAATATCTTTGCCATAATCATATTATTATTATGTTAATTATACTAAGTTAAGAAGTTATCAAATTATTGTCATGTTAATCATAATAAGTTAAGAACTAATCATATTATTGTCATGTTAATCATAATAAGCTAAGAAGTAATCATATTATCATCATGTTAATCATAATTAATATAGAAGCAATCATATTATGATACAGCCCCTTTCATAACTGTCATAAAAATATAAAATAAATTTACAGCCTGTTCAACGATTTCGAACGTCAACGTTCGCATAGAAAACTACATTTTAAACAAAAACAAATTTTCGAATATTGTTTTTGTTTTACATATAATTTTCTATGCGAACGTTAACGTTCGAAATCGATGAACAGGCTGTTAATCTTTTTTGCATCGATTTTGTATTTTGTGGCTTTTTACAATTTTTCTTAATGTGAATTAAGCAGCGGAGTTCAATATAAGGCTTGCAAAAGAGCAAATTCAAAATCTGCAATACCTAGCCCATAGAAGGATAACGAATTGTTTTTCGGCTCTCCTGAAAAATTTGTTTTTAGACGTATGCGGTTGCCCATGAAATCCACAGAAATATCGTAACACTTTTATAAAATATAACGAAATCTCTGTGTGTTTTGTTTTTGGATTCTACAAAAAAACTACGATATTTTACATTTGCACTATTAAATCACTAATACGGAATGAACACCGCTAATATTTTAATTTTTTTAATTTCTTTAAACATATTTTTTTATGGGAAATTATCTTTAAATTGATTAACCGCTCACATATAAAATAAATGACACAACTGATACAAAATTATTTTACAAATGGCGCTTACATAATATTATTAGAGTAAAAATAGTTTGATTGCATCTTAAACATAATATGATAAATGTATAGAAAGTTATCATGTTATGGCTATTAAATATCATGATATGGTTGTGAGTAATATAATATGTTTAGAAAGTTATCATAATTTAGTTGTTAGAAAAATAATTATTTTTCGGTCAACAATATTCAAATTAATAATTGCGATAAACATTGATTTGTTTACAGCAACTATAATATTGTTGATATTAAAGAAAAATAACAATTATTTGTGTACGACAACAATATATTGTTACATTAAACATAGTGTTGTTGCCGTAACCATGCCCAACCATATTTTTTCTCTGCGTGTGGTGGGATTACTCCCAACCTGATGACATCGACCATTTCACCGTATGTGGGCTGGACATTTTGGTTTCCTGTCCCTGAGGCTTTTGTACTGGCACTATTGGCGGTAGTCGCGCCAGTCGCCATGCTGCCTGTAGCCCGCTTGGGAGGATTTGGTTTGTCCGGCGAGGAACCGTCCAAACGTACCCTCTTCCTGGGAATTTTTAGGTCACACAACTCATTGCGGACTTCCCTCATTGGTTTTTGGCATAGCTCTCGTGCCTTTTCAAGGCTCATACCCTCTTTCAGGTAGAGCTTTAGACGCCTACGTGCAGAACCAGGCAATTTTATCCTACCTTCCGCACCCTGGTTAGTTTCGGCTGAGGAGGATTGTTGCGTGTTTGGCACTGATTCCAGGAGCGCATCCTCTTCATCCGTTGGGATAGATATCTCAGTGGCGTTGGGACCAGCATCCCCCTGCAATAGGATATCATCCAAAGATTCGCTCACGGATTTCTCCGCTTCGCGAGCGTTAGGATCCAAAGACCCTAACGCAGGTTCATTTGTGTCCATAGGGACACTTACGATATTATTTATAGTTTCTCTTATTCTTATGAACAATTAAATTAAAATTGTTTATTGGGCTTAATAAACAGTAAAGGAGCATATAGACGACATGTTTTTGTCATCTGACATGTCAAATTTTCAAGCCACATGTAATTGTGCATGTCTGTCAAAATCGCTGTTTTACATAAGGTTTATAATATTCGGTCACAAACGTACATGTAATTTGCTTCTGACATTGTCTCTGTTTTTTTCGCATTGTTATTGCAGAAACCAAAGTAGTGCTCGGTTTTAAAACAGCTTGCTGGCGCCATGAAATTTTTTATTTACGCCGTAAAATAGTTTAGCCATCTTAACATTTTTTTCTTTTAATTCAAAGATACCAATTTAGGATTTTATAATAAAACGGTTTTTATATATATATTCACATAAATTCTATTCAATGGTAAGATGATCAAACATATCTCGGTATTGTAACAATTTAACTTCAGCCGGCTAATGATTCCGTCAATAGTGGACGCCGCTGCCGGTTTCTTCCCGGCATAGATTTCTGATGTCAGATGGTTTGTCAGAAGAAAATAGAGCACGCTCTAATTGAAATCTTGTCAGATGACTTTGCGTCTGACTTTTACAGAAGCAAAGTTAAAAAGGTAACACACGACATGTATGTATTTTGCAGTGGGAAATTTGACATGTCAGATGACAAATACATGTCGTGTACGGTCGCCTTAAACTGAGAACTAGAATGAAAATAGATAATTGCATCAACATCAAAACGCTTTGATATTTTTATATTTATATATTTTAAATTTTATTAAAATCTATTAAATAGTTTCGGGGAGGCAGGCATTTTCCCCTATCTCCCTTTTAGTCATATTTTTTAAAAAATACATGGCTTATGTGTAGGGTGATCGATTATTCGACTTTTTCAATAACCGGTTTTCGAATATTCCGAATAGTTGCTATTTTAAAAAAACCGGGCTTCGGTTAAGCATTTTAAAAATAACCGGTTTTAATTCTAATACATAAAAATACAAAAATCAAATTAATTTTTGCAATAAAAAGTTAATTAAAATAAAAACAAAACAATTCACGAAGGTAAGGAACGAACAAAATACATAGATATGACTTAGGTATGTCCAGACCTAACAAATATTTGACGATAAAATCAAAAAAAGCGTGACCAGTAAAGTAAATTGATTAAACTTAAGCATTATTTTAAATAATTTCTGGTAATTTGCTAAACTTTATGTCTAAGGTGATAATTGCATTTATGTATAATGTAGTTAAGAAACCCTTAAATAATGTTTGCTCTAGCCAAACGTTTTGCAAATGCAAACAATTATTTAAGAAAACTAGTGGTTACGTTAAGAGTCAAATATTTAATAGGTGTGAACATAGCTTTAGAATTTTTGAAAAACTTTGGTTTTAAAAATATAGGAATTTAATAAATTTATTATTTGACATATTTTCCCAAATTTATTGTAAATGAGTTTTAATTTGTTGCTGGTCTATATGAAGCAGTAAACTTAAGACATGTTTTTAAAAAGTTGCAAACAAAATCTATTATCAGCATTATAGAAACAATAGTAATATGAACATGCTTTTTGTATAAAATATCTGTCAATTCGTCGATCACACAATTTAAACCATTCCAGGACATTTTTGATGCCTTCAATTTTGTTTTAATAAATAAAACTGATAAATTTTCCCATAACGTTGATTCAGCAGGTATGTTCTTGTTTTAAGCATGAAGATATGCTAAAACTACTTAAAGAATTTTTCATTCATCATTGGCAGCATATAGTTAAGTATTATTTACAGTCTCTTTAAAACAACATGGAACAGAGTCAAGTTTTTCTTGGCGTATATTTAGGTCAAGCTTGTAGACTAATTAAAAGTGAGTAATAAGTCGTGACGTTGAAGAACCTTTGCAACTTATCATTTTAGGGCCGTTTAAGCACGAATTGTCTTATAAATCAGTTCGATATTATCACCAGAGATGACATCTTTATAAAGATATACATATATAGTATTTATAATACAGTGCACTCTGGAAAACGTCAACTAATTAAAACCGCGGGTGTTGACGTTTAACAAATTGTTGACGTTTACAAATGTAAAATTTGTAAATAAAAAACATATCGATAATGTGCTTTTAAACGTTTTTATTAATTATAAACTAAATCCAAACATAAACAAATTCAAAAAGGAAATAAAAAAGGCATTCAACCTGACTAAAACCATAGAAGACAACTGGAACTAAAAGAATACATTTTAAATGAGATCATATTTTTAATTTTACATGCACACATATGAATTTAAAAAAAATCTGTTATTTTTTTCTGCTGTTTTTTTCTATCCAACACTTGGAAGAGAGCCTTCTCTCTTAAACGTCCTAATACATTTAAGTCATTTTGCTCAACATTCTCGCATTGAACCCAATCCAAAGCCCTGTTAAATATTTCGACGGCTTCTCTATGTTTTATTGTCTGCACATTTGTATCTAAATCGTTCTCCTCATCATCGATCACTTCCAACTCCTCAATTTTACACGAATTAGAAACATTATCCAGGCGGATCCCCAATTTCTGAATTGATTTCATAAAATAAATGTGTGTGTGTACAAATGTGTGTATTTTAACTGCTGCTAAATTCGAAATTTTATTTTATTCAGAGTTGACGTTTTAGAGCTTTATGGTTGGGTTGACGTTTTAGAGTAGGCAATGTAAAAAAAAAAGGGTTGACGTTTTGGGATGTTGACGTAAACGAGTGTTGACGTTTTCCCGAGTGCACTGTACTGTCAAATTGCTTATAACTTTTTTAGCTGAACTTTTTTTGTTATACTTTAAATTGTTTTTGGTTTTTGTTACAAGAGCAGACGCTTATATAAGCGATTTGTATTTACATTGCTCATAATGTTTTTTCGAATTTTGTTACATTTTGTTTTGACATTTTTTAAAAAAGTTTAAGTTTGCCAAATATTCAATTAGAAAAATACTTAAATTACGGGTACATATATAAGAAAAGTAAGGAAAATGTATATAAATTACACACTACTAAAATAACCGGGTTATTTTACTAAAATAACCGGTTTATTCGATATTCGAAAAATGGGTATTTTAAAATATTCGATTTGGGCAAAACTAAAATAACCGGTTAAAACCGATCGAATTCTATTCGATCGATCACCCTACTTATGTGTCTATATAAATATGGATCTATCTATATTTAAAATTTTATAAAGATCTGTTGGATAGTTTTGGAGAGACATAAATTGCCCCCTATCTCCCTTCGTTTTCATATATTTTTTTAAAAATACATAGCTTAAGCGTCTATATAAATATGAATCTACCTATGTTTAAAATTTCATTAATATCTGTCAGATAGCTTCGGAGAGCAGAAATTGCCCCTTCCCACCCCTCGTGGTCCTATTTTTTTATAAAATCGCTATAAACGATAATGAGGAACCATCTTTAAAAATAAAGGAACAGTATTCCAATATTAAATTTATAAAATGGATCAACACAAACATCGGTGTTTGTGCTGATGTTTGTAACACCTTAAAATATTGGTCCTAAGCCCCCATTTTCGTATACCGATTGACTCAGAACCAGTTTCTGAGTCGAATTAACAATGTTTGTCCGGCTGGCTTGCTATCCATGTAAACCTTGTGCGTGAAGTACAGATCGAAAATTTGCAAATCATTTAATAAAATTTGGTACACAGGTTCTAATGAGGTGCAGGGTATCAGGGGTTGATCGACTATATTTTCTTACTTATTTTTATTGTAGATCTGGAATCAAAAGGTTGGTAAATGTGGTTGTGATTATGATTTACCTTCAAATTATTTCAAACTAATACGCACCAGTGATTCCTATGAGATGAACAATAACGACATAAAATTGATCGATGATTTAATTTTTTAAATATCTTTCAAAATATTAAATAACGTTTATTCTTATTTAAGAAATTGATATTAACTTACAATTTTATCGTAAACAACTTTAAATGAATTATTTACATATGTTTTGTTATTGAATTTTAATGTGTTTTTATTTAAAAAAGCTTTTAGCCATTTTTTAGCTCATTTTTCCCCGTAAATTTAGCCATTTTTGGTTTCCAATTTTTGGCAACACTGCACAGAAGTGCCATAAATACTGTAGGTATTTTTTTAAACATGGATATTTTATATGTATAGCAGATAACCAAAACACATTCATGGGTATGGAATAACATCTGCATAATATTCATGTATTTTTGTCTACTGAATGTGGTTGTGTGAAGATAATGCCGTGCATAAGTACCCAACAAACACGAAGTCAAACTTTTGATATGAAATAACTTTATCATTTGACTTCAAATGCAAATCTCAAACGTTTTTCAATTGTTTGATTTAACATTTAAATTCAAATTGATAATGATTTGAAAATAAACATTTGATATCAAATGTTTTATCAATTTGATCTCAAATGTTTGTCAAATGTTAAAATCAAATCAAAAATAAACTTGGCAATACTAAAGTGAAAAATAAATGTAAGCATTAACAAGTAAGAGTGCTATATTCGGCTATGCCGAATCGTATATACCCTTCACCATGGTGCAATAAGAAAAAAAAGTTATGTAAACGCCCACATTATGTCGGATGTTGTGTTTTAATAACCAAGATGCTTGTACCTAATTTGGAAACTTTTTCTCTTTCTATATATACAGGAAAATAGATAAATAAATAAATAAACAAAACGCAAAAGTCATATAAATCGTTACTTTTTGTAATAGGTATAGAAAAAGAAAATAGTAACATGGAATTTTATGAAAAAAATGAAAGGCAGTCGATCTTAATGGAGCCGATGTGACAGAACCATATAACAACAACGCCCCCGTCTTCGAAAACCCAATTTCAACAAACAGACGGAAATGATCAACTTTTTTACGTTCGGTGAACATAACATAAACATGATTTGAGTTTCCATTTTAAAGTACTTTACTAACAAAATGCATTAAAACTCAAATATCAATGTAAATTGTTCAACGTATATAAAAAGAATTGTTAACATATAGCAATGTTCTGAAGATTATGGTGATCTGAAACTCTTATCATATAACGTAAATATGTTGATAAGATTCAGCATTCTTTAGAAAATTCGGAGTATATGAGACATAAGTATACATCAACCTAGTCCACATCATTTCTGGGGTTTTCGGAAAACCCATTTCAACATACACACGGACAACCAGATTTGAACTTCGCTTTTCATAAGGACCCAGAATATATATACTTTATAGGGTGTAGGATCAATATTGTGGAACATACAAGCGGAATGACAAAGTTATATATACCCTCTTACCTTCGGCGAAGGGTATAAAAAACGAAAAGCGCAAAAGAGAATTAAATAATCAGAATATGAATGTAGAAAATGTACTTCTCTATAATATGAAATTAACACCAATTTTCGTATAGTGCGTATTATTTGAACTTTATTTAAAATTGTGTACATATAAGAGATAAATCTATATATAAATATATTTATATTTATAAAAATAAATATTAAAAAATTACAAAATATAGCAGAAGGAAAATTAAATTTAGGGAAAAACCTTCGTTAAAGAATAATGATGCTTACGTAACATCTTAACACTCTTCCACATACCAATTACATTCAGAGCCTTGTGATTTATCACTTAGAATTACCGAATAGTGTTTACTATATAAATCAGCGCACATTTTAAAGTTATTATTACTATTAAAGGAAACACGCAAATTATCCAAATACTGGATACCCCACTGAGTATGGGGACTTTTATCCAGAACACCATAAATTGAGGATTTAATAGGAGTGAAATACAATTTGTCTTCAGCACTCTTCAGATGTACTACAAGTTTTTTTCCACCATCAACTTCTTCAAATTCAACCTCAATATGGAATGCTTTATTTTTTGAATAATTCTCATTCCAGATCAGAACTTTGGGATGAGGTGAAGGATAAGAATTTTTGCTTAAATACATGAAATTATGCTGATTTTCATGTCTCAAACAAACAAACGGTTTAAATGTTATCAATCTTATATTATAAGGCAGTTGAGGTATTATTTTTTCCACAATTGATTTCAAGCTCTGATCCCTCTTGGCGTACATATTATCGTTTCTTACTTTGTACAATATGTGCGCGAGCTTTTCTAAAACTGCGTATCTAAGTGGATGTTGTCCTTTGATAACACTGTTGTAAAATGGCAACTGTGCACGCAGCATAATATCAAATATAACCGAATCCTCTGGCTTATAAAAAGCCGATAACAAGTCAGGGAATAAAAGTAAATTGTTGTTTGGATCAACTTCATTTATGGCTTTGGCAAGAATAAGTTCAACAATTTGTTTATTAATCTCCCTTACTTTGGCTTCAGATGAGGAAACATTATTCGAAGTTATGACGTTGGCCAATGTATTTGCATTTTCAGTCATTTTAGTGAATAGTTCTGCAAAACCTGATTGTCCCACTTCTATTATAGTACTATCGCCAAAAACAGGCAACGATTGTAGGCTACAAATAAGTAGAACCGTTAAAAAAGTTTTGATTGTTTTCATTCTGAAAACTTTAAATTAACTGAAATCGATTCGTTTTGCAGCTGATATTTATACGTGTTATCACTTGGAACTTAGAACGAATATTTATTTGAAAATTAATGCTGATATATTTGTTAATGTAGTAGTTAAGAAGTTCATGAAAATACAAACTACGTCAACGGGTAAAACAAATAATAAAATAAGAATTTTAGGAATCAATAAAATCTCTAAGTATTTAAAAGAAGAAAACAAATATAGTTATATACATACATATATATTCATACACGGAAAGAAAAAACTCGTACTAAATTTAAGGTTTTTCTACTTACTTCAGTACGAGCCGTGTTCAAAAATTAAAGTACAAATAACACTTAAAATTGCTTAAAACAATCTAATACAATCTAATATCTTTGTAAAAGTTTGGTGTAGAAACAACAACAAAACTTCAAAAGAAGGTAAAAACGATTTAATTGCTTTGTATAGAAGCACAAACAGTACAAGAAGAAAAATATAGATTATTTTCATGTTTAAAAAGTAAACTAAGAAGCAATAATTCCCATATTCTATTTGTTAAAATTATTTAGTTAAATACATCAAATTTTCAAAGTAGAATGATTACGAAAACCATATCGGGCATGCTACTGGCATCTTATAATTGTAAGTTCTTCTATCAATAAAGAGCGGAATACAACAAAAGTGAAATAAACATATGTAACGGGTAAGAAAAAAATGCATCCTACGCGCTGCATGGAACATACAAAATGGCGGTTTAAAAAATTCTTTAATTGGAGGCTTAGCAGCTCTTCTTACTCGATTTTTGTATTTTATAATCCCATTTATTGTGGTATATAATTTTAATAAATACAAAAATAATAACAATTGTGAGTTTTCAATGAACTGTTGGTTTTTAATTGAAGTTTTGGATAATTACTGCCTGGCCCACGATGTCGATAAGAACATTTCTTTCGTATATTTTTATTGAAAACAAAAACATATTTTACTGTTTTATTATTGCTTTCAATATAAATATGCAAAAGAAATTTCTTGCCTGGCAGTTAAATTAGGCTTTAGTTCATAAAATTTTATTTGCATAAAATTATTTTTAATGTTTTGTGAAGGGAGGAATTTACAACATGAAATGAATACAATTTTTTATTTTTTTTTGATAATTTTATTCTTGACAGAACACGGAATTGAACTCGGGTCGATTTTACCATATTTTTAATAATAATAACCACATTCCCATCATCAGAACTTTTTGCCGTTCTACCGTTTGCGCCATAGTCAATAGTCATAGTCAAACGTCAATCTTGAACTAATTGAAATTTGTTGTAATTGATTATCAATTATCTATTTTTCATATTTCTTCCTTTCTTCTGTTTTTCGTACTTTTTGCCAAGACTTATGTGTTGTTTCCAGGTGACAAGCAATTGATTGTGATTGTGAACTGAGTGATTTTCATATAAATATTTCTACACAATCAATTGCAGGTCAAGTGGAAACAGCACATTAGTCTTGCTGCCTATTTTTCAAAATAAAATAAAAATGATCGCTTGGGAATTTATATTAAAACAGCAATTAAAAAAACTCAAATTGGTTTTTGTTTTCAATATAAATTTCTAAACGAAAATTGTTATTTTAGTTTGAAAAACATGCAGTTAAAAACTCAAAATTACAATTACAAAACATTAAATTAAATAAGTAATTTATTACAAATAGTTTATCATTTTCGCCTTAGTAAAATTTTGGTCAGATCAAATATTGCTGTGTGCCGCACACATGTCTTGCATGCATAGGCTCTGAAATAGATCTAATCTAAAGATTATTGAGAATGATACAGTAAATAGTAATCACAAAAATCTCACGCTCTTCGTTCATTATAAAATCCGATAAGTTAATTTGACAGATCGTATGCGTGAGTATAGGCAGGTTAAAAAAGAATCATAATTTGAACGAAATAAAATTTTTTTCTTCCAAATTTAAGACGTACGACAGTAACTTTTTTCGACTGAAAATACCAAAATTGTATTTAATGGAATGAGTCTGTGTTAACACAAGGAAAGTTTTCTTTCAGAATGTCTGAGTTTATTGGTAAGAAGGGATTGAATAATAGCATTTTCTCTTTCCCTCTCACCAATAAACTCGGTCTTTGTGGAAGAAAACTTTCTTTGTGCGGATCCAGACTAACTAATAGTATAAAATCAATACTTGAAACGTGTTGCCTGTGTAGCTTTTCTTTCTGGGGCACTTACTTGTGTGTGCTTTAACAAATATTTAAACTACTGTTCTATAATTTTGTTTTGAATATATTGTCACCGTACGCCAGGCGCGGATCCAGCTTGAGCCTTAGGGGGGAATTTTGTATGATACAAAAAAGTAAAAAATTTCTGTTTAAAAGTTTATGAAAAACAATATGTGTATATTATATAAAAAAAAAAACAAAACAATAAGGTTAAATAACATATAAGATCCGTTAAATATACATAAATTAAAATAAATTAATCTTTTTAAATAAGCAATTAATGATTTCCTTGTGAGGCAAATTTAGATAGACCAGTCTATCTTCGGTCATTGTTGATCTCAGCCATGTTTTTATTCGACGAATGGTAGTAATTTACTACTAGTAAATGACCTTCCGCTCGTAGCATTACTGACGAGCATTGACACGAAAATTTTAAATATTTTTCTTAGATTTGGGTAGATATCTTCATCACAGTTTATGAAAACATCTACAACGTTATCTGATCGATTTTCAGATATTTTCCATGTTTGTTGCCAATGCAACAGTTCAGTCTCAAGTTAAGATGTTAGAAGTTGTTTATCTCTTTTATCAAATATAATTAGCTCATCAGCTAGTTATGGTTTTAAAAAAAAATTTAAAAATTAATTTTTTTTAATGGAATATAAGACTAGATGTATAATTTAATTTTTATATTAAAAAATATGGATTTCGACGATCATTAATACAATAATTTTTACCAAATACTAACCCACCCCTGATCCCTTAATGTTATACATACATGAATTTAACATTATTTTAGGTGCTTTTTGAGCTTCAAATCGCACTTACAGCCAGCAGACTCATTTCGTTAAAAAAAAGATTGATTGATTCATACATTCATTAATGATCACAAAATTAGTTTATATATATATAATGCGTCACAAAGGGTTCACGGCTTTTATCAAAAAATCACAAAATTTTTAGCTGCGAATAAAAGATTTTAGAATTCTCTTATGTTCATCTTTCTTTTAGGAATTAGACTTTGTATACCTTATGATGCAAAATTCGCTAAAAATTAGGAAAACACACTTCAACTTTTAAAGTTGCTTCCAGTTTTTGTGGCGTGCGTCACAAAAGTTTGTGATCAGTTATTTCGCAACAAATGCCTGCTAAGAAATTATGATATATGCCATTCGTAAGTACATATTAATGTCACTAAATACTACATATAAGTTGAAGCTATCTCTTTTGAAAGGCCAACAAATGTTTAAATATCAATCAGAAAACACGTGCGAGTGTAGCGTTCGTTACACAGGATTTGTCCATATGACTTGATTTCACTTTGAGGTAGATGTTTAGGTATGTTCAATACATTTAGGATATTTATTGGGAAAGGTGTTTTGAGATCTTCTAAAATAAACTTAATAAGAGGAATGTAACCTGCAACTCGGTAGTAATCTTCAACATTTTGGAAGTGATTATTTCGTTCAAATCTTGTCTTTTTGATTGGAACCTCGATTTGAATCAAATAACTTTAACTTTCTCAAAAATCGCTTTTAATTGTTCTCCGAATTTATTTCATTTCTCTTCAAGGCACATGACTAAAGTTTTGATAAGGCTTGATCCTTTTTAAAGATTTATATCGTGCTTTAGTAAAATGATACTAAGCGGCTGTGTTATGTATATTCCGCAAATAAGTTCAAAAGTACTAAGGAGTTACCTTTCCACTCAGATATTTTTTCCAAAGCTTCTACTATATGATGTACACTTGTTGCAAAGTGTAAAATTGAGTCGTCAAGTTCCGCCCATCTTGTCTCGCAGAATGCTTTTCGCTTAGGATGATTATATTTAAAAAATTTTGTCGTTTCTTTAACAAACGATACAACTTTTTGTATTAATGGCACTTTATTGCTTTTAGAAATTGAGTTGTTTGATTCATGGGAATAGCAAGGCGTTTGTTTCGCATATTTCGCGGTTTCCAGGATTTTTTAACAACTCCATTTTCTGCTGACATCAGAGGACACCCATCTGTGTCAACGCCTACACAATTTTTTAGGTCAACACCAAAATTTGTCAAAGCTTTAAGAACTAGTGCCTTCACATCAATTAACACATCAACGTCTTCAATATGCTTTGAAGCCTTATCTTCTTCTTTCCTAACAACTTTTTGTTGTGTGTTGAAATATCTTAAAGATAAGGAGATCTGGCTTTTCCCCGACAAATCCGTGCTTTCGTCAAAAATTATCGAATAGAATTTTGATTCATATAACACATATATACATAAATATTGCATATTCAGACTAAGGCTTATTAATAATTCAACCGCACGCATTATCATGACAGACGTTTAGTCTTTGGATATAGATGACACCTGCTGGGATTGAATGTAGAATAATAATTATTTGAATGCGGTAAACTAGATGTTTCATTGGAAACATCTACAGCGTTATGTATAATGAAAAATTGGCAAGAAGTTAGCACAGAGTTGAATTATAATACACTTACAGACTGTGGATAGCAAACTGCTAAACTCTGACTAGTGAGTTGCCAAATATCTGCTAATTTGGAAAAAACAGCTGTATGAAAACAGTATGAAATGTCAAAATCAGGGATGATTTCAGCAAAAATAATGTTTTTTTTTTTAATACAGTATGGCATCGTTATATATCAGAGTTGATTTATTAAAAATTTTCACCAGTGAAAAAGTATATTATACATGAACATTTTGCTAACAAGCTGCTAAGCTTAATCGGTATTCTAGTTGGCAGCTCGTTGTACGTAGTGTATAAACTGTGGCTAACTTTTCATTATACATACCGCTGCTAATGAATAACTTTTAGGATTAAGATTTGGATACTTATTGAAAATTTCGTTAGAGATTCAATAAAAAAATAAAAAAAAACCTTGCTGGGGTTTCCAAAAAATTTTTTTAAAAAAAATATTATTTTTGGGAATTCTTGTATTATCGAAATATACAAAACAGGGGGAATATCCTTATTCCCCCTCTGAATCCGCGCCTGCCGTACGCTTAACACGCTTAAATTTGTTCCACACAAGTTTGGACTAAAAAACTTGTTTAAATATGTTCTTTTGAAATAAAATAAGTAAAAGTGCTATAACCGGCTGTTTGGAATCATTGATACCCTCCACCGAGAAAAAAAATATTTTATGAATGCAGGTAAGTATCAAGTGTTGTAGAGTTTTGTGCTAGTAATACACAGTAGAATGCATATGCATTACATGTGCAAACTATGGCATTTGATAAGTCTTCTGTTTTTCTGCTGATATCCCAACGAACGCAAAATTTATATAGACAATGTAGCGGCAATCTGAAGTTCATGACATGTGTTCTTTTGCAAAATACTGGCGCATTTTCTTGTGTGCCGGGTTGGGTGAGGTTTTTATACCCTTCACCGAAGGTAAAAGGGTATATATCAGTTTGTCATTCCGTTTGTAATTTCTACAATATTGATCCTACACCCTATAAAGTATATACATATATTCTGGGTCCTTATGAAAAGCGAAGTTGATTTAACGATGTCCGTCTGTCCGTTGAAATGGGTTTTCCGAGGACCCCATATATGATGGGGGCCAGGTTATTATACATTTATGTCACATATGGTCCGAAATTGTTTGCTGTTGAATTTCAAAAAGATCGGTACACAAATGAGATATGAGCAAAAAACCACGACTACCTCTAATTTTTCCCAAAAATCCCTTGTGGTTGTTGTATTTTTATTACTTTTTGCTGTATATCTGGAGAACGGCAAGGGCCAAAGTTTCCAAATTAGGTACATACATTGAGGTTGTCAATACACACCATCCTACAAAATGTGGGCGGGATTGGAGAAGTGGGCGTGGTACCTCCCGTACAAAAAAAAATTAAAAATTGTATAAAAACCTACATTTTAGGGCTGCCATATGTCCTATGGATATGAGTATTATACCAAAATATCGGAAGTTTTTAGTAGAACATAGAACACGGAAAAATCGATTCAGATACGAAAAAGTTATGGCCAAAATAAGTACACTTTTTCGGGAACCAAAGATCTTTCCGAGTCCAAGTTTTATAACTTCAAAAGAAGGTAAACACGATTTAATTGCTTTGTATAGAAGCACAAACAGTACAAGAAGAAAAATATAGATTATTTTCATGTTTAAAAAGTAAACTAAGAAGCAATAATTCCCATATTCTATTTGTTAAAATTATTTAGTTAAATACATCAAATTTTCAAAGTAGAATGATTACGAAAACCATATCGGGCATGCTACTGGCATCTTATAATTGTAAGTTCTATCAATAAAGAGCGGAATACAACAAAAGTTAAATAAACATATGCAACGGGTAAGAAAAAAATGCATCCTACGCGCTGCATGGAACATACAAAATGGCGGTTTAAAAAATTCTTTAATTGGAGGCTTAGCAGCTCTTCTTACTCGATTTTTGTATTTTATAATCCCATTTATTGTGGTATATAATTTTAATAAATACAAAAATAATAACAATTGTGAGTTTTCAATGAACTGTTGGTTTTTAATTGAAGTTTTGGATATTTACTGCCTGGCCCACGATGACGATAAGAACATTTCTTTCGTATATTTTTATTGAAAACAAAAACAAATTTTATTTTTTATTATTTATTTTAAAGTATTTTTTGACAATTTTTATACATCCTTGCCATTAATGTTAACATTAGCTAACCGTGGAATTTATTCGCTTGGAACAGTCCGGCGGAATAGAATTCCAAACTTAAAGTTTGTCGAGGAAAAAATAAGGTTAAAAAAACCACGTGGAAAGTCTTATGAATATGTTGCAAACATTGATAATTTTGATATCTCTGTTGTTTCCTGGAGAGACAACAAAATTGTCAACTTAATGTCAAACTACTGTGGCAAGAACCCTGAACAAACAGTTGAAAGATTTGACAAAAAATTAGGAAGAAAAGTAAATATTACCTTCCCCAGCATTGTTTCAGAATATAATAAATTTATGGGTGGGGTTGACTTACTAGACTCATTTATCGGACGTTACAAAATCAAAATCCGCTCTAAAAAATGTTACTTGCGCCTTTCCTACCACTTGATAGACACATCCTTGGTCAATGCGTGGCTTTTATATAAACGTGCCGAAGCACAAAAAGGCAATGTCGTCAAAGAAAGTTTGGCGGACTTTCGTTTAAAAGTGGGAGAATCGCTTTGCAAAATGGGAAAAATATCAACACCATGGGGTAGGCCTTCGGACGTAACAAAAAATCTTGCTCTGAAGGTATAGCAAAAATATAAATTTACTTATATGTATGTGCATAAACAATTTGTTCCTATACATATTTTAGAGAAAACATCAGAGAAGTTTGCCAATTCCACAAAATGAGGTTCGACTTGACAACACAGATCACTGGCCGAAGTAGTTAGAAAATCGGCTTACGTGCAAGTTGCCAGGATGTACTGGATATACATTCGTCAAATGTGAGAAATGTGATACAAGCTTATGCTTCAACAAATCAAGAAATTATTTTAAAAAGTTTCACTCTGAATAGACTTTATAGTATTTTCGAAACAATTAGTACGAATATAATTTAAATATTTTAATATTAAAAACTTTAAATTTTTTATAAAAATATATATGTGTATAATAAACTAAATTTTTTCCGATTACCTGCATAAACATGCATATATGCAATGTTTCTTAACTTCTTCTAGAAACATCGAAAACAAACCAATTTAAATTTTTGCCATCAAAATTGTACATATAACATATAAAAAATAAAAAAAAATTTTTATTTTGAAGGAAAAAAAATCATGCATCGAAGGGTTAATCGCACTTTATTGCTTTTAGAAATTGAGTTGTTTGATTTATGGGAATAGCAAGGCGTTTGCTTCGCATATTTCGCGGTTTCCAGTGCGTGCTTTTCTAACCTTACTTGCGTTTTACGTTTCAAGTTACATGCAACGCTTTTAATGCAGCAGCAGCACAACTAAAAATAAAATTTAATTTGTCAAAATCAACTGATTTGTTCGAACGCTGCTTGTGACGCTTCCAAAAGTAGAAAGTAAGCCTACTTTTTGCCTCAAGGCATCTACATACGCTTTTGTGCATGTAACTTACTACGTATAACTACACAGATTCTACCTTTTTGACAGCTGCGTATGTTGCGAAAAAGCGAGTAACGCGTGGTGTGGAGTCCACACTGTGGACCTCCAGCTTTATTCTATTTTTGTTTATTATATGCAGTGTTACCACCAGCATAATTCAAAATTAAACTTGAGATGAAGCAAAATTACCCGATTTAAATGATATTACACCTGTCATAAAATTGAAATATTATTTAATAAAAAGACATTTACAAAGAAGCAAAAACTCAATAAACTCGTTGAAAGAATATCAAGCTGTTAAGATTCTTATTGTGATTAAAAATAAATTAACAAATATAACATTAAAGAACTAAAACAATTTTAAAACTCCTAAAATAATGAATTTAACTTCTACATTTGCTTGCATATATCCAGGAAAGGTTAAAAATCAGCCATTTTCATCGATTTTCGCAACATATAGGCGACTTCATGGTTTAAATGCAGCAATTTTTATTTTCACAAACCAAGGCGCACGGCGCGTTATGTCACCTCTTGATTTTTTTCCGTAGGCTGTGAAGTCACTGGTTTATGCTGATCAATTGGTCAACATTGTTGATTTTATTCGTGACATGCAGCCAGCAATGCTCGAAAAAGAGGAACAAAATTGGACGTCTGCAATGCGTTTCGTTTAGGACAGGCGCGGTGCCTATTTGTTTTAAATAAGTTTCGAATGGTAATGCTGAGTAATAATCTGCGACTTCAATTCATTTTTGTATGTTGTCTACCATTTTAAGTTTCATGGTCTTAAAAAAATACCCGTTATACCTTAGTTAGTAAACAAAATGCGTGCATAGTTCAATTAAGGGCGTTGAATGTTCTTTAAACTAAAGCATTTGAACGTTCAATTATCGTATGTTACAAATACCAAATTTTACAGGACAGCCATTTTTCTACTTTTCTCTGCTTTCACTTGCAATATCAAAATGAAAATATACATGTGCTTAGATAAGATAAGATAAGACGAAGTGGAATTCGCCTACAATATATTGCCAGGTTACGTCTCTTTGAATGTAGAACAAGATTGCATCAAAAACTAAATTTCAAAAAAATTGGCATATACGATAATTTCGCGCAAAGGGGTCGATATGTTGGAATATTGCAAACATTTCTTACCACAGGCTAGTTTTTCGTTTGTATTACTTTTTTCAATAAACTTTAGGTTCTAAATTACTATGATAGACATATTTATCCAAATCTAAGAGTCTATCTTGCGACATTTATAACCAAACTTTTAAAAATATATAAGTATTTTTATTGATTGAAGTCTTTTCTGACAAAGAAACCGATATTTTGGTTCAGAAGAATATGCCTTTTTAAAAAGAAATAAATATTATCTTTGAAATCGAATCTTGATTTTTTTTGGGTATCTGAATTAAGAATTTCAAATAACACCTGAATTACACCTAAGAGAAATTACCCACGCTCTACCCACGACAGTAAAAATTATACCAAATTCGGGTAATTACCCACAAAGTGGCAACACTGATTATATGTCTATATGGTTTTGCTGAGCTCGCCTCTAAAGGCCTCGTTACTCTTACGTAAATGTTGCGGATACGTAAACGTTGCGGTCGACTTGAAATGTTGGTAGTTGCTACAAAAACGTAAACGTGTCATATGGTGTTGAGGTGTATGTGTGTACTCGTACATATGTATGTATGTAAATTATTATTTGTTTTGATTTTGCTCACAGCCTTGTTGCAAGACATGTTGCTAACATTCTTGATTAAAATCGCCAATACATACCGATACCGGCGCTTTTGTACAAAAAAATGAAATACCTTATACATATCTGTGGCATTTTGACAAAACATCTTAAGTCGTGATAAGATAGCAAAAAGCTTTAAAAAAAACTCGCTGAAAAAATCATTTTTATCAAATAATAAAAAAACCAAACTTAAAGAAAAATTTCGTTTATAATTCAAAATTTTAAAAATGTTTTTTGAATGAAAATTCGTATGATTAGCAAAATTTTTTTCGACTTTTTGAATTTGACTTAAGATGTTTTGTCAAAGTGCCATTGATATATATTTACATATCCAGCACAAAATTTGCTTTAAAAAATTTGATTTTGTATCTAGTTTTTATTGCGCCTGAGAATCTAGTTTTGGAGTTATGGACCTTAACATATTTTTAGCCCTTATTAATATCTCTTCAAATGAAACTTGATACAACCAATATGTGTCTAAGCAAAAATTTAAAAAAAAAATTTTTTATAATATTTTATTGTAAACTTAATTTAATTTTCTAAAGATGCTAAAGCAGCATATAGACGACATGTTTTTGTCATCTGACATGTCAAATTTTCAAGTCACATGTAATTGTGCATGTCTGTCAAAATCGCTGTTTTACATAAGGTTTATAATATTCGGTCACAAACGTACATGTAATTTGCTTCTGACATTGTCTCTGTTTTTTTCGCATTGTTATTGCAGAAACCAAAGTAGTGGTCGGTTTTAAAACAGCTTGCTGCCGCCATGAAATTTTTTAGTTGCGCCGTAAAATAGTTTAGCCGTTTTAACATGTTTTTCTTTTAATTCAAAGATAACAATTTTGGATATTATAATAAAACGATTTTTATGTATATATTCACATAAATTCTATTCAATGGTAAGATGATCAAACATATCTCGGTATTGTAAAAAATTAACTTCAGCCGGCTAATGATTCCGTCAATATTGGACGCCGCTGCCGGTTTCTTCCCGGCATAGATTTCTGATGTCAGATGGTTTGTCAGAAGAAAATAGAGCACGCTCTAATTGAAATTTTGTCAGATGACTTTGCGTCTGACTTTTACAGAAGCAAAGTTAAAAAGGTAACACACGACATGTATGTATTTTGCAGTGGAAAATTTGGCATGTCAGATGACAAATACATGTCGTGTACGGTCGCCTTAACCAAAGGATAGCACAATAATGAGAAAAATAAATAAATATAATATATTTTTTTAAAAAAGACCTCAAACTTAAATAATTCAAAATAGTTATAAAAAAAGAAAGGTCAAATAAAAATAAATAATATGTACATATATAAATTTAATATAATAAGGTCAAGGCGAATATTCGGAACTATGCGCTGATTTTTTTCTTTTTGCATTGTCAAAACTGTATGCAAATAATTACAATATTTATTTCCAACAAATAAACAAGAGCTGAAAGCTGCTTCTTTTATTGTCAATACAAACCCGATAACTTTGGTTTCTGTGACACATAAAGCCAACATTAATTTCAGTTCGAACAACAAACCCATAACATTGAATTTCATTACATCAAATTTAAATTAATGTTTTGTTGAGAATCTCATTAATAAAATTTAAAAGTAAACCGTTGGTTAATAAGTTTTGTTGACAACACTGCTTCATAAAAAAAATACAATTCTTAACAGCTGATACGTAAAAACGGAGAGAAATTTTAATTTTATCAGGTTCATCCGCAACGCAACGTTACGTTTACGTAAGAGTACCTATTTGCACAGTAGCTTGGTAAGGAAAACGGAACAGCTGATTAGCAACGTATACGTTTACGTAAGAGTAACGAGGCCTTGAATCGCTCTTAAAGTTCATTCGGTATGATTTTGGCATATTGCCATTGCGTCGGAACAATACTGGTGGTTATAATTGTGTTATACATACAAATGTTTGATAGGGTGTATTATCCGTGGTAGTATTGGATTAATGTCATCCAGACTGACGGCGTTTGTTTTGACTTTATAGAAACCTTCTGCAACATCATTTAGATTGAAACACTTAAAACTGAAATTTGCAACGTATGGATTACTTACATATGCATATGATGGTGTTTACGCATAAAAGCCAGTGTTTAGTGTCGGCAATGGGATATAAACGAAAGATTCGTTAAGCCAATCGACATCAAAATCATCTTCACGATTTGTTGTTTATTAATGTTTCGTAGGACTGAAACTTACAATGCCGACCGGAAAGATAGGTCCAAAATATTTCATGGGGCCAATATGAAGCCAACTCTAAGAAAATACTTTAGTATGCCTAAGACAGTAACGAATTAATATAATGTCGTTAAATTTGGTCGATCATTAGTTTCCTAAAACAACTTGTAGAAACTGCACTACCAAATTTAGTAAAAATATGTCTATGGGCCTTATAGGCAATTCTCGAGAAACACTTCAAAATGAACAAACCCGAATTTTGTCGAAATATTATATTATTTAGCCCTTTTTATACATTTATTTTAGTGTCTTTCGAAATTTTCGTACACACTGTACACTAGGCTGGGTCAAAAAAATATTTTTTCTCTAATCGACTTCTAATAGCGTAAATATGTTGTATTTTTGTCTGAATTAGATCCTTGTTAAATATTATTAATTTATTTTTAGTGTAAGAGCCCGCGCTTTGGCCTTCAATTTTGTTAAATTTTTAATATAGCAACAATAGCATTGTATTGCATAAAAGCATATTACGGTATTTTAACGACTTTTAGGTTCGTGAAAATAGTGTCAGAAGCATTCATGACACGTTGCGCTAAAAAAAGTCAAGCGATGGTTTAATATAGACGAAACTTGAATCAAGACGAGAGATGCCCGGATTTGACAGTAAACAAGATTTTGTGACCAAAAAGGATTTTATTGTTTTATGTTGTATAAGAACCAAATTTTTATTTTTTTTAAGTTTTATTCAAAATATTTTTAGTTTTAATTAATAATAATTGATAGAAAATAAAATATTAAATTTTAAAAAATTGACTTTTTTCAAATATTCTTAATTCTTAGGAGCTCATGCGCGGGCTCAAGATGACACTTTTTTGAACTTTTTTTTGCAATTTTTATTTGTTTTAACAAAATACAAAAAAATATTGCTATTAGAATATGATTCGAGAACTTTTATTTTTTCTCATACATCAGTGACCCACCCTACTGTACACACTAATAAAAGCGTCATTTTGACAGAAGCATCGAATTTCAATGCCTTAGCAAGCAAATTTAGGGCAAATGTTGGCGTTTAAGCCAGCTTATCTGCAGTTCAATGATTGATAAAAGATGATCATCGCTTTAAAATACCAAAATTTAAGAAAAAAAACCTCTCCCAAACAGGCACACAAGGAAGTGCGCCAGAACACATGTCATGAACTTCAGATTGCCGCTACATTGTCTATACTTTACAACACTGCAAATCAAAGGCAATATCATTTTAAACTTTGTCAATTTAATTAATGAGCTAGTTGCGTTTGTTGGGATATCGGCAGAAAAACAGATGATTTATTAAACGCCATAGTTTGCACATGTAATGCATATGCATTCTACTGTGTATAACTACCACAAAACTCCACAATACTTGATACTTACCTGCATTTATAAAATATTTTTTTCTAGGTGGAGGGTATCAAAGATTCCACAGCCGGTTATAGCAAAAGAACATATTTATGCAAGTTTTTTAGTCCAAACTTGTGTGGAACAATTTTAAGCGGGTTAAGCGTACGGCAGGCGCGTAATTATAAAAATATGTTTTGTTTATTTTGATAATACAAGAATTCCCAATAATAATATTTTTTTTTAAAGTACAAAATTTTTCGAAATCCCAGCAAGGTTTTTTTTGTTTTTTTTTATTGAATCTTTAACGAAATTTTCAATAAGTATCCAAATCTTAATCCTAAAAATTATTTATTAGATATTTCTAATTAAACATCTACATAGTTAACCGTATTCAAAAAATTATTATTCTACATTCAATCACAGCAGGTGCCATCGGCGCTGCGAAATATGGCCCAAAAAAGAAATGAAAATTGACCTCAAATTTGGGGATATTTTTCATAATGCAATATGGCCCCATTTTTTTAATGAAAAACTACCCCAAAAAAAAAGGAAAAATAACCCTAAAAATTAAATGAAATATGACCCTAAATTTGAGGTAATCCTGCATTATGAAAAATCACCTCAAAATTTATAATGAATTTTAACCCCAAAAAGAACACAAAGAAAGTAACATTAAACATTTTCGGTGGAGTTCATATGCCCGAAACTAAAAATCCCAAATTTAGAATCCCGATTTCATAATCCGAATAATGATACAGTTCTGGTTTTAAAGTTCGTAAAATTGATAACATGGTTGATCTTTCGGCAATGCGCAAGAATTTTTTCCGCTATGGTATAACAAACACCGGCTTCGCTAACTAAAGCATCTCTGCATAACCGGCAGGGATTTTCTCTACTTTGGTATAAGAATTCGGGTTTTTTATACTATCCCTAAAAACTTGTATATAGAATTTTATAAAATTTGTGTAAAAATGTTTGAGGTGATTTTTCATTTCTTAAAATTTGCATTTTTTATTAGTAGACGAAAAATAGCCCCAAAGTAAAAAACGAAAAAATGAAAAATAACCCAAAAAAAAACCAAAAAATTTCCCCAAAATTGCGTGTTGTTGTGTCTCATGTAAAATTTTGGGGCCGTTCTTCATTTTCCTTTTGGGGCCATATTTCCTGGGGTCATTTTGCGCACCGCCGTGCCATCTATATCCAAAGACAAAACGTCTGACTTGATAATGCCAGCGGTTGAATTATTAATAAGCCTTAGTCTGAATATCGTTACTTTAATATATAAAAGCCCTAAGTAATATTTTCCTTACTTTTCAGGAGAGGGAAAAAAGTAAATAAAATCTTAAGTTTTGAAGATACAGTAATTTTTTAAACGCAGTTTTTTATTAAATTCTCTAAGGAATTTAATGATATAATAATTTTTTTAAAATTAAGAGAATTTTATGAAATTATATTAGATAGGGCTTTTAGTGATTCAATATATTGAAAGTTTTTGCGAGTTAGGGCTTTTCGTTATAAGTTAAAAAAAGAAATATTTTTCGTTTAAAACAGGGTTTTATTAATTGAAAACAAATATAATATGTATATATATATATAAATATTACATATTATGTAAGTATAAAGGAGAAATGTATATTGTGATACAGATAAGATTTACAAGCTGTGGGGTAAAGAATCATAAAAACTATGACAATCGGAAGGAATAAACTTTTTCAGATATTGTAAGTGTTCCCATTTTTTTATATTTATTGGAATTCTTTCTTTATATAAGCACGTGGGAGTAATGTCCTTATCGCACTTCCTGGACTTATAAGGAAGTAGTTCATATTCTGCATTGATGTTCGTTTTGTAATATAATAATCCTGACGAATCATAACCTAGAGCCCGCA
The DNA here is from genome assembly GCA_949318255.1 of Pollenia labialis. Taxonomy (NCBI): domain Eukaryota; kingdom Metazoa; phylum Arthropoda; class Insecta; order Diptera; family Polleniidae; genus Pollenia; species Pollenia labialis. Next base: position 144,912,471 of record OX439140.1, on the reverse strand, counting down.
ACATATTCACAGTTGGATCTCCACAGCTTCTTCCTATATTTAAACATAAAAGATTTTCTTATACATTTTATTTGCATTATGTATTTTAAGATATTTAGTACCTGGCCGTATAGATGTATATCGCTTTGGTATACTTTCGAAATCCAAAAAATAATCGTAACTTAATTGTTTGGCTTTCAAAGGAAATGGATCCTTTCGCGCCTCCCTAATGAGCTCTAAAAATTGAGAGGGCAAGTTTATTTGTTTTTTACGTATCTTTCGTTCTATTAGCGAATGAGTTGCATCACACTCCATCTGTGTATGTCCGCTTATCAAATATTTTTGCTCAATTGTTATACCAGTTTTCTCGCAAAAGGCTAATAATGCGTTGGATAATGTTACGTTTCTATTTTGATAGAAACATCCATCTGAATAACGAATTATGTGGTGAATGTGTGGTGTACCAATTAGGAAATTTTCCAAATGCTTAGTGATGCACGTTGCAAAAACTGAAGCCACGAGATTCCCATTTGTTTCGTCCCATACATAATTGTGGGATTCATGTGTTACAGCATTGTAAATGGTAAAGTTATGTATTTGCAATTTCATTTTATAATAGGAAGCACTAGCGTTTAGTTGGGGTACTAATTTAACAGCTTGAGTATCCATGAAAAACACTGCACATAACAAGGACTCGGCATTTTTTATATCATTTTTCTTTTCTTCCCTCATTATATCTACTTTCTCTCTATGCAGTTCGTAGTCTTCTTGTGGCAAGTTTTTAGCTTTATATGAAACGCAAACATCGCACTCGTCTTTTTTTGGCTTGAATAAAGATATATTCAGATCTTTAAAGACCTCTGAAAAAATAGGATATGATAATTTCATATCTCGGTTTTTTTTATCCGAATTGCATTCTTCTGAATAGAGCCTGTAAACCTCCTGATAGGAAGTAAAACTGGTATCTAGATAAAGCTTTTTAGTCCTCTTTCTACAATAGTGAGATTCCATTTTCGGGAGCATATCTAGCCATTTACGAAGAAAGTTTCGTTTTTCTTTATATCGAATACCAGTAGCCGAGTTTTGTTTAACTTGTTTGTGAAAGCCTGAAACTTTTTCGGGACTTATTTGTGTACCATGATCTCCGCTTTTGTTAATCCAGTTACGTACCATTTTCTCCTTCAATCCCAGTGTTGAATGGAACATGTTGCGACATACTTGTAAACGCTTTGAATTAATTCTCAAAAAATATGAAATTGTTTTGGTTCGTGTTGAATTTTGAGAACACTTTTTTTTATCTGAGAAACTTACAAGCCCGGTAACATACAAACGCGAACGAATATTTCTTTCCGTACGCACTCCGTGAATTTTGTACAGTGTCTTAACGTACTTTTTGCACAGAAACGTGACGAACAAGGTTCTCCCATTTGTCTTTCAGGTTTCTGACAAACTCCTGTTTTCGATAAACTGTTGTATTCCTTACCTTTCATACGATTATTTATGTTTTTATTCCGCTGCCACTCACATTTTTCTGCTTTATTTTTCCTTTTCGGTGTACACAAATCAGATATTTCGGCCATAGTTAGGTTGTTAATAATTTTTCACGCGATTAAAGTATATCTTTAATTTTTCTCACAAAAACAAGCACAAAATGAGGTCCGAAATTTAAAAACGTTTTTAAAAAAATTAAATAAATTCAACGCTTACTATGCATCTGTGAGTCAATATATTTCACATCGTGCAACTTACTATGCTCAGTATAAGTACTTAAGTTAATTTCAAATAATGAGTTAGGGCTTTAATTTTGTAAAAAAAATACTTTAGTGACTTAGGGCTTTTTTATACTGCTTGTATCTCTGTTATTTTTGGTCGGATCGAATCAATTTTTTTACCATGAGTGTACTAGAGGATTGTCTATCAAAATATGCAAAAAAACGATTTCAAAGAAAAACGACTTAGGGCCTTTGTATATTAAAGTAACGATATGCAATATATATGTATATACATATGTGTTATATGAATCAAAATTATATTCGATAGTTTTTGTCGAAAGCACGGATTCGTCGGGGAAAAGCCAGATTTCCTTATCTTTAAGATATTTCAACATACAACAAAAATTTGTTAGGGAAGAAGAAGAAGAGGCTTCAAAGGATATTGATGACGTTGATGTGTCAATTGATGTGAAGGCACTATCATCAATAATTCTTAAAGCTTTGACAAATTTTGGTGTTGACCTTTAAAATAGTGTAGGAGTTGACACAGATGGGTGTCCTCTGATGTCAGCAGAAAATGAAGTTGTTAAAAAATCCTGGAAACCGCTACAAATGCGAAACAAACACCTTGCTTTTCCCATATATCAAACAAGTCAATTTCTAAAAGCAAGTGCCATTAATACAAAAAGTTGTATAATTTGTTAAAGATACGACAAAATTTTTTAAATATAATCAGCCCAAGCGAAACGTATATGCGAGACAAGATGGGCGGAACTTCACGACTCAATTTTACACTTTGCAACAAGTGTACATCATATAGTAGAAGCTTTGGAAAAAATATCTGAGTGGAAAGGTAACTCCTTAGTACTTTTGAACTTATTTGCGGAATATACATATTAAGTGTGATACTTATTGTAACACAGCCGCTTAGCATCATTTTACAAAAGAACGATATAAATCTTTAAAAAGGATCAAGCCTTATCAAAACTTTAATCATTTTAGTTTTTTTACTTATCACTTAGTTTTTTGTAAAATTAGTTTTTGTGGGTCAAAAGTGTTTTATTAACGAGAAGTTTTTCTTATAATTTTGCACAACGTTCACTATTTAATGGTCAAAACTTTTAACTTTTTTTTATTAAAAGGATTTGAATTCTTAAGTCACTTTTAATTTTCATTTACAAAATTCACTTTTACAAATATCCGGTTCGCGAGGACCAAAATGTTCGGGGTCGAACTCTAATGTTGTGAATAAAAAGGCCTTGAAATTTTATGTTTTTAATTTTAATATTAAGTTTTATTTAATTTAAAGTTAACAAGTTTTTTGGTGTTGTTACTTTAATTTTCAATTGTTTGTTGGGTTTCGTTCACAATTTTGTTTTTGTTATTTATGTTCACAATTTGCTTTAAGGTTTATGTGGTTGTTTACTTTTGTTATTTTACATGTTTTTTGTTCAACGGTTGAAACTTGAGTGAGTTTTAATGATTTTAAAAATGATCGTTCAAGTTAAATTTAGTACAAGAAAAATAATGTAATGACAAAATGTAAATAAATAAATAACAATTTAAGGACCGTTAGTATTTTACAGGGTGTTTTGTTTTTAAGCTGAACATTTTTTTTGTAGTATTTTGAATTGTTTTTGGGGTTTGTTACAAGAACAATAAGCTTATAACTATAAGCGATTTGTATTAACATTTCTCATAAGATTTTTGGCTTCTGTTACATTTTGTTTTGACATTCTTCATAAAAATTTAAGTTTGCCTAATATTTAATTAGAAAAACACTTAAATTGCGGGTACATTTTCTAACAAATAATAACATAAATAAATAACACATTACAAAAATAGCCGGTTTATATTCGATATTCGAAAAATAGGAATTTTAAAATATTCGAAATATTCTCCCTACAATCAACAAATCAATCAGGTAAGATATTTCTTAAAATAAGAATTATCCATTTTTATACGAAATTTCATTTTGGTACAACTATTTTTTGTCAAAATTTATTGTAATATAAAAAAACTCAAGTTTAATCAATAAAACTATTCTTACATTTTTTAAATAATTCTACAAAAAGCTAGAAACATTTTATAAAAAAAATCCCAAGCGCTTAATGGACATTTTGCAGCTAAATTAAAATTTGTAATGCTAAATTAAGCTGCAAAATTGCCAAAATGGTAACACTGCTTAAATTTCTTCATTAAAAATAGCACAAAAAACCCTCCATGGGCAAATCCTGCGAATCGAACGCTACATTCGCACGCGTTTTCTAATTTATATCACAGTGCAACACGAAAAAAAATAACCATATACGGATAACTCTACGTTATAAAAGACCAAAAACAAAGACTCCCAGTTTTGCCCAAAGTCATGTACTCTTTTTTATGGGCCCCCAAAGATTTGGGTCCTCGGTGTAATTTTTGCAAAAAGTGGTAATTTTCTCTGGGTCATATCTTGGAAACCGTTCGGAATTTTGTTTTACCCTCTGAGACAAAGTTGTATCTCTTGCCATAAGGAACAAAAATTGTGAAAATATAAAATCAAAAAAACTTCATCTTCAAGATCAAAATCGCAAAAAACTTTAAGAAATTCGATTTTTTTTACCTTTCTTCCCCTGTTCATAAAATACTTTTTTCTCGGTTATAGCACTCTAACTTATTTTATTTCAAAAGAACATACTTATACAAGTTTCTTAGTACAAACAAATTTAAGCGTGTTAAGCGTACGGTGACAATATGTTCAAAACAAAACTATAGAACAGTAGTTTAAACATTTGTTAAAGCACACACACGTAAGTGCCCTAGAAAGAATAGCTACACATGCAAACACGTTTCAAATATTGATTTTATACTATTAGTTAGTCTGGATCAGGGATGATAAAGTTAGTACAATTGTACTTTTTTCAGTACTATTAGCATTGCAAAAGTTCTAAAGTACTCCAATGACATGTTTAGTACAATTTAAAAATTTCAAACATTTAACAGTGAAGTATTTTGTTCTAGGGTTGGAGAGTTTAAACATAAAATAAATAAACTTTTGTTTCCAGATATCAGTAGAATCAGGGTTGTCAGATTTTTTTGAGCTCTATCGTAAACCTGATGTCAGAAATCGCCAAAAATCGCCAAACCTCAATTTTGTTCAGTTTTTGTAACAGTTTTATTTATCAAATTTTTTTTGCTTTTTTTTTAATTAAATTTTGCATACAAAAAAAGCAAATATAATATTGCAGCCAAAAACTAAGAAAAAATACAAAAAAAGTCTCCGAAAGTATATTTAGTTTTGTGTCTGTATTTTTTTTAAATAACATAAAATGAAGATCATATATCCGTTAAAAAAACAAAAATTAAGAACACAAGTCATTAAGATCGTTCTCTTCAGCCTCATCGATTTTTGACCTATGTGAGGTCTCATGGGAATGTTTATTGGGTAGCTTGAATTTGAAAATGTAAAAATGAAATATATTTTTTTTTATCAAATAGGTAGCATAGGAAAATTTTTCAAAATCAATCGAAAATTTTTCATTAATAAAAAGTTTTCTTGGAGTAACGTTCATAATTTGTAGTAAAAAAAAAAAGGAAATTTTAATTTTTATTTTTAATAAATAAACATAAATATAATTTGTGGATTTGTGAACAGATTTTTTTTGTTTAAGAGGTAAGCTTTATATCTTTGTTTAAGTGGTATATGTATTTAGTTTAGCTTTAATTACAAGTGCGCATTCCTTTTCGTTTGTTACCATTCCCTGTCGTGTGGACCCTTTAGAGGGTTAATGAAGGTGTTAGTTGGTAACGCCGAAATAGGTAGAAAGAGATAAAGGTAGGGTATATGAAAGAAATAAAGTAAAATTGTAGCAAGGAAAAAAAAAAAGTAAACAAACAAATACACAAGCAAACAAACTGAACAGACTAAATTGCTGAAAGTTTTTGCTTTAAAATTATATTGGACGACATTTTGCTCGACCGAGGTTTCTTGGTCGCCAAAGGGCAAAATGTCGGCCCTTTCTTTTTTTTGCTGTTTTCTGAGGAAGAAGTGATGTGGTAAGTGGTGGCTAATAATAATGAAAAACAAAGTGTAAGTTAAAAGAAAAAGTTTTAAGTGCAAAATTGCCAGTAAATACCTAAATTTAAATTATTAAATTTAAATACATTTTAAAAAAAAAGACAACAAGTCAATAAAAAAAAAGAAGTTTATTTAACTTTTAAAGAACCACAAAAAAATAGCATCAAATATTGTAATGAAAATATGTACAATTCAGTGACTTAAACATAAAACTTGCATAAAGAATTTAAAATCTTAAAGTAGAAAGAAAAAAAAGCTGTAAAAGTAAAACAAACATTTTGTGAAATCAGAAAGCTTAAAACTATAATTTGAAAAATTTATAAAACAGAAAAACAGATTAAAGGCAAAACTTTTAAAAAGTGAACTTAAAACTAAAAATATAAATAACAGCCACCACCTCATCGCCGCCACATCCATCGTGGGACAGGAATTTCTCCACTGCAAACCATCCCTACCAGGGTTCAGGTATCCTGCCATTTGTGTTGACCCGGACTAATACGACGGACAACTAAACGGACAAAATATATTAAATATATATATTAGTTTGTGAAATAGGGGAAACAGATTTCATTTTTTTTTTACCTTCCCAGTCAGTCCCTAGTGGCGTATTTGCCCAGGTGCGCGTAGAAATAGGGTTGAGCTCAGGCCTGTAAGTCGTAGGGTAGTTGCCCAGGAGGTAATAGTTGTTTTCCTTATCATAGAAGAAAGATAAAAAAAAAACTTATATATGTATTGATTTTTTTTAATTGAAATGATACCATACTCACCTCGTACCGCAATAATTAATTAGGACACGTTACGGACCGACGGCAGCTCCTGTCATCCAGCTTATTCTGGGGGAGAGAAACTGGAAAAGAAAAATAAATATTAAATAAGTTTTTTTATTTGAAAATTATTGTTTTTCTTTTTGAAAAAAATTTAAGACAAAAATTTTTTATAGTCAGTTTGTGTTAAATAATTCCTTTTTTTATTATTATTAAAAATTGTTTTTTTTAATGGTTTTTTTTAAATAATGCGTTGAAGCTACATAATTTTTCAATAAAGCTATAAATATTTTATTGTATAATGAATTTTAAAATGAAATTTTAATGCGTTTTTCTTTAAAAATAATGAGCAGTTAAACTCATTGGGGTGAACACAATAGGAGGGTGATGGTAAAGTAAACAGTAGATTTTGGGATGATCACATTTCTTTTCCAGGTCATCACGGTGAAGTCCGAATGGATTTCAGGTGGGAGGGCAGAAGTTGGCATACCACCAGCCAACTCAACTCCTAGGTAAGAGGTGCTACAGGTGAGTACACGGTGCAAAATGAATTAATAGTTGCAATAGATTCGTTTTTTTTGTCTACGTTCACTTTCGGGCTCCTTTTATTTTCCTTTTGTTTTTTTGTTTTATTCCAAATTGGCTGGCATGAATTTTTTTGTAGCAGCCAAGTGCCTGATTGGTTGGCAAGAACCACCCCAATACGGCGAGCCCTAGCCGGACTTACGCCAGCATGCCAGCGCCGCCAACAATCTGGCCACACCTGACCGTATGGTTTTCTTTTGTGTTTCTTTATAAAACACCAGCTGCTACTGCTACAAAAATGGCGCCCAACGTGGGGCCCGAAAGTGAACAAAGCTGTTAGTTTTCGTCTAGGCAGATCCTTTGCCTGAGACTGATGTAGGTCCCGTTTGAGTCATCTGAGAGTCCTCAACGCGTTGTGACATTGGTTTATGGGCGATGTAACCTGTTTAGAATAGGGAAATTTTAAATTAGAGTTCATAGCAATAGTTTTTTATATGAAGGTAACTTACGTTTGACTGTAGATCCCGAAAGATAGGGCTATAGAGCTTCTTTCGCGTAGCAACGGCAAAAGTCGTTATTTTTATGTGAGTTTAAATCCTCGGTTTCTGTTTTAGTGTAGGCTGATTTGTTAGTGGCTGGATAGGCTTCCAAATTTCATTGCTACGGTTAAAGCATAAATCAGGGTTCTCATCAAAGTTTTTTTTTCTTTCAATAGCCAAAATTTAGCTTCGTTTTTTTGTATATACCGCCAAACGAATCATGGAATTCGTTTTCAATGGACCGCTTCGAGCGGGATTGTAGTGATTAGTCCTAGGTAGTGATTGTCTTTAGGGCAAGGACCTAGTTGCTCGCAACAAACTTCGTTCGTGGTTCTCATGAGGCTAAATATGTTTTATTTTTTTTTCTCGTTTTTTTTTGCACCAGTGTAAAAAATTTGGTATATGTAAATATATTTATTCACCTGAAAAGGAAAAGAAAAAGTACAATTAAAATTTTTTCTGCACCGAATGTTTAATCGTTTTTTAAAGCTTACCTTGAGAGTTTACAGTTTACTTCGTTTATCATTACCATCACCTGAAAAACCTATTGTGACCTGAGACGTTTTGATATTATCAATTAGTTTTTTTTCATTATTTATTATTGTTTTTATATTGCAATCATAAATTTTTAATTTTTTTTTCTTTCACACCTTACAGTGTCAATTACAATTTTTTATTTTTTTTTTTATTTTACTTTTTGTTTTTGAGCCAAAACCTGAATAAAAGGGTTCAACTTTTAGAAAGTGTTTTTTTTGTTAGAATTTTGGAAGCTTGGTTTTTTATTAAATTTTTTTAGTGGATATGGTTTTAACGCGTTCTGTCAGAGGTCGTTTAGAATCTGAAAATATGAACAGTGAATCTGGTTTGATCATGGATAACATACCTCGTTCTACAGTGGAGACAATTGTGTCTACAGCTGCTCCAGTTTTCTCTGCACCAGCTGCAGCAACCATTAGTACGACCATGGCAACAATGACACCGGCTGTGCAGCAATTTTTGTCATTGGCGCATGATCGTACGGGGTTTTCTCATGAGTCGCATATAGCGAGCACAACCATTGCCTCACCCGAGTATAGCAGTATTACCGCCAGAAATGTACAGCAGGAGTTTGGGCAGGGCCCAACTGCTGCTCCAGCTCCCCAACCGGCCAGTAACGTAGGCTCAGCAGAGGAGGTCGTACGCTCAATACAGGGCGAGTTTTCAAAGAAAATGCAGGAATTGCAGCAACAGATGCAACAACAAATTTCGCGCGCACTAGAGCTTGTATCGGCAAGTCAGGTGAATCCCACAGGGGTTACCCAGGCTTTGCCGACACAACACATGGTAGGGGTAGATGCTCCACCGCAGGTTTCGTGTTTTTCGCAACCACCTAGGAGGCAAGATAATATATTAATAAATAATGTTTCACAGCAACAACCACAAAACTACTCACCTCAACAAAATTTTCAGCAGCCATATAATGTCCAGCAAACACCATTTAATGCAGCTAGTGCGCAGCAGCAGGCAATGGGTCACCAGCCAGCACCTGTTTGTGCAGCTCATTCGCACGCACCTGTTTTTGGCGTTCATTCGTCACCAGTGCCAAGTATGCCACCAGAGTTTGGGTTTTCATCTCGTAAAATCGACTTGTCGAAATGGGGTATTAAATTCGATGGTACCACCAAGTCGATGAGTGCTGAAGATTTTATTTTTAGAGTTGATATATTAAGGCAAGACTATAACTGCTCGTTTAATGACATTCGCCGCAGTTTTCACCTACTGTTGGAAGGTCCAGCCCTAGATTGGTACTGGAACGTGCGCAAGTTGACACCAATTCAGTCCTGGGAGGACTTGGAAAAAGCGTTTTTGACCCAATACAGGCGGTATGAAAATGAATTTCAGCTGCAAAAGAAAATTATGGATCGGCGTCAATTGCCGCAAGAGTCATTTGAAGATTTTTATAATGCCGTGATGAGGCTGAGAAACCAGCAGAGGTCGCCATATACAGAGGCTGATCTCATTGAAATTATGAAGGCCAATCTAAAGCCATCGCTTTCGCACCTTTTGTTTGCCGTGAAAATTAATAATTTAAATGATTTTTGTCAACAGGCCAAAAGAGCAGAAAATTTAGTTTCTAGCCAAAGGCAGCCGATTCAACCCCGTCCATTCGCTACTCAGCGCGTTCACGAGCTTGAGTTTGAGGAAGAGGAGCTACCTGTGACAAACGTGGAGATCGATGCCATTACCCCAAATAGCCGTTACACTTGCTGGAACTGCAAGCAAGTGGGCCATAGTTTTATGGACTGTCCATCGCCTACGCGCAGAATTTTCTGTTTTAGATGTGGCCGTGACAACGTAGTAACACCGAAATGCCCTAAGTGCCAGGGAAACCTGCAGCTGAACAAGCCTCACACTGGGGAGACTCGTTCAACGCAAACCTAAGCCCAGCCATCAAATCAAGTAGCAGCGTCGATGGTGGAAGCCCTGTAAAAATTTTAGTTAACACCACAAGGGAAAAAGTCGCTGATAAGGAGCCCACTGTTCGACCTTTAAAACCTTTTCATCAACGAGTTAGGGAGTATAATGAGGCAAAAGTCAGGATATTTGGGCAGGTTTCAAATAGGATCAAAAAGGCTAGGGAAAGGTATAAAATAAGAAGAAGAATTAGAAAAGAAATTATGGCCGCAACACTGTACGAGGGTGATGATTTCAGGTTATATGCCACGATTGAGATTGGTGATAGTAAAATCACAGGGTTGCTCGATAGCGGAGCCACGGTAACGTGCCTAGGTAAAGGTTGTATTGAATTTGTCCAGGGGACGGGAGTACCAGTTTCCCATTTTACGTCCTTTATAAAAACTGCTGATGGCAGCCCGCACAAAATAGTAGGTCGTATTAGGGCAGAAATCAGTTTTAACAAAATCAGTGAGTATATTACTTTCTATTTAGTCCCAACGTTAAATAGACCACTTTTTCTAGGGGTGGATTTTATGAAAAAATTTAATCTTTTTGCTAATGTCAGTAGCCTAACTACAAATGGCGTCAATTTGTGCGCAGAGTCTGAAGGTATAGAGGAGGGTGTAAAAACTCATATTTTAACACCGGAACAGCGGGAGTCTTTAGAAAAAGTGGTAGCAAATTTTCCTTGCTATACTAAGCGCGGTCTTGGTCGGACTCCACTAGAAGTCCATATAATAGATACACGCGACGCAACTCCGGTGAAGGATAGACACTACCCGGTCTCGCCAGCTGTACAAAAGTTAATGTACGCAGAGCTTGATAGGATGCTTGACCTTGGAGTCATTGAGCAAAGCGAGAGTCCTTGGAGCCATCCGGTTACTCTCGTCCGTAAGGGCGAGAAGAATCGGCTGTGTCTGGACGCTCGCAAGCTAAATGCCCTCACGGTCAAGGACGCCTATCCTCTGCCGCACATTGAAGGTTTGCTCAGCCGGTTAGGAGACACGTATTTCATATCAAGCGTAGATTTAAAAGACGCATTCTGGCAGATACCATTAGAAGTCGCCAGTAGAGAAAGGACTGCCTTCACGGTGCCTGGAAGACCACTTTACCATTTTACGGTAATGCCTTTTGGGTTGTGTAATGCAGCCCAAAGACTTTGCCGTTTGATGGATAAAGTGATCCCTGGTGCACTTCGCGATAGAGTTTTTGTCTATCTGGATGACCTTCTAATAGTATCGCCAGATTTTCAAACTCACCTGGGGTTGCTTAAACGGGTGTCTGATTGTTTGGAATCAGCGGGGTTGACCATTAACGTCGCGAAGTCAAAGTTCTGCTTCAGGGAGTTAAGATACCTAGGGTATATAGTAGGAGGGGGAAAATTAAAACCTGACCCAGAAAAAATAGAAACCATTTTAAAATATACATACCCGAAAACAGCTAGGCAGGTTCGTAGTTTTATGGGAGCCACCGGCTGGTACCGGCGCTTCATCCCCGATTATGCTACCATATCTACGCCAATATTTAACACCCTTAAAAAAGGAAAATCGTTTGACTTCCCCGATGATGCAAAAGAGGCCTTTGATAAGCTTAAAGTAGCCCTTACTACCAGTCCAGTACTAGTACATCCTGATTTTCAAAAGCACTTTTATGTACAATGTGATGCCTCGGATATAGGCATTGGAGCCGTTTTATTTCAGAAGGATGAGTCCGATGGTGAACACCCTATAGCGTTTTTCTCCCACAAATTGACACCAGCACAGAAAAATTATTCAGTGACGGAGAGGGAGTGTTTGGCCGTGGTATTGGCTGTGAAGAAATTCAGGCCTTATATAGAGCTTATGCCTTTTACGGTCATTACAGACCACAGCAGCCTAAAATGGCTAATGGCACACAAAGACCTCAGTGGTCGATTAGCTCGATGGAGTCTTCACCTACAAGCATTTTCTTTCAGCATAGAACACCGGCCTGGTTCTAAAAACATAGTTCCAGATACGCTATCTCGGTATAACATGGAGGAAATATCTGCCAATATAAACAATTTTATTGATATGGACTCAGAACCTTTTAAAAGCCAAGATTACCTGGACTTAATTGCTCATGTCAACAAAAATGCCGACCAGCTGCCCGACATTAAAGTTGTGGATAATTTCGTTTATAAGCGCACGGTACCTAATGATGGTAATCCCCTTAATGAGGATTTTTCGTGGAAACTGTGGATTCCTGTAAACTTAACAACAAAAATAATAGAAAATTGTCACAATCCGCCGCATTCGTCACACGGAGGACTAGGTAAGACGCTAAGTAGAGTCAAAGAATATTTTTATTGGCCAAATCAAAATTCACAAATTCGTTCGTTTATAGCCAACTGTCAAGTGTGCAAAGAAACAAAACCAGCAAATCAGACGCTAAGACCACCGATGGGCGCAGAGTCGCAAACTGAACGCCCGTTTCAACGAATATTTGTGGACTTTTTGGGACCATACCCGCGTTCAAAAAATGGAAATAGTTTTATTTTTATAGTGCTAGATCACCTTACTAAATTTGTACTTCTTAAGGCCATGGCAAAGGCAAATTCTAGAAACGTTATAAATTTTTTAATTTCTGAAGTTTTTCACAAGTTTGGCACGCCCGAGACTATTGTATCGGATAATGGCAAGCAATTTATTTGCAAAGAATTCCAAGATATGGTGAAAAACTTTGGAATTGTTCACATGAAAACTGCCATATATTCACCGCAAGCCAACGCTTCAGAGCGTGTAAACCAAACTATTTTGGCCGCTATCAGATCGTACCTACAAAATGACCATACCGAATGGGACAAATACTTGTCTGAAATTGAGTGTTCAATACGTTCGTCTGTCCAAACGTCGATTGGTGTAACACCATATTTTGCCCTATTCGGCATGAATATGATTTCACATGGCAGTGTGTATAAATTAGCCAGGAAATTACAAAGCTTAAGCGATCCCGAAATGAATGTTGTACCTAAGCAAGTTAAACTTGACTTAATTAGAAAACAAATAAGAGAAAATCTACACAAGGCTTATCTACGAAATGAGAAAAGCTACAATATGCGCTGTCGTCAAGTAAAGTTTATACCGGGGCAAGAGGTTTATCGACGCAATTTCCAGCAAAGCGATTTCAAAAACAATTTTAACGCAAAACTTGCCAGCAAATTTTTAAAATGCCGAATTGTCCGTCCTATAGGCAATAGCCTCTATGAGGTAGAAGACCTCCAGGGGAAGTTGTTGGGGGTATTTCACGCCAAAGATTTAAAGCAATAGCTTTAAATGCTTTGGTGGTCTTAGTCCCAACAATTTCACCCAAAACCTTACTTCCAAAAAGTTTGAGTAAAAAGACATTTGTTCTAAAAAAATTTTTTTTTATGAATATTAGTTTATTTATTTAAATAACTTTACGTAAATATTTCTAATATTAGTAACTAAAGACTAAACTAGTTTCTAAAGGGACTAAATTGTCTTATAGAAATTTACAATTTTAAAACCTAAATTATTTTTTTTTATCCTGAATTTATTTTTTTATTTATTTTTATTTTTTGATTTTCATATGAGAATCCTATGACCATAGATGAACTTTTCTTTATGATGGTAAAACACTTAAACCGTTTTCTTTTAATTGCCTATGTTTGACAAGTTTATTTAATTTATTTTATTTTTCATTTTTTTTGCTCAACCATAACGCTAACGTTTATAAGCTAGTTACATTTGTAACCGATACCAGACTTATGGTGCCTTTCCTTTAAACACTCTGGGGAACTTTGCCATTAAGAGCTAGGAATGGTTAGCCACCAAGACTGGTAACATTTTTCTGATTCCGATCTTACAGCAAGTTGAAGCAAAATAAAATGATTGTTATTGAACAGCTTTCGCTCAGAAAGGCTGCTCTTTTCGTTTTCTTGTTTAAGGCAATTGAAATTAGATTTTTAGTGTTCTGGCAAAATAAAGAATTGAATCACCAATGGAAAATTAAAAAAAAAAACCCGTGAAAATGAATTGAAACGTTTTTTTTGCAATGCGCAATTAATTGCTTTTTTGTTTACATATGATAATTTTTTTTTTGAATTAATAACTTAATTATGACTGTTAGACTAATTTAATAATAATTATTAGTAGGATATTAAATATAGATTGAGCTGGACTCACCAATACTGATTTTGAATTATGCTGGAAACCTGTTTTGCTTCTCGGCCCATAGTCCTGAATTTCATAAATCTGTGGGAGGGAAATGAAAAGTATAAGTTTTTCAGATATTTTATTTCGGAGTAAAATGTCCTAAAAGATTATTATGAAATTTACGCTTTTTATTGCCGAAACCTTTTAGAAAATTTTTACTTCTACTTTTATTTCATATTTTTAAAATAATGTTTCTAAAGGAATACAAGGGGTACTTCCCGCCAAAGCCTAAAGCTTTGGTGGTTTTAGTCCTTGTATTCCCACTGAATTCCCCAAATTGCTAAAGTATTTTAAAATTTTTTTTAGTGGTATTCAACTACCTTTTCATAATGTTTTCCCCATAATTTTGAATTTTTCTAAGGGAATAAACATTTTTGTTTTTGTGTTAACTTTTTCACTTACCTGTCAAAAGCTGGCAATGGCTAAGCACCTTCTCTTCAGGTCGCCTTGAAGCTCGTATCTAAACCTGTAAAGAAAAACTGAATTAGTAATTTAAATTTAAAAAGGCATAATTAAATTAAAAATTTTTCTATAAATTAATTTTTTTGAAAATATAATTATAACTGAATTTAAATTTGTTTCTATATAGTTCGTATTTTCTTTTGAAGAGAAAAAGAAAACTGTCTACTTTTTTATTTTATTTTGAAGAAACCAAGGGGTATTTCCCGCCAAGGGGTAGCATCCTTGGTGGACTTAGTCCTTGTGTTTCTTCCTCAAATCACTCGATATTGATCAAAACCAGTGTGCTCAATTTTTTTTTACTTCGAGGTAAATACTTTGTTTTTAGTATGATGTAATTTTTTTTTTCATTTCATTTTATTATTTTTCACTTTCGTGCAAAATCTACTTTGGTTATGCACACCAATTTTTTTATAAATGATTTTTGACCCTTTACTAGTGGGTATAACCATTACGTTACGTTACGGTTAAGTAACCACATTTATTTTTAATTTGCCAAGCTTTTGATAACTTCACGTTCATCAAACACATTGCGTCTCTTACAAACACACAAAAATTCATTTTCACTTACCTTATTTATCCTGGTTTCTAAAATCGTCTGGACCTGGTTCCATTTTCCGTCACCAACAAGTTTACTGAAATGAAATAAAAACATGAAAATGTAATACACTATTTTTTTATATACATACACATAAATTTATACATAATTTTGAAAACTTACATATTGGCCAGACATAAAACTGCTAAAATTTCAGCCGCGATGTCGCTGTCGCTCGTATTGTAACCTGTTCTCTCGGCGACATTTTTCCCCTTTTTCCGGCCTCATCTATAGTTTTCTGTAAAGAAACATAACAATTTTATGTTAACAAAACATTTAAATTATAATTAAAAGTATTTTATTAATAACTCACCTTTAACAATCTCGGCTAATGCAGAAAATAATTTTTTTCGGTCGCGGTGTCGCTGTCGCCAGTATTGTGACCTAGAGCAAAATACATTTTTTATTTTAATTTGTTTTAATAATTTTTGTGCCTTCTTACCTTATTTTTGATCACCTCTTCCATATTTCCTACACCAGCCTGAGTTTTCTGTAAAGAAATAGAGTATTTTTATTTTAGAAATTTTATTTATTATAATATTAAAAATGTTCATTCACAACTTACCTTATTCATAGCAGCATCCATTGAAAATTTTACAACCACGCGTACGATTCTTCATATTTTCTTTTCCATCGTATTCGTTTGATATTTCAGCTGTTTACAGGTGTTGCCATAGTGGCCAAATAATTACATTCCACACAGGGTGGTGCTTATGAATAAATATGAATGAAAGTTGCCAGATCATAATTTTTTTTGAGAATAAATGGAAATCCCCAAAATCCCGGAAATATAGGAAAGTCGTTAGGAAATTTGAGAAAAACATTTCCCTCCCATTCTGCATCCACTGATGGAATGTAGAATGGTTGGGTTTGTCGTGTGGACCCTTTAGAGGGTTAATGAAGGTGTTAGTTGGTAACGCCGAAATAGGTAGAAAGAGATAAAGGTAGGGTATATGAAAGAAATAAAGTAAAATTGTAGCAAGGAAAAAAAAAAAGTAAACAAACAAATACACAAGCAAACAAACTGAACAGACTAAATTGCTGAAAGTTTTTGCTTTAAAATTATATTGGACGACATTTTGCTCGACCGAGGTTTCTTGGTCGCCAAAGGGCAAAATGTCGGCCCTTTCTTTTTTTTGCTGTTTTCTGAGGAAGAAGTGATGTGGTAAGTGGTGGCTAATAATAATGAAAAACAAAGTGTAAGTTAAAAGAAAAAGTTTTAAGTGCAAAATTGCCAGTAAATACCTAAATTTAAATTATTAAATTTAAATACATTTTAAAAAAAAAGACAACAAGTCAATAAAAAAAAAGAAGTTTATTTAACTTTTAAAGAACCACAAAAAAATAGCATCAAATATTGTAATGAAAATATGTACAATTCAGTGACTTAAACATAAAACTTGCATAAAGAATTTAAAATCTTAAAGTAGAAAGAAAAAAAAGCTGTAAAAGTAAAACAAACATTTTGTGAAATCAGAAAGCTTAAAACTATAATTTGAAAAATTTATAAAACAGAAAAACAGATTAAAGGCAAAACTTTTAAAAAGTGAACTTAAAACTAAAAATATAAATAACAGCCACCACCTCATCGCCGCCACATCCATCGTGGGACAGGAATTTCTCCACTGCAAACCATCCCTACCAGGGTTCAGGTATCCTGCCATTTGTGTTGACCCGGACTAATACGACGGACAACTAAACGGACAAAATATATTAAATATATATATTAGTTTGTGAAATAGGGGAAACAGATTTCATTTTTTTTTTACCTTCCCAGTCAGTCCCTAGTGGCGTATTTGCCCAGGTGCGCGTAGAAATAGGGTTGAGCTCAGGCCTGTAAGTCGTAGGGTAGTTGCCCAGGAGGTAATAGTTGTTTTCCTTATCATAGAAGAAAGATAAAAAAAAAACTTATATATGTATTGATTTTTTTTAATTGAAATGATACCATACTCACCTCGTACCGCAATAATTAATTAGGACACGTTACGGACCGACGGCAGCTCCTGTCATCCAGCTTATTCTGGGGGAGAGAAACTGGAAAAGAAAAATAAATATTAAATAAGTTTTTTTATTTGAAAATTATTGTTTTTCTTTTTGAAAAAAATTTAAGACAAAAATTTTTTATAGTCAGTTTGTGTTAAATAATTCCTTTTTTTATTATTATTAAAAATTGTTTTTTTTAATGGTTTTTTTTAAATAATGCGTTGAAGCTACATAATTTTTCAATAAAGCTATAAATATTTTATTGTATAATGAATTTTAAAATGAAATTTTAATGCGTTTTTCTTTAAAAATAATGAGCAGTTAAACTCATTGGGGTGAACACAATAGGAGGGTGATGGTAAAGTAAACAGTAGATTTTGGGATGATCACATTTCTTTTCCAGGTCATCACGGTGAAGTCCGAATGGATTTCAGGTGGGAGGGCAGAAGTTGGCATACCACCAGCCAACTCAACTCCTAGGTAAGAGGTGCTACAGGTGAGTACACGGTGCAAAATGAATTAATAGTTGCAATAGATTCGTTTTTTTTGTCTACGTTCACTTTCGGGCTCCTTTTATTTTCCTTTTGTTTTTTTGTTTTATTCCAAATTGGCTGGCATGAATTTTTTTGTAGCAGCCAAGTGCCTGATTGGTTGGCAAGAACCACCCCAATACGGCGAGCCCTAGCCGGACTTACGCCAGCATGCCAGCGCCGCCAACAATCTGGCCACACCTGACCGTATGGTTTTCTTTTGTGTTTCTTTATAAAACACCAGCTGCTACTGCTACATCCCATACCTATATTTCTTGGTACAAAACGGTGACATACGGGCATCCTTAGGCTGGTAATTGGCGAGCATACATACAAATTAACTTAACATCCCCAAGAACCACCCAAAGCTTAAGTTAATATTTGGTGGATATATTATAAAGCTGGAAGGGCGTTTATTGTCCTTGGAAAGGGCAATAATACATCTTAGCAAAATTATAAACACAATATATGGTAATGTTCCAGAATAAAAAGACAAAACGAGAAAAGGGGAAAAAATTAATGGTTGTAAATATATGTAAATTTTGTTCTTAAATAATTTTAATTTTCAAAATTAATGGTTGTAAATATATGTAAATTTTGTTCTTAAATAATTTTAATTTTCAATTTTATTGTTAATAGTTTTTTTTGTATTTTTTTTATCTTATTTAGTCAAACATAATTTAATTTGTTGTCTTATTTCAAAGCACAACACCTATTGTAAAACTTTTATAAAATAAGAATAGAACAGTAATATTACTTTCTTACATCTCATCTATGGACATCAGGCCTGCTGTTTCATCGTATTGTAATTTGGTGAGTTTTATTCAAATCATTTCTTAAATAATATGGTATCTATTCTCATTTTTCAATTGACCTTAAAACAACACAACACATTTAAGTAATTTTTTTTTTCAATTAAATTCTTAAACAGAAAACCATAGAAAAATACACAAAAAAAAATAAACAAGACAATGTTAAATTTTAATTTTTTATGTGTAATAAATAAATAAACAGAAAAAATCGAGAAATAGCATACCTCGACACAAAATTACATAGAGGAGGCAATAAAATAACGGCAAAAAATTCATCGTCTGGCAGAATTATCAATTTCAACTCTACTCAACCTAAAGCTCAAATAATAAATACTGCAAAAAATTTTATACGTAGAGTTCTTTATATTAGCGATGTACAATACCACAACAAAAATAAACTGGTAATCACGAAAATACTTAAAGATAATGCTTTTCCTAAAAATTTAATTAAAAATTTAATAACTGTCTATAAACCTACAATAACAAGCACAAATGGTAACACTGATAAGGAGGAAAAATATTTTTACAGTGTAAGAAGTGCAATAGATAAAAATGACATGAGCTTTGCTTACAAACCAAACAAAACATTAAGTTCAATATTTACAAATACAAAACTCCAATAAACAAACTTCAACAAAATAATGTAGTGTATGAAATACCATGCAAAGGAGACAGCAACAACAGCTGTGACTTAGTTTACATTGGTACGACCAAAAGAAATTTGGAGACAAGAATGGGAGAACACAATTCAGACATAAACAAAAATAAAGAAAGCACCGCATTATCACAACACATATTACAAACAAAACACAAACCTGATTTGGACAACATAAGAATACTAGACAAAGTAAATAACGTGAGGAAAAGATATACAACAGAAAGCTTAAGAATTCAACAGAAAATAAACAAAACAATGAATAAAAAAGAAGATACTGACAATTTAAGCGCCTGTTATAGAGTTGTTTTAAAAAACAGTAGATGACGCCGCTATTGTTGATTTTTATAGTTTTTTAAAATTTATTAATGTAATTAAAAATTGATTATTTTCACTGTAAGTTCGTTACATTAATAGCTATTGTATTATTAAATGTTGATGTTTTTTATGTAATATTAATAGACGAATCCCCTGAAGAAGTGAACATAGAATTCACGAAACGTCGGGAAAAATGAAATAAAAAATTTTGCATTTTTATTTTCAAAAATAGAATTAGGCCTCACCAGCTAAATATATATTAACAAATATATAAATATAAACAAATGAAAGTGGCCAAAAATAAAGAAAAACAAATAAGGGTATTTAGCTTCACAAATGTACATACATAGGTAGGTATAAACACTTTAGATATGTTTTATAGTTTAGTTTAGCTTTTGAGTTTTCACAAGTTTTAAATATTTTTAATAAATTTCAATTTTATAATGACAAAAATGTAAATTTTTAATTATATAAACGGTTGGGGTTTTTGCTGTTGCGCGCCCTTTTATCCTTCTCAAGTAAGACTTTTCAAATGTCGATAAGAAAAAATTACAACAATAACAGTGGATGTTAATTGCAGTTGAGGTGTAAGTTTAGATTGACATCTGGGATGGGACTGTTGAATTGTTCACTGAGGTGAACATCCTCCTGGGCCCGGCAACCTGTAAAGAAAATTGACAATTATTTTGATATGCTCAATATGGTGTAGGGTATGCCATGGTAATAGGGTAGGGTAAAATACTTTATTTATTAGTATTTATTTATTTAGGGTCCAATGCGTTAGGGTAAGGGTTTCTTGGCAAATCATCAGAAACACGCAGACAGACCTCATACCGGATGGTAGAAGCCATATTGGGTGCGATTAGGACTTTCACGTAAACCTGACCATCGATTTTAAACGTGTTCAGCGTTGAACTCGTACGAATGGCGCACTGATCTTTGAGGTTGTCAGGCTAGGGTTTAAAACGGCTCTGGCGAGATAGTTTGACCTTTGAGTTATAACTTGAACGACAACGGTGGGCAAAACGGTTCGGGTCTTTGACGTGGGTAAGCCTGTTGCTTTAATTGGCGTCACAATAGTTTGTGGCGCAGGAAACGGAACGGTGTTATTTTTAGATGCAGTTGATTGATTCCGTTCCTTTGCCAAATCTTTTACGATTCTCTCGGGGCCATGTGGAGTGGTATGGTGTTTGCCCTTGCATGTCTGAAACCTAGAGTTTCTGGAACATTTTTCAATAAGGTGGTTCCTGGCCTAGACAATGGATGCAGTAGTGCAGTCTTAATGCAGTTTTATATTTGTCTGTCAGGTTCAACTTACTGAACTTCCTACAGCTTGCCAAGCTGTGATCTGCCTGACAAATGCCGCAACCAAAATGCCGTTTTTGTTGACGATTATTACTTTTGCGACTGGATGTGGGACGAGCGATATTACGTTTATTCGATTTTGCGGATCGACTACCGGAACGACTGGAACGTATTTTTTGGTGGTTATTGTTGGGTGCCATATTCTATATGAAATAAATCATGTGAATGAAATTTAAAAATTTGTGAATGGATATGGTAGTATATTAGAAGGTTAGGGTGAAGAGTAAGATATGGGTAAGTGTAACAAGTGGATAATTGGATTATATGGGTAAAAAAGGGTAAGTAAGGAACTAAGTATTATTTGGGTTAAACTATCCAGTGAGTAAAACAACAACTTTCGTTATTGGTCGAGTCAAAGTTCCAGTTACTGTACGCAAGTCAACTACTCTGTTTCGCTTATTGGATCCAGAGTACGTCTTTATTACTCGACCGAGCAACCACTCGTTAGGGGTAACTTATCCTGTCTAATAATCACAATGTCGTCAACTTCAATTTGACGTTGAGGGTTTTTCCACTTGTATCTTTTATGGAGCTCTTTAAGGTATTCATCTTTCCATCTACAAAAGTTATGATGTTGAATCCTTAACTTTTTCCATCTGTTGGCTAGGGTAATATTGTCACTGCTTACATCGGGTTCTGCAGGAGTTAGTATGGGTGAACCAATTAAAAAATGTCCGGGGGTTAAAAGGTTAAGATCCTGTGAGTTTTCACTGGACGGGCTTAAGGGTCTTGAGTTTAGGCATCCTTCAATTCTAGCGAGGAGTGTAGCTAGTTCTTCAAATGTATATTTTAGGGTATTCATTTTTTTTAAGATAAGATTTAAAGCTTTTCACTCCGGCTTCCCATAAACCACCCATGTGAGGTGCTCCCGGGGGTATGAAATGCCACGTCAAATTTTGAAAACTGCTAGCAGATACTACCGAACTTTTTAATTGTTTAATAAACCACTGTCGCTCTTTTTTTAAATAACTGGCTAGCTCCAATGAAATTAGTTCCATTATCGGAAAACATTGCGACAGGGCAACCCCGCCTCGAAAAGAATCAAGAAAAGGCTGCCATAAATTGGGTTGTTTGTCTATTCCTATATCTGGTACAAGGTGAGCATTTATTAATAACGGAACTAATAAGATTCTTAAGTTTCGGAATCCAGTATCCTGATCTTATAATTCTCAACATAAGTTGATTTCCACCATGTAGGGTTACCAGATGTACGTGTTGGGTTAATAATTTAGCAAAAGAACTTCCGTAGGGTAATAAAATCGGATGTCTTTCGGAATATGACAATGCATTGGAATTTGCTAGTCGACCATTTTCACGCATTACATTTGATGAATTTAAAAATGGCGTTAGGATGAGCAGGCTACTTTTACTGGGTATAGGGTTAGTTTTCTTCAGACGTTGTATTCGTGTTTAAAATATGCAGTCTGACGAAGAATAATAAGTCACGGGTAGTTTTTTTTTTTTTATTATTTGATTTAAATAATTTTATTACTTTTCTATTTGCATTTTATAAGCATGAATATCTTGTATTCGGTTTTATTAAATAACTCAAACTTTTAACGCCTTCATTAATTTATTTTTTTTTTAAGGGAAGCCCTTAAAATTCAGCCTAAAAGATATTCATATTTATAAAAGAATTTTTGTATTTGGTTTTCCTATAAGATTTTTTTTATTATTTTGTTTAATATGGAAAAAAACAAGAAATTTTTATTATTTTCGAAATAAAAAAAGTGACCATATTTCATTTAAAATATTAAACTAAAATTATTTTATCTTGAATCAGAAATAGATATTTTTATGAAATAAATTTAAATAATATAAATTAAATGATTTTGGTTTTGTTAGATTGTTTTGAATTGGAATTTTAAGCTTTTAATTATCATAAGTTTACGAAAGGTGAAGTTATAAAGATATGTTAGTAAGTATTTTAGGACTGGTACTGGTCATTAGCTAGGCCAGTATGGTGGGTGAGTTGAGAAGGGAGTATAAATTTCACCATATTATTCCCGATACTACCATCTGCATTTGGTTGAAATAAGCTACCTAAAGTTCATTGTAGCGAGATTAGCACATACCTTATAGGGGACAAGAACACACCCCAACGACGAGCACGGCCGGTTAATTATAGGTAGCACTGTCCCATATAGGTATGATTTAAAAAGGGAAATCGTTAAAAATGTGGTAAAGTATATGTTGGTGCAACGAAGAATAAACTGAAAACTAGGTTAGCAGGACATAAGTCAGATCAAAAATATAGCAATATTTCATTACAAACACAGCTTAATCAGCTCATTGTGCAAATTTAAACCATTATTCTGATTTTGAAAATACAACAGTTTTAAATACGGAAAATAATTATAAACGTAGGTTTATGTTAGAAATGTTGCAAATTATAAATGTACCGACAATTTCGAGAATTAATTTTAAGTCAGATATTAAAAGTTTTGCACAAAATTATAGGCATTTAATTTGTAAAAATATAAACGGGAGTTAAAAATTTATTTATAATGTAATAGATTAGTTTTTAAATTGGAAAACCTATTTTGTATTTAATTGAAAATTGTTTCATGACTTTTTGTTAAATTTTTTTAATTTGTTAAAAATTGTTCTTTTTTGTCAAAAATTTAAGAAAAAAAACCCTGAAGAAGGCACACAACGGAGTGCCGAAATATTGGTTCAATAAATTTTATTATTTTTAAAAAAAAAGTGACCTCAAGCTTAATTAAATAATAATAATAATAATAATAATAAATTTTGTAAAGGTCGAATAAAAGTCAATTTATCACAAAATTAGTTTAAGAAATGGAATTCATAAAAATATAATTTGTTTTGCTAAAATAAATAAAATTGGGCTTATTTTATACTACTGGAAAAGCTGTAACGTGCGTTGTGTTCTTTTAGGAATTAGATTTTAAATACCTTATGATGCAAAATTCGCTAAAAATTAGGAAAACACACTTCAACTTTTAAACTTACTTCCACTTTTTGTGGCGTGCGTTACAAAACGTTGTGATCAATTATTTCGCAACAAATACCTGCTAAGAAATTATGATATATCGTCGGTTAATTATTTAATTGTCGTATGTGGATTTTTTGCGGTTTTGAGTTAAGATCGATTTCTTAGGTTCTCCGACCTGATCTTTCATTTGGCGTAATCAGTTTTTCGATACCTCATACCGTTTTAGAGATATGAAGTGTTGAGTTTGTCGTATGTTGTATTTGCTGAAGCAATTTTCAAATTAAATGTCGTATGTAACTGCCAAACACCACATACGACAAATTTCCGTATAAAACGACCAAAAAATTGATTTATTATTTAAATGTCGTATGTGGATTTTTCATGGCACATACGATTTTTGAATAATTTTTGTTTTAAAAATAAGTGTCGTATGTACCAAAGGAAAACGTATTATGCCCATATCAAGGCTAATTCATACAGGTGACATTTTCGAGTCATCTGTTTGTTGTTTATTTTTTGTGTGTTTACATTTTGTGAAAAAATTAATTCAAGTTTAAAATTCAATAAAAACCTAAGTGCTTGAAAAAAAATTTATTTAAATTTTATAAAACAAAAAAAGTGAACATAAAATATAAACACAACGAATTAAAAATGCGTAAGGAATAGTGGAGCCACAATTAATTTTCAATAGAGGAAAAAGATTTACTTTATAAAGAATGTATGCTTTATACAAAGAACAAACTAGCCAGCCAGGAATGTTTTTCATTACTCTTTCAACCTTTCCTTTCACCGTCCAAAGAAGGATCTGTGTGATAAATGCAAGAATCATAAGGACGAAAAATTGTTTATGAAGGCTGAAAGAGACGTTGATCGCCAAAACACTGACGAATCAAATGCAATTATATGTTTCGATTTGCAAAATGTTTTTAATTTACCGATAGGCTACTGTTCAAACTTGTTTTATAAAACGAAATTAGCTACCTTTAATTTAACTGCCACTGTAATATTACCAAACACTCCAAACTTAACGTATTGCGCTATATGGAACGAAATTGCGAGTGGGCTAATCAAAATATTAACTTAAGTCGTAGCTGATAAACCTAAAATTAGGCGGATTATACTGTGGAGCGATTCTTGTGTTCCACAGAACAGGAACCAAATAATGGCGACAGCACTTTTTCATTTTTTGTACTTAAATTCAAATATTGAGGATATAACGCAAAAGTTCTCAGAACCGGGTCATTCCTTTGTACAGGAAGTTGATTGTGTGCATAGTACAATCGAAAAACTGCTCAGACGTATACAAATTGAAAGCCCGGGCTCTTTGATTAGACAGTCAAACGATTTTGGTTACGAGAACGTAAAATTAGTAATTATTCAGATGGCGCCTTCTGATTTTAAGTTGTATTCTCAGTTATCAAGTCAATTTTGTTTTCAACAGCTCCCATTTTCAAAGTGCAAATTATTAAATATCAACCACATAAATATGAAATTTTTTATAAGGTTTCTGGAACAGAAATTAATTATAAGAATGCTAATTTAAATAAAAATGTACGATTCAAAAAGGATATCAAAGATATCTTAAAGTCCAAATTAGCAGTTGCTGCTTCAAAGGCAATAACTTCTGAAACCCGACGACAGAGCTTTTTAAATGCGGTTTAAAAATAATGTTAATCGTTGAAAATAACACAACGTTACAATAAAAATGTACTTTCCGAGGCACATAGTACATATTTTAGTTGTAGTCAAGTAAAAGAATTATATACCAGGAATTTTCAAACAACCCAAACATTTGGAGTTAAAATACCGATTTCAGGGTATTGAAAATTCCTATTATGCAATTATTTTACTTGACTAAAACTACAATATGTACTTTGTACATCTTTTTAATTATTTAACGCAGTGTCAAAATACAAAACGATGAATTATTTAAGTTTAAGTTTGTTATGAAGAGTAGATAAGTTTTTGTTTTAATTATTATTTGTTTTAATTTATTTTTTAATCTTAAAATTTTGTCGATGAAGACTAGAAGCTAGCTTTTCCTCAACAATAAATTTCAGTGTATTTATCAAATATGAAAAACTGGGAATTTAGCACGTCATACGGAAATCGTATTAATAATAAATTTGTATTCCCGAAAATAACTTTGATAAAAGACGAGTTATTGTTTTCTATATTTAATTTTTTTTTGAAAAGACTGAAATAAAATATGTTCCATTATAAAGTTAAGAGTTTTAGTGTCCTCGAAAATATTCCACCCCCAAAAACCAAGGGTATGTTTTAATGGGTAACTAAAAAAAAGATACGTAACTATAATAAATAATTTCCTTACTTAAATCATATCTTGATACTTTTCAAATACATTTAGTGTTTAAATGTCGTATGTAAACATTTCGGAAGCAAAATGTCGTATGTAGCTATTTAAATGACAAAAACGTTCCACTTTGCCACATACGACAATTTAATTCTGAACAAAAATCAAAATATTTTCTACCCCAAATGAGTTATAGGCATCAAACAAAATTAACTAGTCAGATCTTAGTAGTTTCCCCTCCTAAAATTTAAAGAAAATCGCTTTGCTGAAAAAAATTTTATAAGAGTTCAAACTTCAAACTCAATTTACTCAAAACTATCGGAATCCACATACGTTTATTAAATAATCAACCGACGATATGCCATTCGTAAGTACATATTAAAGTTAACTGCTTCGTTTAATTAAACAACTGTTTTGAGGGTATAAAAAAACTTAACTTTATTTTGATATGTTATTCTTTTTATATAAACACAAATCGCAGATTAATCAATATATTCTAAGGTCTAAAAATTTAAGTTATTGTCCAATCAAAAATGTTAATTTATTAAAATTACAAGTAATCGCTAAATATTGCAATTTAAACAAAATATCTGGATTAAAAATTATTTGGTTATTAACCAATCATATTGCTTAAATTATTTAATTGCTTAGTTGCGAATTATAAAGGTAAAGCAAATAATTGTTTGGAACTATTGTTGTTGTTGTGTAATATGAGTGTTTGTTTGTTGACCTGCTTAAAATATACATAATTTGATTACTTGCAAAAATAAATTATAGTACAAATTAAATTATAAATCAGGGATTTCCATTTCTTCCCTGCAAATAATATTGGACCACCTGATCCATTTTGATAAAATGGACTACTCCATTAACTGGTCCGATGCAAGCATGGACCATGTCATTGTTAAAAAGTGTTTGTAGTGAGGCGACATGTCTTCGTTTTTTAACGACATGTTTTCGTTTTTAAACGAAGTTAAAACTAATCCTCTTGTGTATACAAAGGAGTAGTTTTAAAACTACTCCTTTGTAGTCCACAGCTGGGTTATATGTCCTGCTTTTCTGATGCAGCGCAGGCAGTACTGCATATAACAATGTGGAGCATTTATATTATTAAAGATATTATGACATACCTATTGTGTATAATTTTTTATTGATTTTAATTACTAATAAATAGTGGTTTTAACTAAAAAATGTACTTCATTAAATTTAGCTATGAATCCTGCAGATGTTGCCATTTATTCTTGGAAATTCTTAGCATTTGGGAGTGCAATGGGGTAGGCTGCAAAATTTTTTACAGACCTGTGTGGAAGAAGCTGATGGTCAAACTTAATATAGGGGAGAGGGGGGCACCTTTGAACACTTTTTGCTTTCAAGCCTCGTAAAAATTAATTTTGTTTAATTATTAACTTTTTACATAACTCAACTAATGTGTATGGATATAATCTTTAGTTTATGTATACAAGTAACTTATTTTTAGTTCGGCTTAAATTTTTATTTATTTTTTAATGGATGAAGTCATTGTGTTCAAATGTGCCCCCGATACGGGGCAGCTTTGAACTAGGCTGGGGCAGCTTTGAACGGCAATTTTTTTCTTATAGCGTTTATGTACAAAAATACCATAAATAGTTCTATTTTTTTTATAAAATAAATTAGATTTATTTATTAAGAAATAAAGTTAAAATATATAATATATAATACCCATTAACATTTAAAAATAAAAAAATTCAGTTCACAAATGAGTTTTATACATACATGTTAAGTAATGATTAGCTAATGCTAATGATTGCTAATTAACATTCTTTTGTGAAATTCTCTAATTGATCAAACAATTAGAATTAGTTCAACTAATTCCCATTAGCTAATTGAAATTTTTATTCCAATGGTAAAACTAATTGCAATTAGTTGCCATTAGCAAAAAAAAATTGGTTTACCTTTACAATTAGAAATCTAATTGAATTCTGCTAATGCAATTAGATATTCAATTAGGAAATTTAATTTATTGTAATTCGAGCTAATTGAATATCTAATTGCATTAGCAGAAGTCAATTAGATTTCTAATTGTAAAGGTTAACCAATTTTTTTTGCTAATGGCAGCTAATTGCAATTAGTTTTACCATTGGAATAAAAATTTCAATTAGCTAATGGGAATTAGTTGAACTAATTCTAATTGTTTGATCAATTAGAGAATATAAACTAATTGCATCAATTGCTAATTCTAATTGGAATTTGAACATGTTCAAAGGTGCCCCCTTCTTTTTGTTCAAAGCTGAACCCGCGTGCTATTTCACGGAAAATTTATAATATTTTTTTTTTGTTTACATAATTATTAAAGAACTTACATTAATTCGGCGAAAAACGTATTTTAGATTGCAATAAATTTATTTCACGAAAGAAAGCGATTACCAAATGCTTCTCACACTCTTACAAAAAAAAATTGAAAAATTTACAATGGCACTATAAAAATGTGTTCACCCAACTACATTTCGTCGACGACTGAAAAAACTAGCGAAAGTTGTTGACGTTGCTAGAAAACAAGGTTGCCATGTGAAAAACTCAGTTAATGGTCGGAAAAAATTTGCAACAGAGATTTTATTAACATTGTTCAAAGGTGCCCCGCGTTCAAAGGTGCCCCCCTCTCCCCTAGGTTTTATTTTACATACATACGTATATGGATTCGGTTCTTATAATTTTACAGCACTTTTTTATTTTTTCTTATGCAATACTGAAAATTATTATCTGATCACTAATTCCACTAACACCGTGGTAATAGTTATAAAACAGATTACCCAGTTTTGATGTTTAAAAATATTAAGGTGTTCTTATAAAAAGAATTATTCATTATGTTGTTTAAAATAATTATATACATATGTATGTATTTGATGATACGTAATTTTTAAATGTGTAAATAATTTTGTTATTTTTTAAGATAGAAGTTTAAAATTTTATAAAAATATGCAACGTGAATCGTTATCAACAAAACAAGTCAATTTAAAATGTTCCATACATGTTTACATACATTGTTTGCATTTAAGCTAACGATATGTGTTTTGTATGTGATGCCTGTAAAAGGGTCCCTTTTTCTTTCGTTAAAAAGACGTACCTAAATGCAGAAATTATGAAGAAAAAATAGCCACACGAATTTGTTGGTATGTTGAGCTTGTAAAAATATTTGGGTTTCTGTACCAATCGCGCTGGTGGGTTTTTTTGTCTTTGAAAACACTTGTCTTAAAGCTTCGTACAGACGATGGTCAGATCTTACAATATTGGTAAGCAGCGTTGCTTAAACTGCATTAAAATTGGCTAAAATATCTTACAGCTGTGTGAACATTGTAAGCTCATTTGTATTTGCAGAAGTGCAAAATTAATGCATTTGACAATTGCGCCATTGTCAGAAAAATGTTGCTGTTGGCAACACCTGCTTACAAGATTGTCAGATCTGTTTATCGTCTGTACGAAGCTTAAGTAAGTAAAAATATTTTAAAAACAAGTAAGAGTGCTATATTCGGCTTTGCCAAATCTTATATACCCTTCACCATGGTGCAATAAGAAAAAAAAATTATGTGAACACCATTCTTAAGATATAAATAATTATATTTTGTGCCACGCCCACTTATCCAAACCGTCCACATTATGTCGGATGTTGTGTTTTTATAACCAATTTTTTAGAAAATATGTTCTACTAAAAATGGCCGATGTTTTGATATAAGTATAAGTCGTTTCCATAGGTCATATGACAGCCCTAAAATGTAGTAGGATTGTATCAGTGTTACCACTTTGTGGCTAATTACCCGAATTTGGTATAATTTTTACTGTTGTGTGTAGAGCGTGGGTAATTGCTCTTAGGTGTAATTCAGGTGTTATTTGCAATTCTTACTTCATATACCTAAATAAACTCAAGTTTCGATTTCAGTTTCAGATTTCTTCTTAAATATTGTTGATAAAAAATGCACAGTCTTCTTAACTAAACTCTAGGTTTCTTTTTAAAAAAAGACTTCAATCATAAAATATATATTTTCAAAAGTTTGGTCATGAATGTCGCAAGATGGACCCTTAGATTTGGATAAATATGACTACCATAATGATTAAGAACCTGTAGTTTATCGAAAAATAACTATTCAAACAAAAAACTAGCCTAGGGGAAGAAATGTTTCCAATATTCCAACATATAATTAGTTTAATTGTGATCTTGCAACTTTTAAATGCTTTAGTTTAAGGCACTTAACAGTTGTATGTAAAACTGAATTATGCAGACATTTTGTTTACTAAATATGGTACAAAGGGTATTTTTTAAGACAATGAAACTTAAAATAGTAGACAACACATCAAAAAAGGGTTAATTTTAATTGCAGATTAATACACGGCACTACCATTTGAAATGGTTGGCACCGCGCCTGTCCTTGACGAAAAGCATTGCAGACGTCCAATTTCATTCATCTTTTTCGAAACTTGCTGCATGTCACGAATAAAATTAACAATGTTGACCTCCAAGACGTCAATTGTTGCTAGTTTATCAGCATAAACCAGATATTTCACAGACCTACGGAAAACAATCAAGAGATGTCACATCGCACGGCCTTGAAGTCTAATTGACAGTTTATTTTCACTAAATCGCCATCATTTATTAAAAAAAAAGTTACGCCATTTAAATAGTGAAGTCGCCTACAAGTTGCGAAAATCGATGCCTGATTTTTAATATAAAATTTTGTGGCGTTGTTCAAGCATGAATCTATTCATGATCATGTGTCTGAGCAAAAAGTGAGAGCAGAATGACAGTTCGTTTAACAGCTAATCTTTCGAAAGCTCTATCGGGCTTAACACCCATTATAATAATGGCAATGATTATTTTGAACCTTCCATAGATATACGAAACCAAATGTGGAAGTTAAACTCATTATTTTAGGATTTTTATTTTAAGTTTTATTAATTGTTTTTAAGTCTTTAATGTTATATTTGTTAAATTATTTTAAATTACAATAAGAATCTTAACAGACTTCTTCTTTCAATGATGTTGTTGTGTTGTTGCTTCTTTTAAAATGTCTTTATTTTAAATAAAACTTCAATTTTATATCAGGTGTAATTTCATTTAAACTGGGTAATTTTGCTTCATATCAAGTGTAATGTTGAATTTTTCTGGTGGTAACACTGGATTGTATACAAATTTTGATGTTTTTTAGCCCATTTTTTGGTGTATTTTGCTAATAAATTGCCAATTGTTTAATCGATGTGATTGTTTTATGTGACGGCGTGTTAAAGGATAATTTTAACTGATTTCTAAAATTACACTTTAAAATACTCCATTGACAGTGAGATTCTAATGAAGAAAGTCCGTCACGTCCCATAATTTTACGTCTCCTAGTATCCACTTCCCCTACAACGCACATTTTAAAGCCATTTTGAGAAAAATAAATATGACCATCATACGAATGATCAATTTTCCACATGCTATTTGGATAAGTGTCCAAACCGTAAACATCCTTCGTTTCTAGATCCATAGTGATATAAGATTTGTAATCAATGCCCTTTAGAATTACTCCAAATATATTTCCATCATCAGAATTAACTTCTCTAATTTCAGCCTTAATATGGCCTGTGCTATCCATTGTGTTATTGTCATTCCACAGAAAAATGCCGCGACCAATTGAATGCCAACTTTCGTAACCGGATGTATATAAATAAGCCGAAAATTTTTTATTAACTAGACAAAAAGGCTCATTAGCTATAAGCACTTCTAAATTATTAGGCAGTATTTTTATTATAGCTTCCACACTTGATTTTAAGCTGTGAGTCGTCTTAGCGTAATAAACATTTTTTTTTATTTTATACATCATGTACGCCAAATTTAGTAAAAATTCGTATTTATCTTTATGTTGGCCTGTGCTAACACTGATGTAAGATGGCAACGGTGCACTCAGCAATAATTCAAATAAATGCAAATCCTCTGGCTCGTACATAGTCCATAACAAAGCAGGTAATACAAGAAAATTGTGCTTTGAAATAATTTTATTTATGGCTTTGGCGAATATACGTTCAACAATTTGTATACGAAACCGGTTATATATCTCTTTTAGTCTGGCTTCAGTTGAGAAAATATTATTCGAAGCTATGTCACGGGCCAATATAAATGCATATTTAGCTATTAGATCTGGATCCTCTTTTGTGCATAGTTGCTCTAAACCTTTTGGTCCTTCTTTTAATATATTGAAGGTATTTTCAAATGCTTCTGCATAAGCAGATATTAGACGTGGTTCCCGGTTAGAGCATAATTCGTCAAAACATCTTTGTCCTGTTAGAGCTTCTTTGTGGATATCTCTGGCTGATTCTAACAAGTCGTCACTTTGGCCAAAAACAGTCAACGATTGAAGAAAGCAAATGGGTACAATCGTCAAAACTATTTGGGTTGTTTTCATTTTAAAAAATTTAAATTAACTGAAATCTTTTCTTTTGCAGCTGATATTTATACGTTTTCACTTGGATCTTATTAATATTTATTTTATGATTAATGCTGGTATCTTTGTTAATGTATTAGTTAAGAAGTAAATGATAAAATAAACTTCGCTAATGGGAAAAAAAGTAATACAATACAATTAGGAATTAATATTAATATCCATGTATGTGTGTATACAATTGTACAATGTACTTAGCTAATATTGATTACTAAACGCTATTTATTTAACCTTCATATGTTAAGTACGATAACTTTCAGTTTTATTATTATTAAATTGGTATAAACAGATGACATGATTAGAAAAACTTCAAAAATTATCCCGATTACATTATATTATCGTAAAATAACTAAGAGCAATCCTAAATCTGTGGATTGGATCTAAAAGGGCCAATATCAATAAATTGTTGTTGTAAGTTGATTGTTTAATTACGTTCTTCTAACATCTAATGTCTAATTATAACCAGCACAACTTCATTAGGGTGTTGCTTACTAAGAACTTGACTATAAAAAAACTTCATTTACAATATTCTAAAAAGTGAATATTTTGACATTGGCCTTTTTAGTTCCAAGCCACAGAAATAAGATACAATTTTTTTAAGCTACATATTAAAACAACAAGTAAAAATGATATATGACATAAAGGGCCCGGAAAACATATACTTTAAAGGATCTGAGATTTATTCGATTTTTAAAAAGCTTTTTGATTTGTTTATTCTGGTAGACAAATACCACGTGTATCTTGTTTTAAC
This sequence comes from Pollenia labialis, assembly GCA_949318255.1. NCBI lineage: Eukaryota > Metazoa > Arthropoda > Insecta > Diptera > Polleniidae > Pollenia > Pollenia labialis. The sequence continues at coordinate 144,879,076 of OX439140.1, read as the reverse complement.
ATTTTCAGGGGCTGTAGCATAAACTTTGTTGTATCTTTTTTATTAAAAATTCCATTAAAAGTATTTTTATGGACTTTATGGATTTTATTAAGATTTTGTTCCCCCTGTAAACAGCAAAAATCGAGTTAGGCCTTTTTTATATTAAACCATCGATAAACCCTTTTACCTTTACTGAAGGGTTTAATAATCGAAAATAATCGTTAAAATAGTAATATTTATACTCTTCACCGAAGGTAATGTTTGTCATTTGGTTTGTAATTTCTACAATATATATTGATCTTAGACATTTTCTTCTTCATCTTTTTTGGCTAATGCGTTCGTTGAATTGAGGCGACCAATACATTTACAATTTGTTAACGTATTTCACATTAAAAAAAAATTTTTATATATTATTCAAAGCATCTCTATACTCAGAAGTCTGGCCAGATCTCTGATTCCAGACCATTCTTTAATATTATCAATCTATGTTGTCTGTTTTCTCCCCCCCCCCACCCCTCTAGCTGCGTTTCCTTAAATAGTCGCTTGTATTATCGATTGTAACAACTTATATTTTGGGTATCTCATAAAATGTCCCAGGTATGATGTCTTTCTTTTCTTATACCTTTAACTTAGACCAATGACTATAAATTTATATAAATCTAGTCTTTGCCTAGACCCTTGATAGTATATTTGTATATTCTGTATTGTTATGATTGTTAAAGTGGATTTTCCAAAGACCCCAGAAACGATAGGGACAAGGTTTTTATATATATTTAAAGCACATGTACTCCGTTAAAGTTTTTATATTGAAATTCAGGCAGATCGGTCACTAAATGACTAAAATATGAGCAAGAAAGCACGACTGATTCTAATTTTACCCACAAATTCCATGTTGTGGGTTTTTCTGTATCAATAAACAACATCCATAAAATGTGGGCGGGATTGGAGAAGTAGACGTGACACCTTCCTTTCAAAGACATTATAGAATGGAGGCAAGAGCCAAAGTTTCCAAATTAGGTACAAGCATCTTGGTTATCCTTCAACAACATCTGAGAAATTGTGGGCGGAATTGGAGAAGTAGGCGGGGCACAAAATAGACTTATTTAAAGCTAAAGAACGGTATTTGTATTACTTTCTGTTGTTATCGCACCATCGTGAAGGGTATAAAAGATTCGACATAGCCGAATATAGCATTTTACTGGTTTTTTTTTTTAAATTGGGGATTAATTTTACCTATTTTAGGATAACTAATCAAAAGTTCAATCGGTTTAAGTTCCTCCATTGAGTTACATTCTTATTATGAAGCGGCATTGAAAATGTTTTTACTCCTTTTTTATAGACGATGTATTTAGAAGATTTGAGTAAAATCTTACAAAGCTCAATTTTAAGGAACATTCTATTCCTCTAACTTTATACCGTGAGAGCCTTAAAAAAATTTAATAGTAGAAACTCTAAAAAGGAAAAAATTTAAATGTATCAAGAAAACCTTTTTGATTCATTTTTGTAGAAAGACGTCAATGTAAAAAATTGCCAAAAAAAAAATATAGAAAAATTTTGCTTGCAACAAGTGGGTGAATTTTTATTAACCCAATATACTTTTTTAAAAGAGACGTCACAATTCGAGGTTTGAGGCAAAAAAACCGAAAAGAATAAACTATAACTAAAATTCGAACCCAAGCTACAAAGTGCTTGTAATATGAGAATAGGAGTGAATCTAGTCAAGCCGAGAACCATCCCAAACTAAAGCCAATATTCGTAATAAAATCATGGCCTATAGACAAACATTATTACAAGATACCAATTTTTCAATGCTAATCAAAAAAATTCTATTAGGGCCATTATTAAAACTTATCAATAGTTAAAAGTCGGATTTTGTCGGACCGATAAATAGCTTTGCATTATAAAACATTCATTTATTTATTATGTTTTCATCTATTAAATATTATTATTATTGAAAATAACAGCAATAAAAAATGGAATTTGTAATAATGCAAAGCTATTTAGGTCCAACAAAATCCGACTTTTAACTATTGGCAAGGATGCTATCTGACAGATAAATTGTTTTTGGTTATTACAAGTTAACATTAACCTAAAAAGTGATTGATAAGCTAACATCAGGTTTGTCCTCATGGTAACTTTACAAGTGAACTTTAAGAACTTGAAGATGCCATATTTTCTGCTGAAGATATGGTAACTTCAATTTTTTGCCCTTTTTCTGGCAGATTCACTTTCATTATTTATTTTCGACATTTTTTTAACACAATAAAACACAAATAAAAACAATTTACTATAAAAACCAAAAATTAGGCACAAAAAAATTACTTTTGCTTTCAATTAAAGAAACAAGCAAAACTAGGGCGTTGCCACCATGTATTTTAAACGAACAAAAGTAGTCGGTATATACTGCAATGTTGCCACAGTATGTTAATTACATTTTTTATTCTATCGGACAGTTGTAATAATGGAAAAAACTTATTGGTCACTTTATCGTTCAAGATAGCTATTGTTCACGTTAACTATCAGCACCTTTATCATTAGGTTGTATAATGGCCCTTAATATTTTAATATATTCTATTTATAATCGAAAAGATAAAAAAGTATTAAACAACCTAATTACTCTGAGTCACCCTGTTCAAATTTGCTTTTAAAATTGAACTTTTTGACAAAAAGAAAAAAAATATTCGGCTCTGATACCCTCCACTGAGAGTAGCAAGTCGAATAGAGCATAAAAAGTATTGAGACCCATTATATATATTTTTTCGAAATCGCATAAAATTTTCCGCACCAAACGCAATTTCTTTTTTAAAAGATCATACTGCCATTTGTTTAATCATTAAATTTGGATAAATGTTATTTGTGAAAAAGTGACATAAGTGTATATATGTATTGCCAAAGCTTTTAAATACTTAAAAAAATAATTATTTTCCCTAGAATAAGTTTAGAGCAATGCCAGCACTCAGAAATGCTCGTCTAGCACTTTTGTCTTTTTTACTTATTCCGAAATATCGATTGCAATTATTTGTAAATTTGTATGTGATACCTAAAACGAAGTCTGGTTTTCTGATCATACTTTCAACAAAAATAATTTCGCTACAATACAAAAATCATTGTCCGGCTTTAGAAAAGCAAATGAATGTTTTCTTAGACATTAAGTCAAAAAACCATCAGCTCTTCAGGAAGTAACCTCCTATTTGACCAAAGGCCTATTGGATAGGCCTTGCTGAGAACTAGAATGAAGGCAACACTGTTATGTTCAGTTATACATATAAGAGAATGTGCAAATTAAGACAACGTTTGTTGCCACACTTTAAACATATCGAAAAATCGGTTCATCTGAAAAGCACACAGAAAAAAAAACTTAAAAAAATTTTAACAACACAGTTTGTTTAAAATAAAATTTTAGGTCAACAAACTTTTTATTTAATTCGATGAAAAAATTTATCAAAGTTACACTTTGCAAAATAGCACTCAAAAGAACAAATATAATAATAAAATAATTAAATATTTCTTTATATTCAATAAAAAAAAATATTTGAATCAATGTAAAGACAGCATTTTTACAACTCTTGTCCATTTTAAATAGCTCATAATTCTTATTTGCTTTACAGTTTTATTTGAATAATATTCTTAGTTTTTCCTTTGGCCTTTGGACAAAAGGTTTCCTGATGATATGGCCTAAGCAACCAGCGAATTGTGCATAGGAACTAGCTTATCCCCCACAATAAATTTTATAATATCAAAGAATAAAAATTGGGAACTAAGCGCATCATAATTAATAAATAAAAATTAGATAAACATTTTGTTTGATTTATTAAACATTGTCAATAATTTATTTTAACAAATCACGTAAACATTTTGTTAAAAAAATTATTTTGGGCAACAACTTTTTTTATTGGCCCAATAAACTTGGTTGTCGACTAAAAATTCAATAACTATACCTACAAACTTTTTTTATCAATACCGCAAAAATCGTCATCGCAGAAAATTCAAGAAATTGTTTAATTAAATATGCGATTTTCGAATTCAAATATGAAATTTGTTTATCTCTGTGTACCAAAATGAGTTGGTATATGAGGAAGATAAAAATTACATAATTGAGACTTTAAATAGCTGCATCAACTTTATTTAAAATATATTACATTGTTACATTGAAATAAGTGTTAGCTGTGCCGAATCGTATATACCCTTCACCATGGTGCAATAAGAACAAAAAATTTTGTGAACACCATTCTTAAGATATAAATAATTATATTTTGTGCCACGCCCACTTATCCAAACCGTCCACATTATGTCGGATGTTGTGTTTTGATAACCAATTTTTTGGAAAATATGATCTACTAAAAATTGCCGATGTTTTGATGCATAAGTCGTTTCCATAGGTCATATGACAGCCCTAAAATATAGGATTGTATACAAATTTTGATCTTTTTTAGCCAATGTTTGGAGCATTTTGCTAATAAATTGCCCATTGTCTAACCGATTTGATTGTTTTATATACCGGCGTGTTAAAGAATAATTTTAACATTTACTTAAGTTACATATATGTATAGATATATATATATATATATATACATTTGCATACACTTGTATATATTTTAACAAATTATAAAAAAGAGTCATTTTTGGGAATTCAGTATTTTGGTTATAACTCAGCCATTTTTTAACTAATTTGACAGATTTATATACCGACGTGTTAAGAGAGAAATTTACCATTTAGTTGAGTTATAAAGCTTGGACTCGGGGAGATCTATGGTTCCCGAAAGTGGGTATTTAAAAAAAAACATTTAATTTTGGTCATAACTTTTTATAAAATATGTTCTACTAAAAATTTCCGATATTTTGGTAGATAAGTCATATCCATAGGACATATGGCTGCCCTAAAATTTAGGTTTTTATACAATTTTAAATATGTTTTGTACGGGAGGTACCACGCCCACTTCTCCAATCCCGCCCACATTTTGTAGAATGGTGTGTATTGACTACCTAAATGGGTGTACCTAATTTGGAAACTTTGGCTTTTGCCGTTCCTCAGATATACAGCAAAAAGTAATTAAATTAAAACAACCACAAGGGATTTTTGAAAAAAATTAGAGGCAGTCGCGGTTTTTTGCTCATAACTTAGCCATTTTTTAACCGATCTGGCTGAATTTCAATATATAAGAATACCTGACAAATACATACACCAACCAAGCCCTCAGCATTTCTGCGGGTTTCGGAAATCCATTTCAACAGACAGACGGACAGCTGGATTTGAACTTCGCTTTTCATAAGGACCCAGAATGTATATACTTTATAGGGTGTAGGATCAATATTGTAGAAATTACAAACGGAATCACAAAGTTATATATACCCTTTTACCTTCGGTGAAGGGTATAAAAAACATTTAAATGTAATTTTTTATTATATTCATAAAAATCAATGTTACAAAACTAGCACTTTTGATTTCTACTGTAGAAAAATTAAGCACCTATAATTTGTATTCTTTTGGCAAGCCTGATGCCAAAATATGGCAAATTCAGTAAAGTTATCTTCAGATAAACGAAAGTTAACTTTTCCTAAGTACAATTTATCTGAAAATTATTTAAAAAAAAACTAAAACTAATTGACGTTCTTTTCATAAAATTTCTAGTTTTGTTGTTTTCGCGTTTAATATTTTTATTTTTTATATTCTCTTTTTGGTTTGCAAATGGTATATAAATTATGTATGTGAACACATACTTATACTTACATATATGTGTACATATGTAAGTATGTACATATATTTAATTAAAAACAAATTAACCTTGTTGTTAAAATAAAAGGGCTTAAGTCCAGTTTACCAACGCAGCTCAAAATAAAAAAAAAGTACATAGGGTTATAAAAAATTGAAAAATAAGAAAAAAAATTAAATGACAAAATTCTCGGAAACGCATAGTTTCCGAGTTATGGACCTCTCAAGTTTTCATATAAATTTGCGATTTCCCACTACATTTTTGAACGTATATAGCCAATATTGGTATCATTTAAAAGCTTTTGAATAAATTTTTCTAGATATAAACATTTTATTTAAAAATTATTAATCCATTAAGCAGGGCTGTGGAGTCGGAGTTGAAGAGTCGGAGTTGATGTTTTTGTGTAGGAGTCGGAGTCGTAGTACCCACAAAAACTCGCGACTCCGACTCCAAAGTTTTTCGGCATAAAAAATTTAATAAAAATTTACAAAATAAAAATTATCTTCTTAAAACACATTACAAATTTAAACAAATGGTTTATGAATACTGCTCTTATGTGCTGTTTCCAAATGACAGGCGATGGACTGAGTGCTTTTCACATACAGGGGTGTGCTGGAAATCGCAAACGTAAAACGCAAGAATTTTAAAAGTCGTTTTTAAATAAGATTTATGTAATAAAAGAATTTTATGACATATATTTTCCTATTAAACAGGGTTTTAAACCAAAAATTATAAGAATTAGGTTTAAAGTTTATTAAAAACAACTTCCACATTCTTGCGTTTGCGATTTCCAGCACCCCCTAATAAATTTTGCTACATAATCAATCGCCTGTCATTTGGAAACAGCACATTAATGTTTGCGTACGATAATTGCTTCACAAAAACTCTAATTTTTAGAAGGCCGTACGGTAATGAAAAAATAAAAGAACATCACTGAGTCTCATATACATTTAGCATCAAGATTATAGTAGGAATCGGAGTAGGAGTCGGAGTCGCACATAAAAAATTTCAAAATCAAAATAATATTCAAAATATTAAAGAATTAAAGTTCCACAAGAGAATCACATATAGGTGTAATATTTTAACCATAATTGTAATACTTATTTTAATTGTAATAATCATAGCCAAACATAAACGTATTAAAATAAAGATACACAATAGAATTCAGGAGAATTCTAATCTAAAGGGGGGAAGTAGTTACATATAGGAATACTTCTCCTGATAACATAGATCATTTTTTAGAATCAATAAGCAAAATATAACAAAATGTAAAATTGATGCGTTAACAAATTTTGAATAAATTTCCATTTCCGTTCTCATGAACAATTTTAAATAAATTTAATAAGAATTGCTGAAGATGCAAAATTGACAATTTTGCACTTAACAAAAGTTAAATAAATAAATTTACATTTCCGTTCCCATAAATAATTTTCAATAAATTTAATAAGAATTGCTAAATAAAATAAAAATGCAAAATTGACAATTTTTACCCTTTACCAAAATCATGTTAACGCAACAATTAATAAAGTACGATGTTAAACATAAGAAAAATGAAAAGTCAGTCTTGTTGCAACGCTGGTTAAAGTTAAATGAATAAACGGAAAACTAATTTAAAACAAAAAATTGAATTGTGTTTTTTTTTAGTCAATTCGTTAAATAAATACTTAAGTCGTGTGACCAGAGCTGCCAGGCCAAAAAAAAAATTACAACTAAAATTCGAACTTAAAATGCATTTTTTAATTAAAAAAAAACATTAAAATGCATTGTAACACAACTAATAATTAAAAAATAAATGTAATTCTTTTACATATTGGAAAAAATAACGAGAAACCTTATTCATAAAAGATATTTCTGTTTTATCAGAGTAAACCCCGCTTTTAAACTGTCAGTAGTAGGGCTGGTAAATGTTGAGATTTCTCGTCAAACATGGTGATTTTTTAATCCTTTCGTCGATGTATATTTTCGTTTGGCAATATTTCGATTTTTTTGGTAAAATTGGAAATGGTTAGTGATATGTAAAATACATTTTTGTAAATCTTTTTTAATTTAAATATCGCACTTGGTTAACAATACTTTATTAACTCAAAATTAAAAATTATCATGACTGATTGGACTGGAGTGTTAAAAGTAGGGATGCCAATCCCGAAATCCCGGGATTATTCTAAAAATTTAAATATCGAATCCCAGGATTTTTTTGTGTAAAAATCCCGAGATTTTGGATTAAGTAAATATGTGGTATTTTTTTATTAAATACAACTATATTTAAATAAACGTAAGCCACCCTGTTAAAAATAACTTCAAAAAATTAATATTAAATCATGCTGGCAATGAATCTAATTTTTAACTGGTTACAGAAAAAAGTCGCAAGTGAATAAATGTTACATGTAATGCATTTTGTACCACAGAAAATAAAAGAACACAAAGTTTGGTGTGGTCTTTTTTCTAAGTGAATGATAATAGAACTGCGCACGCACAATGCAAGTTGTGCAAAAAGGTGTTAAAAACTTTAGGAGATTCTACCAAAGGTATGTCGACACATATCTGTTTAAGTTTAAGTTTATTTTATTAAATTTATACTTGCATATATATTTGAGGATAAAATAAATTAATTATTATTAATACGATTTCCGTATGACGTGCTAAATTCCCAGTTTTTATCAAAGTTATTTTCGGGAATACAAAATTTATTATTAATACGATTTTTGTATGACGTGCTAAATTCCCAGTTTTTCATATTTGATAAATACAATTCGAGTCGGAAAGAACCCAACCAATTGTAGGGGAATGTAAGAAAAGATAAACTCACTGTTTATTGTTGGTGTTTTGTTTTGGCTTTGATATTGTTACAAGTAAGACTTTGAGTGTTTATAATTCTTATTCGCTTTAGGGTTTTATTTGTATAATATTTTTGGCCTTTCTAAAATCTTTGGAAAAGGTTTCCTGATGAGCTGGCCTAAGCAACCAGTGAAATGCACATAGAAGCTAGCTTTCCCTCAACAATAAATTTCAGTGTATTTATCAAATATGAAAAACTGGGAATTTAGCACGTCATACGGAAATCGTATTAATAATAAATTTTGTATTCCCGAAAATAACTTTGATAATTTAAATTAATTATTAGAAGTGTTTAATGCGAACATTGTTTTCGTCGGCAGCATATGTTTTCAGTAAAATAAGGTATCGATTATCAGACGTCATTAATTTGTTTTAGAAGTTTTTTAAAATATAAGTTTAAATACATAATTTTTTCATATTTCTTTAAAAGAATACATTAAACTGTTTTATTTGGTAATGAGTTTAATATTCTTCATGAATTTATTTGTTTTAATACTTATACATGAACATTTTATTATAAATAAATATATGAATTTTAAAAATTGGCCTTTATATATGAAATCCCGATCCGTCCCGGGATCCCGTTTTTTTGAATTAAAAATCCCGAATCCCGGGTTTCAAAAAACCTGGTCCCATTTGGCATCCCTAGTTAAAAGTGATTGTAAAGTGAAAACAACTAAATACGCAAAGTGGTATAAGTGAAAAGTGTTTTAATAACTTTAATTGGATTTATACTCATTTTTGTTAAATAAAAACTTTGTATTGTGTAGTCCTATGGAATTTTGAGATTCCCATAGGAGGCAATAAATCAACTTATGTGATAGGACACTGGTAAATAGTTGATTGTATAATAATTGCACTACGGTGTTGAAAACTACTTAAAGAGACAAGTGCAACTTGAAAGGAGTAATTTTCTGGACTTTTATATTAAAGTAAAAATTAAAGAAAAATACAAAACCAAATAGAAAAAAATAAAAGAAAACAATTATAAAGAAAATGAAGGTGGATTGGGTATATTTCAATTATTCTGCTCTCAATGCAGATAGATACTGCCCCCCACGTGATAATTATTTAAAATATGGAGGAGGACACTAGTCCGAATCCGGGCAAAAGGCCCCGAATAGAAACCACACTAGAGGAAATTCGAAGTGAAAATTACATTTTGAAGCAAAAGCTCAGCATAATCATGGCTGAAAATGAAAAGCTAACGAAGACTGTTGAAAATCTTCTTAGCAGACTTGAAGATGCCAGCTCGGAAAGTGATAGTGAGAGCGAACTGGCATTTGATGTGGTATTGATGTCATCTAAAGCTGAGGTGACGCCGAATGATGTCCAAAAGCCAAGTGGAAGCCAGCGTACTGCCAAAGTCGCTGGAGAATAAGCGGCAAGTAAGCAGCCTGAGGCAAGTACTAGCGAAGAGAGTTGAGCAGTAAAGGCCAGCCAGTTGCGGCGAAAGCAGTAGGCAACAATACATCACCTGCTTTACAAAGGGAAAAAGGACGTTAGTCTGTTCCTATTATTACAACATATTGTATGAATATAAAAATTATAATGAATGGAATTGATAACTTATTAGGACATAAGAATTATACTATCAAAATATAGGGTAAAAATGTGAGTAACAAAGGGGTCTGCACATTGGAGGATTTTGAAAGTGTGGTGTATTAGGTGAAGGATGTTGTATGTGTGTATTTGTTTCCCTAAAGCCCAATATAATTTTATACAGCTGTATAGGTTCAGCTCAATGGTTAGGCGTCTTGCGACAGCCAAATTGGAGACTAGGAGAATCAAACAAAGCAACAAGTGCCACTTTAAGTTTTCAAATGCAAAGTCTGATTTATTTGTGGGCTACTGCCCTTTTTATACTAATTCTATCATATTGCCTACTTATTCTAACTTATAGTATTAATTCTTAATATCTATGTCTCTTTCTCAGTACCATGAAGTTATCATGGCTTTACCCTTTGCATAATGCTGTGACCAATCAGAATGCATGAGTGAGGAATGTACTCATTAGAGAATCAAAATTGTGTCACTCCATTCTGATTGACCTGCTTTACCATTGTATTGACTCATGTGTTCGAACACATTGATTTACCCTACAGTTATTCGGGTGACATGCATACATTTTAGGCTGGTTATTGGGTAAGCAGTGGATTCTTGGCAGGTACACTACTCCCTCACCGTAAAGAGAAAATTAGGGGAGAAATTTTTCTTGTTATTTTCGTAGTACTGTTAAAAATTTTCTTATAAATATAATGTGTTGTTTTAATTAATGATTCTTAAAATCAATTTACATAATTAATTTTTATATATTTATATTTTTGTTTTTATATAGTTTTTTCTATTCTTTATTTCTTAATCATAGGTATGGTTTTATATTTTTCTTTTATATAGTTTGTTTTATTCATTAGTTTTCAATCCTAGGCATGGTTTAAATTGATTGTTGTGCATTTCTTTTGCTAATACGTTATAATCTATAATAGTATTTACACCATTACTCCTAATTATTCTATATGGGCTCTGGATTTTCTGTCTATTTTCTACTTTTATTAAAACTAAATCTCCTATGTTTAAATTTAATCTATTATTATATTTATTGTCTAGTATTCTTTTTTCTTTTGTCTTTATTGTCAGTTCCTTAGCTCTTTCTAAAGAAAACTTTAGTTTTTGTTTCATTGTTACGGATTTGTGTTGGTAAACATGGTAATTTACCATAAACTAGTTCGAATGGCGTGTAACCAGTGTCTATGTGTGGTGCCGTGTTATAGGCGAAAGTAAAATAGTTTATCCACTTATCCCATTCATAATCATTTGCTGTTGTTAGCAAGAATTCATTGAGAACTCTATGATATCTTTCTACCGAACCTATTGTTTCATGATGGTAAGGGGTTGAAAATGTCTGCTTGATTTCAAGTAACGAGCATAAGTATGTTACGCATAAGTTCGTTTTTAAATTCAGTCCCGTTGTGCGATTTGAGCACTTTAAATTTTCCGTATTTTAAAATTAATTGTTCTACTAATGTTTTGGCAGTTGTAAGTGCATCTTTTGTTGGCATTGGGTGCGCAATAATGAATTTTGTTAGTTCGCATTGCATTGTCAATATGTATCGGTATCCGTTTGAAAACATCAAAATGTGTGGTTAAAGTTAACACTTTCAAACATCAAAATGTGTGGTTAAAGTTAACACTTTTTAAAGTGTTAAAAGTTAGTGAATTGCACTACTGAGAGATGCATCTTCCCATATTACTTCTGTTCACGCGTGCTTCATTCATATCTATTTCCTCATTACCATTAATTTTATTTGCCTCGTTATTTGATATTTTATTTGCCGCTTTTAACTTTATATTATCTTCATTCTTCTTTTTCATTGCCCTTGTGGTTATTAATATTTTCTTTTCTGTTTCATCATTTTCCAACGGTATCATTTGCTTAAGTATTTCCGAGTCTATTTCAATTCTTGACAATGCGTCCGCATTCGTGTTAATTTTTCCTTTCTTATAGATTATTGTAAAATCGTAATCGCTTAGATCTAACCTAATTCTTGTCATTTTTGATGATGGATTTTTGTGTGAGAACAGGGAAATTAGTGGTCAGTGGTCTGTTACCACTATGAACTTGCGACCGTATAAATATGGTTTGAAAAAATTTATTTCCCAATGAATTGCGAGCAATTCCTTTTCAATTATTGGTTTGTTTAAGTCGTGTCTCTGTAGAGATTTACTTGCATTAGAAATTGGTAAGTCTTGGCCAATTTCACCTTGAGACAGTACTGCTCCTAGTGCGTCAGAAGCGTCAGCCGTCAAAAGAAAAGGTTTGTCAAAATTTGGGTATTGCAAAATTGGGGATTTCATTAGTTTTTCTTTCAAAGTGTCAAAAGCATTTTGGCAGTCATTTTTCCATAAGAATTTTACTGGTTTTCTAAATAACATATTTTAGTGTTTCGCAATGTCTGCAAAATTTGGTATGAATTAGTCTTGGGCTTAATAGTTCATTTAGGTGACTTGTCATTACAGTTCATTTAAAAAAAGTGAACTAGTTCGTTCATCTAGTTCAGTAGTTCACTTTTAGTCACTTGGGTCGTTTGCGTCAGTCAAAGGGCTGCCAGCAATTTTCAGCAAAAAATCTTAATTTCACCAAAAAAATATCTTATTTTTGAAGAAAAAATTTTATTTATATTATAAATAATAAAAACAATTCATATTTTATTAAATACATAAAATAAACAAAAAAAAAACATTACAAAAAATTTAATTTCTTATACTAAATTGTACTATTTAGTTTAAAAATTTTTAAATGGGAACAAAGAAGGTTTTTTAATTGAACATAACCTTCGTCTAGACAAAACAAAAAGTCTTGTTTTTGGGGAAAAAATCTAAAAATCTATTTCCGGTTAAAAAATCTTAAAAAATAAGGTAAAATCTTAAGCCTATAGTACACGGAATGTAAAAAGCTACATGCGAATGTGGTTCTGACGTAATTTTCTCGTCATCACACAACACGAACTTGCTTTTGTGGCTTTGAAGTGACGTCAAAATTACGTCAGAACCACATGCGCATGTGGCTTTTTACATTCCGTGTACTATAGGCTTTACTTCTGGCAGCGCTGGTCAGTCAGTCAGTTCATTTAGTTCAATCATTTAGTTCAATTCATTTAGTTTAAGGGTTCATTTACTTCAGTTGCTTGTTCACTTGATTTCCTATGCTTTACCGAATTGATTAAAAAGAAACAACAATATTATTAGTGTCTATACCCTACAAGAAATGAATGAGCGATTAGTCATTTTCTTAACACCAACGTGAAAAATGTGACTATTCGCTCATTCATTTATTGTTATATATTATAAAATAATATACTTGTTTCTTTTACTCATTCCCAGATTGCCTTAAACATTTTCATAACAAAATCAGGGCTGCCATATTAAGAGATGTCTCGCCACACGCAGTGATGCCAGAAGTACAGATTTATCTGCATTTTGAAGATTTTATACCCCATAATCAGGGTTGTGAACTAATTCTAATCAAAAAGCGCTAAATAAAATTTAAATAAAATACTTAATGAAATGTTTAAGAACCATATTTTATTAATTACACTGGTCGTCAAAAAGAGATTGTTTCAAATAAAAATATATGAAATACAAAGATTTTACAGCGCTAAATTCAAATCCGTTTTCAGTTATTTCTATCATGAAATAAGGCGGTTATGGTACATACATTTAATCATAATTTGAGCACTGTTTGTGCGTTTTTGATCTTTTACAAATGATTATTTTCAAAATTATTTCTTAATAAGTGGCGACGATTTTTTCATGCAAATTAGTATTTACACATTTTTATCATTTATCAGAAATCCAGGTATGTACATATATTTTGAATAAAATAAGACATGAAATCATGAAGATGTTAACTAGACGTGATTGAATAAACTATTTGTATTCAACATGCTAAAGTCAATTAAAATCACATAATCAAGTTCTCTCTCTACACTGACTTTTTTTGTCTTTTGCCCAACTGTGTTAATAAAACAATCAAAGTTTTAAAAAGGCTTTACTGATATTTCAGGAAAAGTAAAGTTATATAATTTCAAATATACACGGAAAGAATTGTTTACTAAATCACCAGAAAATATGTCTTAAACCAAGAAAATGGTGCACTATTCTCGTCAAAGCCAAAAATTTCTTACTGTAAACATATGTGTGGCTTGGTTTAAGAAAAAGTAGTGACTCAAAGCGGCATAAAATTTACTTAGCGGCAGCTAAAAAAAATTTATTTTTTTTCTTTAGTTACTTAAATCTATAATGATATAAAAATAAGAAACTAACATGTCTTTCCAAATAAAAATTCATTTAATGAAACCAAGTTTTTAATAAAAATAAGCTACTTTTGTATTCTTGTTTTAAGAAATTTTTGATCATACATATACCTACCAAAAACTTGAATTTGTTTATCATGAGAAAATATTTTTTATTTAAGAAAGTTCCACATAACACAAACAAAACAAGTTATAATCAGGAAATATTTTTTTGGATTTCCTTGTTTTAAGAAAAGAAATGGATTTCTTTAGAAAATGTACTTCTTTCCGTGCAATAGTATGCATTTCAGGATACTATATATCAAAAGTATTTGAAAAACGGAAACAAATTTTGGATTAATGTGTCTTGATTTTAATGTATTCAAATAAAAGTACAAAAATGTTGGGTATCTATAAAAACGCTAATTTAGCGCTCTTTGCAAAAAAAGCGCTAAGGGAAAAATATGTGCCTTTTCGACAGTTAAAAAGCGCTAAATCTAGCGCCAAAGGCGCTAAATTTGCAACCCTGCCCATAATGGTCAAAGTGCAAATTTGAAGATTTTTGGTTTAAAATTGCAGATTTTTTACCTCGGTGTACATTGTCACGTATGCTTGACAATTTCCCCTTTTTGCATTGATAAATGAAATATAACAACCATTAATAGAAGAACCGTGTGGAAATATATTCATTAGTAGGAATTAATAATATAGCCGAACTAATGTCATCTGATTTTACACGAAATAATATGTAAATATGTATACGTTATACGTATAGTTTCAATATTTAATCTGTTGTAAATTTCCTATAAGACCTTTGATAGTTTAAATAACTTGCCAAGCAATTTTATTTGTTGTTTAAAATAACAAACATGTGATTAATCCTTACTCAGTCTGAGTAATTAAATTTGGATAGATATTTTTAATGTAAAAATATTCAAATATTATCAGCCATGAAAGCCGTATTCGAGTTAAATTTAAATCGAACAAATTTTTAAAACTTTTCTGTGTTAAAAGTTCAAAAAATATTGCTTTTTATACCTCGTACTTCGAGGACCACTGCCATCGATTTCAAATTCCAGAACAAATAAATTGTTATAACGTTTTTAAAATAAATGGAATTAAATGTGTTTTGAAGATTGTTAAAATCTTGGCGCAGATTTGTTGATGAAAAAATTATGGTTTTTTGGTGATTTTACCTATAAAGCAGCCCATACACTTGCAATATTATTATATATGATATTTACCATATTATTTCAATAAAAAGGTGAACATAACCTATAGGAATAACATAGACAGCATTGTACAAAGTTGCCAACACATTTCGCTTTCTTTTCGTTGTGCAATAAAAATTAAAAGTCTTTTGATTGTTGCCGATATATTGTGCCACCTTCGTATATTACATACATATTGGCGATATAATAATACAATACGTAAAATTTAACAATTTGATTGCAAGTGTATGAGCCGCCACAATATATCGGCAGCAATCAAAAGACTTTTGATTTTTATTGCACAACGAAAAGAAAGTGAAATATGTTGACCATTATGGGGTATAAAATCTTAGACCAAAATAATTGAATATTAAATGTTTGAAATTTTTAAATTGTACTAAACATGTCATTGGAGTACTTCAGCACTTTTGCAATGCTAATAGTACTGAACAAAGTACAATTGTACTGGCTTTATCATCCCTGAACTGAAGTAAATGAACCCTTGAACTAAATGAATTGAACTAAATGAATTGAACTAAGTGAATTGAACTAAGTGAACTGACTGAAAAAGACTGACTGACGTAAAAGACCCAAGTGACTAAAGCGAACTGCTGAACTTAAAAGAACTGTCAGACTGAAAGACAGTTCATCGTTCATCTGACTGAGTAGTTCAATTGAACTAGTTCGTTCATTTACTACCCAACTCTAGTATGAATTTCCTATAATAATTGCAGAATGCAACAAATCGTCGTACTTCGTCCTTCTCAAATATTCTTCAATGGTAATGGCTTTCAGGCCTGCATTAAGCGGAGTTGGTATGTAAACGGGTGCATCTGCTGGTTGTGGTTCAGGAATAAATCTTTCCACCAAGTATTTCTCCCAGCGCTCAAAAATGTTTTGTACCGCTTCCTCCATATATTGCAGCTGACAGTCCTAATTTTAAGTTAAGTTAAGGCAAGAACTACAAAATTTTGGTGGTCCAAGTTGGCTGGATCGCCATGTGGTGTATTAGGTGAGGATGTTGTATGTGTGTATTTGTTTCCCTAAAGCCCAATATAATTTTATACAGCTGTTCAGCTCAATGGTTAGGCGTCTTGCGACAGCCAAATTAGAGACTAGGAGAATCAAACAAGGCAACAAGTGCCACTTAAAGTTTTCAAATGCATGTGTTCGAACACATTGAGTCATTGGGTGAATGCCGTTATTTGATCTTTTGTGTATGGCATTTACACTACAGTTATTCGGGTGGCATGTATACATTTTAGGTTGGTTATTGGGTAAGCAGTGGACGCTAAGCAGGTACACTACAAGAGGATCAAGCGGTTTCTGGATGAACAGAAAGTTGAATTTTATACGTTTACACCAAAAGGCCAACGGCCATTTACGATGGTGATTGAGGGACTACCGGACTCTTTTGAGTCATCGGAGATAATTGAGTACCTGGGCGGTCTTAAGGTTAATTTGAATATTTTGACCTTGTCGAAGCTGGGACGTGATAAGTGGGTTGTTAAGACGGCAAGTATTTTGGTTATAACTCAGCCATTTTTTAACTAATTTGTCAGATTTATATACCGACGTGTTTACAAAGAAATTTACCATTTAGTTGAGTTATAAAGCTTGGACTCGGGGAGATCTATGGTTCCCGAAAGTGGGTATTTAAAAAAAAACATTTAATTTTGGTCATAACTTTTTATAAAATATGTTCTACTAAAAATTTCCGATATTTTGGTAGATAAGTCATATCCATAGGACATATGGCTGCCCTAAAATTTAGGTTTTTATACAATTTTTAATATGTTTTGTATGGGAGGTACCACGCCCACTTCTCCAATCCCGCCCACATTTTGTAGGATGGTGTGTATTGACTACCTAAATGGGTGTACCTAATTTGGAAACTTTGGCTTTTGCCGTTCCCCAGATATACAGCAAAAAGTAATTAAATTACAACAACCACAAGGGATTTTTGAAAAAATTAGAGGCAGTCGCGGTTTTTTGCTCATAACTTAGCCATTTTTTAACCGATCTGGCTGAATTTCAATATATAAGAATACCTGACAAATACATACACCAACCAAGCCCTCATCATTTCTGGGGGCTTCGGAAAATCCATTTCAACAGACAGACGGATGGACAGACGGACAGACGGACAGCTGGATTTGAACTTCGCTTTTCATAAGGTCCCAGAATATATACACTATAGGGTGTATGATCAATATTGTAGAAATTACAAACGGAATCACAAAGTTATATATACCCTTTTACCTTCGGTGAAGGGTATAAAAACATTTAAATATAATTTTTTATTATATTCATAAAAATCATCTTCAGATAAACGAAAGTTAACTTTTCCTAAGTACAATTTATCTGAAAATTATTTAAAAAAAAACTAAAACTAATTGACGTTCTTTTCATAAAATTTCTAGTTTTGTTGTTTTCGCGTTAAATATTTTTATTTTTTATATTCTCTTTTTAGTTTGTAAATGGTATTTAAATTATGTATGTGAACACATACTTATACTTACATATATACATATGTAAGTATATACATTTATAACATATGTACATATGTAAGTATGTACATATATTTAATTAAAAACAAATTAACCTTGTTGTTAAAATAAAAGTTCCAGACGATTTATGACAGAAAAAGTGTTTTAAAATTCGATGAAATTTGTAAAAAAATATGTTTATTTATTTTTTTAATATCTATTTCTACAAAACAGTGCGATATTTAAATTAAAAAAAATTTACAAAAATGTATTTTACATATCGCTAACCATTTCCAATTTTACCAAAAAAATCGCCATATTGCCAAACGAAAATATACATCGCCGAAAGGATTAAAAAATCACCATGTTTGACGAGAAATCTCAACATTTACCAGCCCTACTACTGACAGTTTAAAAGCGGGGTTTACTCTGATAAAACAGAAATATCTTTTATGAATAAGGTTTCTCGTTATTTTTCCAATATGTAAAAGAATTACATTTATTTTTTAATTATAAGTTGTGTTACAATGCATTCTAATGTTTTTTTTTAATTAAAAAATGCATTTTTAGTTTGAATTTTAGTTGTAATTTTTTTTTGGCCTGGCAGCTCTGGTCACACGTGATCATTGAAAAACAGGTATAATTGAATAACCCTTTTATAAAGATTTGTTTTGCCTTTAATTCTTTTAAAAAAAACAAGCATATTTTACCATTTTCTTAAGAATTTTTTTTAACATTTTTATGCATGTTTTCGAGTAATAAATGTATTAAAGTCCAGGCCCTAATAATAAACTTTTAACTCTTTGTTTTGTTATTTTTGCTTTCAAATTAACAAAAACAGCTGTGTTTTTTTTTTTTGTTAACAATCAAATTAATTAAAAATAACTTAATAATAACAGAATTTAAAGTCAACATGCAATTAACTACAATAATATTTACAATTATCTACTCAAAATGTATTTAACGGAATTTGTCCCTCCGACTGGCTTGTTGCCTATCCATGTTAACTTTGTGCGCACAGTACAGTTCACAATCTCCACAATGCCTCAGCCTATTGAAAACCTATTTTATGTTGGTATTTAGATTAAATTTTTCTTTTAAATATTTTATTGCATACTTCCAAACTTTATTTAAATCGATCCATATTTGACCTAAGCTCCCGAGAGAAAAGCTTTATACATATATAATTATTCACTTGCAAATGTTTGTATTAGTATAATTTTTGGCGCATGATAACATCTACTATGACATGTGAAATTTGTGCTGGTATATCCAAAACCAATATTAAGCCCCTTCCAAAAATCACTTTAAGTTGAAAAAAATCTGAATACATGTAGATATCTTAATAATATTCGAATTCAAAGAACGGTAATATGAATTTTAAGCACATAAAATAATTTTGTGTTGCCGGATTCATGATTGCCTATGGGCCTTGAAAATTTGTCTGTAAATATTGACTGTGGTATAGGGTATCATATGGTCGTGCTCGACCAACTATACATATTATCTTACTTCTTCTTCAACTTTACAATCTTCTTACTTCTTTCGTAAAAAATATTGGCGTTATAGAAACAATTATGTTTCTGTTTTGTAGAAATAGATATTAAGAAAATAAATAAACATATTTTTTTACAAATTTCATCGAATTTTAAAACACTTTTTCTGTCATAAATCGTCTGGAACTTTTATTTTAACAACAAGGTTAATTTGTTTTTAATTAAATATATGTATATACAGTGAACTCTCGGTAATGTGAACTTCCAATATAGTGAATTATCCAGTAAAGTGAACACCTATTTTTTTGTATTAGCGCTCTAAATAGTGAATAAAGTTTAATGGCTCTAAATAGTGAACGAACATTTTTGCGATTTTTATTTATTTTCCAATTTTGGGAATCTCCCGATTGAATAAAAAATTAAAACAAAACATGCATACATACTTTGAGATTTGTTTATGAAGGTCATTTGTCTTTCGTTAAGCATAGAAATCGTTTGAACTTTATTTATTTTTTGTACACACCTGTGTATTAACAAAAAATCGTTATACAATTCTTTGCTATGCATATGCATCTGGATCCCATAAAACCAAACTACTTGACAAGAGTTGAAAAATTTAATTTAATTTATTTTAAGTTAATATTTAATATAAAGGAACATTTTAAAAAACAAATCGTTAAGTTTGCTACAAATTATATGTTATGTTACAAATACCAAGAGTTTCGATACTCTCTAGACTTTTTTAAGCAAAACAAACACACACAGTATTTTTACCATCGAAAATGTGAACAAATTCGATAATGTAAATTACCTTGGTTTTTTATTAGTTCACATTATCGCGAGTTCACTGTACTTACATATGTATATATGTAAGTATAAGTATGTGTTCACATACATAATTTAAATACCATTTACAAACTAAAAAGAGAATATAAAAAATAAAAATATTTAACGCGAAAACAACAAAACTAGAAATTTTATGAAAAGAACGTCAATTAGTTTTAGTTTTTTTTTAAATAATTTTCAGATAAATTGTACTTAGGAAAAGTTAACTTTCGTTTATCTGAAGATAACTCAACTGAATTTGCCATATTTTGGCATCAGGCTTGCCAAAAGAATGCAAGTTATAAGTGCTAAATTTTTCTACAGTAGAAATCAAAAGTGCTAGTTTTGTAACAGTGATTTTTATGAATATAATAAAAAATTACATTTAAATGTTTTTTATACCCTTCACCGAAGGTAAAAGGGTATATATAACTTTGTGATTCCGTTTGTAATTTCTACAATATTGATCCTACCCCCTATAAAGTATATATATTCTGGGACCTTATGAAAAGCGAAGTTCAAATCCAGCTGTCCGTCTGTCCATCCGTCTGTCTGTTGAAATGGATTTTCCGAAGCCCCCAGAAATGATGAGGGCTTGGTTGGTGTATGTATTTGTCAGGTATTCTTATATATTGAAATTCAGCCAGATCGGTTAAAAAATGGCTAAGTTATGAGCAAAAAACCGCGACTGCCTCTAATTTTTTCAAAAATCCCTTGTGGTTGTTGTAATTTAATTACTTTTTGCTGTATATCTGGGGAACGGCAAAAGCCAAAGTTTCCAAATTAGGTACACCCATTTAGGTAGTCAATACACACCATTCTACAAAATGTGGGCGGGATTGGAGAAGTGGGCGTGGTACCTCCCGTACAAAACATATTTAAAATTGTATAAAAACCTAAATTTTAGGGCAGCCATATGTTCTATGGATATGACTTATGTACCAAAATATCGGAAATTTTTAGTAGAACATATTTTATAAAAAACTCTAAAAAATCGGTTTAGATACAAAAAAGTTATGTCCAAAATTTTTTTAAATACCCACTTTCGGGAACCATAGATCTCCCCGAGTCCAAGCTTTATAACTCAACTAAATGGTAAATTTCTTTGTAAACACGTCGGTGTATAAATCTGTCAAATTAGTTAAAAAATGGCTGAGTTATAACCAAAATACTTGCCGTCTTAACAACCCACTTATCACGTCCCAGCTTCGACAAGGTCAAAATATTCAAATTAACCTTAAGACCGCCCAGGTACTCAATTATCTCCGATGACTCAAAAGAGTCCGGTAGTCCCTCAATCACCATCGTAAATGGCCGTTGCACTTTTGGTGTAAACGTATAAAATTCAACTTTCTGTTCATCCAGAAACCGCTTGATCCTCTTGTAGTGTACCTGCTTAGCGTCCACTGCTTACCCAATAACCAACCTAAAATGTATAAATGCCACCCGAATAACTGTAGGGTAAATGCCATACACAAAAGATCAAATAACGGCATTTACCCAATGACTCAATGTGTTCGAACACATGAGTCAATACAATGGTAAAGCAGATCAATCAGAATGGAGTGACACAAATTTGATTGTCTAATGAGTACATTCCTCACTCATGCATTCTGATTGGTCACAGCATTATGCAAGGGGTAAAGCCATGATAAGTTCATGGTACTGAGAAAGAGACATAGATATTAAGAATTAATACTATAAGTTAGAATAAGTAGGCAATATGATAGAATTAGTATAAAAAGGGCAGTAGCCCACAAATAAATCAGACTTTGCATTTGAAAACTTTAAGTGGCACTTGTTGCCTTGTTTGATTCTCCTAGTCTCTATTTTAGTTAGTTTTAGTTAGTCTCTAACGAGTACTCAAAAGAAACAGTAAATAAAGAAATTTTATATAAACCCACTTCATAAAAATATAATTTGTATGCTGATGATGTACAGTAGACTGTCCCAAGCTTGTATGGGGAAATTTTTTTTTTTCGAATTCAGATATGAGTACCCTCCAATTTTTTTTCTTTTGATCCGAATAACCGAAATATGAAATATTATTGGGATCGGATAACGTTTACCAGTGTCGACTTGAAGTCAAAGTTTGAGATAAAGGCCAGTGTGAAAGCCATAGAATAATCTTGGAATTTAAAACCATCTTTTAATTTTACTTGTGTTATACACATTTATTTATTAAAAATATGCTAATATTTAGTGTTTTCTGAATCCTCTAACCACGCCCACTACAACCCCCCCCCCCCCCCATGCTGGTACTATACTGTTGCCCTGCCACAAGTCCTAAGTTCCTGCCTAAGACCATCTGGACATGGTAAGTGATATAATGTAGACAAAAAAATATATATATATGTATATTAATTTTAAAGTTTTAGATTTTATTATCTTTATTCATTAAATTTTCTTTTTAAAGTTTGTTTATTACAGTCCGGATACATCTGTCTGTGTTCTTGTACACAACGTAGTAAATATTGCTTTTGCTCCTCTTCAGCTGTAATTAAGCCATGAAAATCCTTTACTAACTTAACCGCTCTTTCAGCAGTATCATTAACCGCTCTCAGTGCATTAACTTTCTCTTTACTTTGTTGAAATGATGCATTAGTTTGCCACGTAGTGGGACATTCGCTTAGAAAATTGTTACTTATAGGAAATTCATCAGTATTGTATCCTAAAGCCTCAATGGTTGCTTCTATTACAAACACAGCATTTCTGTTACTTAAATGGCATCTATCTAATGTTGCAACAAGTTTTGGAGAGATAAAGCCGTCCCTTTTAAAAGTTCTACTTACACTGGGCAGAGTGCTCTCCCTTATAATAGGTATACATTCTAATGAATCTGATATTTCAGACTCAGAAAACGAAATTTCTTCAAATTCTTTTTGAGATGATGTTGAAGGAGCTAAAGATGAAATATATTTATCACTTCGCTTTTCCGCTTCAATGGTTCTAAGTTGTGATTTTTTCTCTTTTTCGGCCAGTTTTTTATCCACTCCTCCTAAATGACCAGATCGACCTGGCTCTCTCTGCTGTTGCCAGAAGATTTTATCTTCATCTATCTTGATTAACTGCATTGCATCGGCGTGTGCAATATCAAACAAATTGTTTAAATTTTGTACAAACTCCTGTCGACGAAGCTCAAATACTTCTTCAGATTCATTAGAATGTATACCTATTCTAAGGGAGAGCACTCTGCCCAGTGTTAGTAGAACTTTTAAAAGGGACGGCTTTATCTCTCCAAAACTTGTTGCAACATTAGATAGATGCCATTTAAGTAACAGAAATGCTGTGTTTGTAATAGAAGCAACCATTGAGGCTTTAGGATACAATACTGATGAATTTCCTATAAGTAACAATTTTCTAAGCGAATGTCCCACTACGTGGCAAACTAATGCATCATTTCAACAAAGTAAAGAGAAAGTTAATGCACTGAGAGCGGTTAATGATACTGCTGAAAGAGCGGTTAAGTTAGTAAAGGATTTTCATGGCTTAATTACAGCTGAAGAGGAGCAAAAGCAATATTTACTACGTTGTGTACAAGAACACAGACAGATGTATCCGGACTGTAATAAACAAACTTTAAAAAGAAAATTTAATGAATAAAGATAATAAAATCTAAAACTTTAAAATTAATATACATATATATATATTTTTTTGTCTACATTATATCACTTACCATGTCCAGATGGTCTTAGGCAGGAACTTAGGACTTGTGGCAGGGCAACAGTATAGTACCAGCATGGGGGGGTTGTAGTGGGCGTGGTTAGAGGATTCAGAAAACACTGAATATTAGCATATTTTTAATAAATAAATGTGTATTACACAAGTAAAATTAAAAGATGGTTTTAAATTCCAAGATTATTCTATGGCTTTCACACTGGCCTTTATCTCAAACTTTGACTTCAAGTCGACACTGGTAAACGTTATCCGATCACAATAATATTTCATATTTCGGTTATTCGGATCAAAAGGAAAAAATTTGGAGGGTACTCATATCTGAATTCGAAAAAAAAATTTCCTGGGACAGTCTAATGTACAGGTCTACTTAAATAGCACTGTGCAGTCAATTGATGAATCGATAGTGAAGATTAATGATGATTTAAATCGAATTTATCATTGGGCTTCGGGAAATGGGCTAAGCCTTAATCCTGGTAAATCTAAATGCATGGTAATCCATAAAAGAACCCTTTATCTAAATCGAGATTTTAATGTTCTTCTAAACAACAAGAAGATTGAAATTGTTACTTCGGTAAAAAATCTTGGCATAATTATTAATGACACTCTTTCATGGTGCAATCATGTAAATAGAATTGTCGGCAGAATGTATGGCATGCTACGAACATTATGGTCAACACATTATTTTACACCACTAAAAACAAGAATTTTTATTGCGAAGGCTTATCTAATGCCTTGTTTAATAATGTAAACAATAATATTATTAGATATGTTTATGGTCTGAAAAAGTATGACTGTATTTCTTTTCATTAAACTAAACTTTTCGGAGTTACTTTTGAAAATTTTCTCAAAATTAGAAGCCTCATTTGTATACATAAAATTGTATATGACAAAGTATCCGCCTACCTTTATGAACGAATTTCATTCACAAGATCAAATAGGGGAAATAAGATAATTTCTTTGAGATACCGAACTCTTGTCTCTTCCTGGCATTTTTTCACCGGAACTATCAGACTTTGGAACTCATTACTAGGGTGATCGATCGAATAGTATTCGACCGGTTTTAACCGGTCATTTTAGTTAAATATCGAATATTTTAAAATGTCTATTTTTCGAATATCGAATAACCCGGTTATTTCAGTAAAATAACCCGGTTATTTTAGTAATGGGTAATTTATATACGTTTTCCTTACTATTGTTATTAATGTACCCGTAATTTAAATATTTTTCTAATTGAATATTTGGCAAACTTAAACTTTTTATAAAAAATGTCAAAACAAAATGTAACAAAAGTCAAAAAACATTATGAGCAATGTAAATGCATATAAGCGTGCGTTCTTGTAACAAAAACTCAAAATACTACAACAAAAAGTTCAGCTTAAAAAGTAATTAGCAATTTGACAGTATTCTAAATACTGTATATCTATATATATAAAAATGAAAAATGTTTGTATGTTTGTGTGTTTGTTTGTTGGCTTATAGACTCCGAAACTACTGAACCGATTTTCTTGAAATTTTTACAGTAACATCACGTGAGCCCTAAAAATAAAATAGGCTACTTATTTTTTCGATAGGGGCAGGGAAATTGGTACCCCCCATAGGATGCCAATATTAATTATCGCATATCTAAAGAGCCGCTGGACGCATTTTGCTGAACTTTTTGTAGTAGGATCTTCTGAGCCCCGAAATTGAAATAAAATAGCAGCGGGGGAAGTGGTTCCCCCCATAGGACGCCAATGCTTAATATCGCATATCTTATGAACTGTTATAGTTAGAATGTTCAAACTTTGTGGAAGTCACTCTTATGGTATACTACACTTTTGAAAATAAAAATAAAGCGGGTAGGCGCAGGGGGGAAAAACCTCCCATAGGATGCATATATTAAATATCGCTTAACTGAAGAACTATTAAAGGGGGAGTCTTCAAACGTGGTTAAAGCTACTACTATGGTAAACTATAAATTTCAGTATTAAAATGGGCGGGGTAACCAGGGGAGGAGCAGTACCCCTCATAGATAGAAATATAAATAAGAGCCACAGCACGCATTTTGTTGAACTTTTGGTAGTAGGATCTTCTTAGCCCCAAAATTTAAATAAAATAGCAGCCGGGGAAGTGGTTCCCCCCATAGGACGCCAATGATTAATATCGCATATCTTATGAACTGTTATAGTGAAAATGTTCAAACTTTGTGGAAGTCACTCTTATGGTATACTACACTTTTGAAAATAAAAATAAAGCGGGTAGGCGCAGGGGAAAAACTACCCATAGGATGCATAAATTAAATATCGCTTAACTGAAAAACTATTAAAGCTACTACTATAGCAAACTATAAATTTCAGTATAAAAATGGGCGGGGTAAACAGGGGAGGAGCAGTACCCCTCATAGATAGAAATATAAATAAGAGCCACTGCATGCATTTTGTTGAAGTTTTGGTAGTAGGATCTTCTGAGCCCCAAAATTGATATAAGAAAGCAGCGGGGGAAGTGGTTTACACCATAGGACGCCAATGTTTAATATCGCATATCTTAAGAACTGTTATAGTGAGAATGTTCAAACTTTGTAGAAGTCACTCTTATGGTATACTTCACTTTTGAAAATAAAAATAAAGCGGGTAGGCGAAGGGGGGAAAACCTCCCATTGGATGCATATATTAAATATCGCTCAACTGAATAACTATTAAAAGGGGGAGTCTTCAAACGTGGTTAAAGCTACTATTATGGCAAACTATAAATTTCAATATACAAATGGGCGGGTTAGACAGGGTAGGAGCAGTACGCCTCATATATAGAGATATAAATAAGAGCCACTGCATGCATTTTGTTGAACTTTTGGTAGTAGGATCTTCTGAGCCCCAAAATTGAAATAAAATAGCAGCGGGGGAAGTGGTGTGCACCATAGGACGCCAATGTTTAATTTCGCATATCTTAAGAACTGTTATAGTGGGAATGTACAAAATTTGCAGAAGTCAGTCTTATGGTATACTACACTTTTGAAAAAAGAAATAAAGCGGGAAGGCGTAGGAGGGGAAATACCTCCCATAGGATCGATTTATTAAATATCGCTCAACTGAAGAACAATTAAAGGGATAGTCTTCAAACGTAGTTAAAGCTACTATTATGGTAATCTATAAATTTCAGTATAGAAATGGATGGGGCAACCAGAGGAGGAGCAGTACCCCTCATAGATAGAAATATTAATAAGAGCCGCTGCAAGCAATTTGTTGAACTTTTGGGAGTAGGATCTTCTGAGCCACAAAAATGAAATAAAATAGCAGCGGGGGAAGTGTTACCCACTATAGGACGCCAATGTTTAATATCGGATATCTTAAAAACTGTTATAGTGAGAAAGTTCAAACTTTGTAGAAGTCACTCTTATGGTACACTTCACTTTGCAAATAAAAATAAAGCGGGTAGGCGCAGGGGGGAACTACCTTCCATAGGATGCATATATTAAATATCTCTCAACCGATAAAGTGGTTAAAGCAGTGTAGCGAAGCGCACCGGGTTAAGCTAGTCTATATATATAAAAATGAAAAATGTTTGTATGTTTGTGTGTTTGTGTGTTTGTTTGTTGGCTTATAGACTCCGAAACTACTGAACCGATTTTCTTGAAATTTTTACAGTAACATCACGTGAGCCCTAAAAATAAAATAGGCTACTTATTTTTTCGATAGGGGCAGGGAAATTGGTACCCCCCATAGGATGCCAATATTAATTATCGCATATCTTAAGAGCCGCTGGACGCATTTTGCTGAACTTTTTGTAGTAGGATCTTCTGAGCCCCGAAATTGAAATAAAATAGCAGCGGGGGAAGTGGTTCCCCCCATAGGACGCCAATGCTTAATATCGCATATCTTATGAACTGTTATAGTTAGAATGTTCAAACTTTGTGGAAGTCACTCTTATGGTATACTACACTTTTGAAAATAAAAATAAAGCGGGTAGGCGCAGGGGGGAAAAACCTCCCATAGGATGCATATATTAAATATCGCTTAACTGAAGAACTATTAAAGGGGGAGTCTTCAAACGTGGTTAAAGCTACTACTATGGTAAACTATAAATTTCAGTATTAAAATGGGCGGGGTAACCAGGGGAGGAGCAGTACCCCTCATAGATAGAAATATAAATAAGAGCCACAGCACGCATTTTGTTGAACTTTTGGTAGTAGGATCTTCTTAGCCCCAAAATTTAAATAAAATAGCAGCGGGGGAAGTGGTTCCCCCCATAGGACGCCAATGATTAATATCGCATATCTTATGAACTGTTATAGTGAAAATGTTCAAACTTTGTGGAAGTCACTCTTATGGTATACTACACTTTTGAAAATAAAAATAAAGCGGGTAGGCGCAGGGGAAAAACTACCCATAGGATGCATAAATTAAATATCGCTTAACTGAAAAACTATTAAAGCTACTACTATAGCAAACTATAAATTTCAGTATAAAAATGGGCGGGGTAAACAGGGGAGGAGCAGTACCCCTCATAGATAGAAATATAAATAAGAGCCACTGCATGCATTTTGTTGAAGTTTTGGTAGTAGGATCTTCTGAGCCCAAAAATTGATATAAGAAAGCAGCGGGGGAAGTGGTTTACACCATAGGACGCCAATGTTTAATATCGCATATCTTAAGAACTGTTATAGTGAGAATGTTCAAACTTTGTAGAAGTCACTCTTATGGTATACTTCACTTTTGAAAATAAAAATAAAGCGGGTAGGCGAAGGGGGGAAAACCTCCCATTGGATGCATATATTAAATATCGCTCAACTGAATAACTATTAAAAGGGGGAGTCTTCAACGTGGTTAAAGCTACTATTATGGCAAACTATAAATTTCAATATACAAATGGGCGGGTTAGACAGGGTAGGAGCAGTACGCCTCATATATAGAGATATAAATAAGAGCCACTGCATGCATTTTGTTGAACTTTTGGTAGTAGGATCTTCTGAGCCCCAAAATTGAAATAAAATAGCAGCGGGGGAAGTGGTGTGCACCATAGGACGCCAATGTTTAATTTCGCATATCTTAAGAACTGTTATAGTGGGAATGTACAAAATTTGCAGAAGTCAGTCTTATGGTATACTACACTTTTGAAAAAAGAAATAAAGCGGGAAGGCGTAGGAGGGGAAATACCTCCCATAGGATCGATTTATTAAATATCGCTCAACTGAAGAACAATTAAAGGGATAGTCTTCAAACGTAGTTAAAGCTACTATTATGGTAATCTATAAATTTCAGTATAGAAATGGATGGGGCAACCAGAGGAGGAGCAGTACCCCTCATAGATAGAAATATTAATAAGAGCCGCTGCATGCATTTTGTTGAAGTTTTGGTAGTAGGATCTTCTGAGCCCCAAAATTGATATAAGAGAGCAGCGGGGGAAGTGGTTTACACCATAGGACGCCAATGTTTAATATCGCATATCTTAAGAACTGTTATAGTGAGAATGTTCAAACTTTGTAGAAGTCACTCTTATGGTATACTTCACTTTTGAAAATAAAAATAAAGCGGGTAGGCGAAGGGGGGAAAACCTCCCATTGGATGCATATATTAAATATCGCTCGACTGAATAACTATTAAAAGGGGGAGTCTTCAAACGTGGTTAAAGCTACTATTATGGCAAACTATAAATTTCAATATACAAATGGGCGGGTTAGACAGGGTAGGAGCAGTACGCCTCATATATAGAGATATAAATAAGAGCCACTGCATGCATTTTGTTGAACTTTTGGTAGTAGGATCTTCTGAGCCCCAAAATTGAAATAAAATAGCAGCGGGGGAAGTGGTGTGCACCATAGGACGCCAATGTTTAATTTCGCATATCTTAAGAACTGTTATAGTGGGAATGTACAAAATTTGCAGAAGTCAGTCTTATGGTATACTACACTTTTGAAAAAAGAAATAAAGCGGGAAGGCGTAGGAGGGGAAATACCTCCCATAGGATCGATTTATTAAATATCGCTCAACTGAAGAACAATTAAAGGGATAGTCTTCAAACGTAGTTAAAGCTACTATTATGGTAATCTATAAATTTCAGTATAGAAATGGATGGGGCAACCAGAGGAGGAGCAGTACCCCTCATAGATAGAAATATTAATAAGAGCCGCTGCAAGCAATTTGTTGAACTTTTGGTAGTAGGATCTTCTGAGCCACAAAAATGAAATAAAATAGCAGCGGGGGAAGTGTTACCCACCATAGGACGCCAATGTTTAATATCGGATATCTTAAAAACTGTTATAGTGAGAAAGTTCAAACTTTGTAGAAGTCACTCTTATGGTACACTTCACTTTGCAAATAAAAATAAAGCGGGTAGGCGCAGGGGGGAACTACCTTCCATAGGATGCATATATTAAATATCTCTCAACCGATAAAGTGGTTAAAGCAGTGTAGCGAAGCGCACCGGGTTAAGCTAGTCTATATATATAAAAATGAAAAATGTTTGTATGTTTGTGTGTTTGTGTGTTTGTTTGTTGGCTTATAGACTCCGAAACTACTGAACCGATTTTCTTGAAATTTTTACAGTAACATCACGTGAGCCCTAAAAATAAAATAGGCTACTTATTTTTTCGATAGGGGCAGGGGAATTGGTACCCCCCATAGGATGCCAATATTTATTATCGCATATCTTAAGAGCCGCTGGCGGCATTTTGCTGAACTTTTTGTAGTAGGATCTTCTGAGCCCCGAAATTGAAATAAAATAGCAGCGGGGGTATTTGAATCCCCCATAGGACGCCAATGTTTAACATCGCATATCTTAAGAACTGTTATAGTGAGAATGTTCAAACTTTCTAGAAGTCACTCTTATGGTATACTACACTTATGAAAATAAAAATAAAGCGGGTAGGCGCAGGGGGGGAAATACCTCCCATAGGATGCATATATTAAATATCGCTTAACTGAAGAACTATTAAAGGGGGAGTCTTCAAACGTGGTTAAAGCTACTACTATGGCAAACTATAAATTTCATTATAAAAATGGGCGGGGTAAACAGGGGAGGAGCAGTACCCCTCATAGATAGAAATATAAATAAGAGCCACTGCACGCATTTTGTTGAACTTTTGGTAGTAGGATCTTCTGAGCCCCGAAATTGAAATAAAGTAGCAGCGGGGGAAGTGGTTTTCCCCATAGGACGCCAATGTTTACCATCGCATATCTTAAGAACTGTAATAGTGAGCATGTTCAAACTTTCTAGAAGTCACTCTTATGGTATACTTCACTTTTGAAAATAAAAATAAAGCGGGTAGGTGCAGGGGGGGAAATACCTCCCATAGGATGCATACATTAAATATCGCTCAACTGAAGAACTATTAAAGGGAGAGTCTTCAAACGTGGTTAAAGCCACTATTATAGTAAACTATAAATTTCAATATAAAAATGTGCGGGGTAGACAGGGGAGCAGAAGTACCCCTCATAGAAGACATATAAATAAGAGCAACTGCACGTAGGATCTTCTCAGCCCCAAAATTGGAATAAAATAGCAGCGGAGGAAGTGATGCCCATCATAGGACGCCAATGTTTAATATCGCATATCTTAAGAACTGTAATAGTGAGAATGTTCAAACTTTCTAGAAGTCACTCTTATGGTATACTACACTTTTGAAAATAAAAATAAAGCGGATAGGCGCAGGGGGGAAATACCTCCCATAGGATGCATACATTAAATATCGCTCAACTGAAGAACTATTAAAGGGAGAGTCTTCAAACGTAGTTAAAGCTACTATTATGGTTAACTATAAATTTCAATATAGAAATGGGCGGGGTAGCCAGAGGAGGAGCAGTACCCCTCATAGATAGAAATATTAATAAGAGCCGCTGCAAGCAATTTGTTGAACTTTTGGTAGTAGGATTATCTGAGCCCCAAAGTTGAAATAAAATAGCAGCGGGGGAAGTGTTACCCACCATAGGACGCCAATGTTTAATATCGGATATCTTAAAAACTGTTATAGTGAGAAAGTTCAAACTTTGTAGAAGTCACTCTTATGGTATACTTCACTTTGAAAAAAAAAATAAAGCGGGTTGGCGCAGGGGGGAACTACCTTCCATAGGATGCATATATTAAATATCTCTCAACCGATAAAGTGGTTAAAGCAGTGTAGCGAAGCGCACCGGGTAAAGCTAGTAGTAAATAAAAAGAAATTGTTAAAAATAAAGTTTAAGTTTAATCAATTAACTGGTCATGCTTTTTTTTGATTTTATCGTCAAATATTTATTGGGTCTGAACATACCTTAAGTCATATCTATGTATTTTGTTGGTTCTTTAGCTTCGTGAATTGTTTTGTTTTTATTCTAATTAACTTTTTATTACAAAAACTAATTTGATTTTTGTATTTTTATGTATCCGAATTAAAACCGGTTAACCGGTTATTTTTAAAATGCTTAACCGAAAACCGGGTTTTTTAAAATAGCAACTATTCGGAATATTCGAAAACCGGTTATTGAAAAAAGTCGAATAATCGATCACCCTACTCATTACCTCACAACATTCAGCAAAATAGTAACGCATTCAAGTTTAGAAAAGAAATTTTAAAATTGTATTCTACAACTTAACTTTTATACAGTTATTTATCATATTTTTCACGTATTTAGACAAAGATTCTGCATTTTAATTCTTCAATTTCACATCACTTTTGAATAATAATCTTTTTATATTTAAACTAATTAATTTATAAGTATTTATATGTAAACTCTCTAGAATAATTTATAATCAACATGTTTATTCTAATTAAAATTTCTATGCTGTAATAATAAGATCTAATCTTGTTGCATAGGAAAGACACAAATAAATAAATAAATAAATAAAATAAATCAGACTTTGCATTTGAAAACTTAAAGTGGCACTTGTTGCCTTGTTTGATTCTCCTAGTCTCTAATTTGGCTGTCGCAAGACGCCTAACCATTGAGCTGAACCCCTACAGCTGTATAAAATTATATTGGGCTTTAGGGAAACAAATACACACATACAACATCCTTCACCTAATACACCACATGGCGATCCAGCCAACTTGGACCACCAAAATTTTGTAGTTCTTGCCTTAACTTAACTTAAAATTAGGACTGTCAGCTGCAATATATGGAGGAAGCGGTACAAAACATTTTTGAGCGCTGGGAGAAATACTTGGTGGAAAGATATATTCCTGAACCACAACCAGCAGATGCACCCGTTTACATACCAACTCCGCTTAATGCAGGCCTGAAAGCCATTACCATTGAAGAATATTTGAGAAGGACGAAGTACGACGATTTGTTGCATTCTGCAATTATTATAGGAAATTCATACTAGAGTTGGGTAGTAAATGAACGAACTAGTTCAATTGAACTACTCAGTCAGATGAACGATGAACTGTCTTTCAGTCTGACAGTTCTTTTAAGTTCAGCAGTTCACTTTAGTCACTTGGGTCTTTTACGTCAGTCAGTCTTTTTCAGTCAGTTCACTTAGTTCAATTCACTTAGTTCAATTCATTTAGTTCAATTCATTTAGTTCAAGGGTTCATTTACTTCAGTTCAGGGATGATAAAGCCAGTACAATTGTACTTTGTTCAGTACTATTGGCATTGGAAAAGTGCTGAAGTACTCCAATGACATGTTTAGTACAATTTAAAAATTTCAAACATTTAATATTCAATTATTTTGGTCTAAGATTTTATACCCCATAATGGTCAACATATTTCACTTTCTTTTCGTTGTGCAATAAAAATCAAAAGTCTTTTGATTGCTGCCGATATATTGTGGCGGCTCATACACTTGCAATCAAATTGTTAAATTTTACGTATTGTATTATTATATCGCCAATATGTATGTAATATACGAAGGTGGCACAATATATCGGCAACAATCAAAAGACTTTTAATTTTTATTGCACAACGAAAAGAAAGCGAAATGTGTTGGCAACTTTGTACAATGCTGTCTATGTTATTCCTATAGGTTATGTTCACCTTTTTATTGAAATAATATGGTAAATATCATATATAATAATATTGCAAGTGTATGGGCTGCTTTATAGGTAAAATCACCAAAAAACCATAATTTTTTCATCAACAAATCTGCGCCAAGATTTTAACAATCTTCAAAACACATTTAATTCCATTTATTTTAAAAACGTTATAACAATTTATTTGTTCTGGAATTTGAAATCGATGGCAGTGGTCCTCGAAGTACGAGGTATAAAAAGCAATATTTTTTGAACTTTTAACACAGAAAAGTTTTAAAAATTTGTTCGATTTAAATTTAACTCGAATACGGCTTTCATGGCTGATAATATTTGAATATTTTTACATTAAAAATATCTATCCAAATTTAATTACTCAGACTGAGTAAGGATTAATCACATGTTTGTTATTTTAAACAACAAATAAAATTGCTTGGCAAGTTATTTAAACTATCAAAGGTCTTATAGGAAATTTACAACAGATTAAATATTGAAACTATACGTATAACGTATACATATTTACATATTATTTCGTGTAAAATCAGATGACATTAGTTCGGCTATATTATTAATTCCTACTAATGAATATATTTCCACACGGTTCTTCTATTAATGGTTGTTATATTTCATTTATCAATGCAAAAAGGGGAAATTGTCAAGCATACGTGACAATGTACACCGAGGTAAAAAATCTGCAATTTTAAACCAAAAATCTTCAAATTTGCACTTTGACCATTATGGGCAGGGTTGCAAATTTAGCGCCTTTGGCGCTAGATTTAGCGCTTTTTAACTGTCGAAAAGGCACATATTTTTCCCTTAGCGCTTTTTTTGCAAAGAGCGCTAAATTAGCGTTTTTATAGATACCCAACATTTTTGTACTTTTATTTGAATACATTAAAATCAAGACACATTAATCCAAAATTTGTTTCCGTTTTTCAAATACTTTTGATATATAGTATCCTGAAATGCATACTATTGCACGGAAAGAAGTACATTTTCTAAAGAAATCCATTTCTTTTCTTAAAACAAGGAAATCCAAAAAAATATTTCCTGATTATAACTTGTTTTGTTTGTGCTATGTGGAACTTTCTTAAATAAAAAATATTTTCTCATGATAAACAAATTCAAGTTTTTGGTAGGTATATGTATGATCAAAAATTTCTTAAAACAAGAATACAAAAGTAGCTTATTTTTATTAAAAACTTGGTTTCATTAAATGAATTTTTATTTGGAAAGACATGTTAGTTTCTTATTTTTATATCATTATAGATTTAAGTAACTAAAGAAAAAAAATAAATTTTTTTTAGCTGCCGCTAAGTAAATTTTATGCCGCTTTGAGTCACTACTTTTTCTTAAACCAAGCCACACATATGTTTACAGTAAGAAATTTTTGGCTTTGACGAGAATAGTGCACCATTTTCTTGGTTTAAGACATATTTTCTGGTGATTTAGTAAACAATTCTTTCCGTGTATATTTGAAATTATATAACTTTACTTTTCCTGAAATATCAGTAAAGCCTTTTTAAAACTTTGATTGTTTTATTAACACAGTTGGGCAAAAGACAAAAAAAGTCAGTGTAGAGAGAGAACTTGATTATGTGATTTTAATTGACTTTAGCATGTTGAATACAAATAGTTTATTCAATCACGTCTAGTTAACATCTTCATGATTTCATGTCTTATTTTATTCAAAATATATGTACATACCTGGATTTCTGATAAATGATAAAAATGTGTAAATACTAATTTGCATGAAAAAATCGTCGCCACTAATTAAGAAATAATTTTGAAAATAATCATTTGTAAAAGATCAAAAACGCACAAACAGTGCTCAAATTATGATTAAATGTATGTACCATAACCGCCTTATTTCATGATAGAAATAACTGAAAACGGATTTGAATTTAGCGCTGTAAAATCTTTGTATTTCATATATTTTTATTTGAAACAATCTCTTTTTGACGACCAGTGTAATTAATAAAATATGGTTCTTAAACATTTCATTAAGTATTTTATTTAAATTTTATTTAGCGCTTTTTGATTAGAATTAGTTCACAACCCTGATTATGGGGTATAAAATCTTCAAAATGCAGATAAATCTGTACTTCTGGCATCACTGCGTGTGGCGAGACATCTCTTAATATGGCAGCCCTGATTTTGTTATGAAAATGTTTAAGGCAATCTGGGAATGAGTAAAAGAAACAAGTATATTATTTTATAATATATAACAATAAATGAATGAGCGAATAGTCACATTTTTCACGTTGGTGTTAAGAAAATGACTAATCGCTCATTCATTTCTTGTAGGGTATAGACACTAATAATATTGTTGTTTCTTTTTAATCAATTCGGTAAAGCATAGGAAATCAAGTGAACAAGCAACTGAAGTAAATGAACCCTTAAACTAAATGAATTGAACTAAATGATTGAACTAAATGAACTGACTGACTGACCAGCGCTGCCAGAAGTAAAGCCTATAGTACACGGAATGTAAAAAGCCACATGCGCATGTGGTTCTGACGTAATTTTGACGTCACTTCAAAGCCACAAAAGCAAGTTCGTGTTGTGTGATGACGAGAAAATTACGTCAGAACCACATTCGCATGTAGCTTTTTACATTCCGTGTACTATAGGCTTAAGATTTTACCTTATTTTTTAAGATTTTTTAACCGGAAATAGATTTTTAGATTTTTTCCCCAAAAACAAGACTTTTTGTTTTGTCTAGACGAAGGTTATGTTCAATTAAAAAACCTTCTTTGTTCCCATTTAAAAATTTTTAAACTAAATAGTACAATTTAGTATAAGAAATTAAATTTTTTGTAATGTTTTTTTTTTGTTTATTTTATGTATTTAATAAAATATGAATTGTTTTTATTATTTATAATATAAATAAAATTTTTTCTTCAAAAATAAGATATTTTTTTGGTGAAATTAAGATTTTTTGCTGAAAATTGCTGGCAGCCCTTTGACTGACGCAAACGACCCAAGTGACTAAAAGTGAACTACTGAACTAGATGAACGAACTAGTTCACTTTTTTTAAATGAACTGTAATGACAAGTCACCTAAATGAACTATTAAGCCCAAGACTAATTCATACCAAATTTTGCAGACATTGCGAAACACTAAAATATGTTATTTAGAAAACCAGTAAAATTCTTATGGAAAAATGACTGCCAAAATGCTTTTGACACTTTGAAAGAAAAACTAATGAAATCCCCAATTTTGCAATACCCAAATTTTGACAAACCTTTTCTTTTGACGGCTGACGCTTCTGACGCACTAGGAGCAGTACTGTCTCAAGGTGAAATTGGCCAAGACTTACCAATTTCTAATGCAAGTAAATCTCTACAGAGACACGACTTAAACAAACCAATAATTGAAAAGGAATTGCTCGCAATTCATTGGGAAATAAATTTTTTCAAACCATATTTATACGGTCGCAAGTTCATAGTGGTAACAGACCACTGACCACTAATTTCCCTGTTCTCACACAAAAATCCATCATCAAAAATGACAAGAATTAGGTTAGATCTAAGCGATTACGATTTTACAATAATCTATAAGAAAGGAAAAATTAACACGAATGCGGACGCATTGTCAAGAATTGAAATAGACTCGGAAATACTTAAGCAAATGATACCGTTGGAAAATGATGAAACAGAAAAGAAAATATTAATAACCACAAGGGCAATGAAAAAGAAGAATGAAGATAATATAAAGTTAAAAGCGGCAAATAAAATATCAAATAACGAGGCAAATAAAATTAATGGTAATGAGGAAATAGATATGAATGAAGCACGCGTGAACAGAAGTAATATGGGAAGATGCATCTCTCAGTAGTGCAATTCACTAACTTTTAACACTTTAAAAAGTGTTAACTTTAACCACACATTTTGATGTTTGAAAGTGTTAACTTTAACCACACATTTTGATGTTTTCAAACGGATACCGATACATATTGACAATGCAATGCGAACTAACAAAATTCATTATTGCGCACCCAATGCCAACAAAAGATGCACTTACAACTGCCAAAACATTAGTAGAACAATTAATTTTAAAATACGGAAAATTTAAAGTGCTCAAATCGCACAACGGGACTGAATTTAAAAACGAACTTATGCGTAACATACTTATGCTCGTTACTTGAAATCAAGCAGACATTTTCAACCCCTTACCATCATGAAACAATAGGTTCGGTAGAAAGATATCATAGAGTTCTCAATGAATTCTTGCTAACAACAGCAAATGATTATGAATGGGATAAGTGGATAAACTATTTTACTTTCGCCTATAACACGGCACCACACATAGACACTGGTTACACGCCATTCGAACTAGTTTATGGTAAATTACCATGTTTACCAACACAAATCCGTAACAATGAAACAAAAACTAAAGTTTTCTTTAGAAAGAGCTAAGGAACTGACAATAAAGACAAAAGAAAAAAGAATACTAGACAATAAATATAATAATAGATTAAATTTAAACATAGGAGATTTAGTTTTAATAAAAGTAGAAAATAGACAGAAAATCCAGAGCCCATATAGAATAATTAGGAGTAATGGTGTAAATACTATTATAGATTATAACGTATTAGCAAAAGAAATGCACAACAATCAATTTAAACCATGCCTAGGATTGAAAACTAATGAATAAAACAAACTATATAAAAGAAAAATATAAAACCATACCTATGATTAAGAAATAAAGAATAGAAAAAACTATATAAAAACAAAAATATAAATATATAAAAATTAATTATGTAAATTGATTTTAAGAATCATTAATTAAAACAACACATTATATTTATAAGAAAATTTTTAACAGTACTACGAAAATAACAAGAAAAATTTCTCCCCTAATTTTCTCTTTACGGTGAGGGAGTAGTGTACCTGCCAAGCGTCCACTGCTTACCCAATAACCAACCTAAAATGTATGCATGTCACCCGAATAACTGTAGGGTAAATCAATGTGTTCGAACACATGAGTCAATACAATGGTAAAGCAGGTCAATCAGAATGGAGTGACACAATTTTGATTCTCTAATGAGTACATTCCTCACTCATGCATTCTGATTGGTCACAGCATTATGCAAAGGGTAAAGCCATGATAACTTCATGGTACTGAGAAAGAGACATAGATATTAAGAATTAATACTATAAGTTAGAATAAGTAGGCAATATGATAGAATTAGTATAAAAAGGGCAGTAGCCCACAAATAAATCAGACTTTGCATTTGAAAACTTTAAGTGGCACTTGTTGCCTTGTTTGATTCTCCTAGTCTCCAAATTGGCTGTCGCAAGACGCCTAACCATTGAGCTGAACCCCTACAGCTGTATAAAATTATATTGGGCTTTAGGGAAACAAATACACACATACAACATCCTTCACCTAATACACCACACTTTCAAAATCCTCCAATGTGCAGACCCCTTTGTTACTCACATTTTTACCCTATATTTTGATAGTATAATTCTTATGTCCTAATAAGTTATCAATTCCATTCATTATAATTTTTATATTCATACAATATGTTGTAATAATAGGAACAGACTAACGTCCTTTTTCCCTTTGTAAAGCAGGTGATGTATTGTTGCCTACTGCTTTCGCCGCAACTGGCTGGCCTTTACTGCTCAACTCTCTTCGCTAGTACTTGCCTCAGGCTGCTTACTTGCCGCTTATTCTCCAGCGACTTTGGCAGTACGCTGGCTTCCACTTGGCTTTTGGACATCATTCGGCGTCACCTCAGCTTTAGATGACATCAATACCACATCAAATGCCAGTTCGCTCTCACTATCACTTTCCGAGCTGGCATCTTCAAGTCTGCTAAGAAGATTTTCAACAGTCTTCGTTAGCTTTTCATTTTCAGCCATGATTATGCTGAGCTTTTGCTTCAAAATGTAATTTTCACTTCGAATTTCCTCTAGTGTGGTTTCTATTCGGGGCCTTTTGCCCGGATTCGGACTAGTGTCCTCCTCCATATTTTAAATAATTATCACGTGGGGGGCAGTATCTATCTGCATTGAGAGCAGAATAATTGAAATATACCCAATCCACCTTCATTTTCTTTATAATTGTTTTCTTTTATTTTTTTCTATTTGGTTTTGTATTTTTCTTTAATTTTTACTTTAATATAAAAGTCCAGAAAATTACTCCTTTCAAGTTGCACTTGTCTCTTTAAGTAGTTTTCAACACCGTAGTGCAATTATTATACAATCAACTATTTACCAGTGTCCTATCACATAAGTTGATTTATTGCCTCCTATGGGAATCTCAAAATTCCATAGGACTACACAATACAAAGTTTTTATTTAACAAAAATGAGTATAAATCCAATTAAAGTTATTAAAACACTTTTCACTTATACCACTTTGCGTATTTAGTTGTTTTCACTTTACAATCACTTTTAACACTCCAGTCCAATCAGTCATGATAATTTTTAATTTTGAGTTAATAAAGTATTGTTGACCAAGTGCGATATTTAAATTAAAAAAAAATTTACAAAAATGTATTTTACATATCGCTAACCATTTCCAATTTTACCAAAAAAATCGCCATATTGCCAAACGAAAATATACATCGCCGAAAGGATTAAAAAATCACCATGTTTGACGAGAAATCTCAACATTTACCAGCCCTACTACTGACAGTTTAAAAGCGGGGTTTACTCTGATAAAACAGAAATATCTTTTATGAATAAGGTTTCTCGTTATTTTTCCAATATGTAAAAGAATTACATTTATTTTTTAATTATAAGTTGTGTTACAATGCATTCTAATGTTTTTTTTAATTAAAAAATGCATTTTAAGTTTGAATTTTAGTTGTAATTTTTTTTTGGCCTGGCAGCTCTGGTCACACGTGATCATTGAAAAACAGGTATAATTGAATAACCCTTTTATAAAGATTTGTTTTGCCTTTAATTCTTTTAAAAAAAACAAGCATATTTTACCATTTTCTTAAGAATTTTATTTTAACATTTTTATGCATGTTTTCGATTAATAAATGTATTAAAGTCCAGGCCCTAATAATAAATTTTTAACTCTTTGTTTTGTTATTTTTGCTTTCAAATTAACAAAAACAGCTGTGTGTTTTTTTTTGTTAACAATCAAATTAATTAAAAATAACTTAATAATAACAGAATTTAAAGTCAACATGCAATTAACTACAATAATATTTACAATTATCTACTCAAAATGTATTTAACGGAATTTGTCCCTCCGACTGGCTTGTTGCCTATCCATGTTAACTTTGTGCGCACAGTACAGTTCACAATCTCCACAATGCCTCAGCCTATTGAAAACCTATTTTATGTTGGTATTTAGATTAAATTTTTCTTTTAAATATTTTATTGCATACTTCCAAACTTTATTTAAATCGATCCATATTTGACCTAAGCTCCCGAGAGAAAAGCTTTATACATATATAATTATTCACTTGCAAATGTTTGTATTAGTATAATTTTTGGCGCATGATAACATCTACTATGACATGTGAAATTTGTGCTGGTATATCCAAAACCAATATTAAGCCCCTTCCAAAAATCACTTTAAGTTGAAAAAAATCTGAATACATGTAGATATCTTAATAATATTCGAATTCAAAGAACGGTAATATGAATTTTAAGCACATAAAATAATTTTGTGTTGCCGGATTCATGATTGTCGTGCTCGACCAACTATACATATTTTCTTACTTCTTCTTCAACTTTACAATCTTCTTACTTCTTTCGTAAAAAATATTGGCGTTATAGAAACAATTATGTTTCTGTTTTGTAGAAATAGATATTAAAAAAATAAATAAACATATTTTTTTACAAATTTCATCGAATTTTAAAACACTTTTTCTGTCATAAATCGTCTGGAACTTTTATTTTAACAACAAGGTTAATTTGTTTTTAATTAAATATATGTATATACTTACATATGTATTTATATATATATATATATATATATATGTATATACTTGCATATGTATATATGTAAGTATAAGTATGTGTTCACATCAGGCGCGGATTCAGGGGGGGAGGGGGGGTCGAAATAAGGAAATTCCCCCCCCCTAAATTATAAAAATATGTTTGGCTTGTCTCGATAATACAAGAGCAATAATAATATTTTTTTATATGCACACAATTTTAGGAAATCCCAGCAAGGTTTTTTTTTGTTTTTTTTTTTATTGAATCTAACGAAATTTTCAATAAGTGTCCAAATCTTAATTCTAATAGTTATTAGATATTTCCAATGAAACATCTAGTTTACTGTATTCAAATACTTATTATTGTACATTCAATCCCAGCAGGTGCCATCTATATCCAAAGAATAAACGTTTGACTTGAAAATGCGTGTGGTTGAATTATAAATAAGCCTTAGTATGTATATGCAATATTTATGTTTATATGTGTTATATGAAGCAAAATTCTATTCGATAATTTTTGACGAAAACACAGATTTGTCGGGGAAAATCCAGATTTCCTTATCTTAAAGATATTTCAACATACAACAAAAAGTTGTTAGGAAAGCATTAATTGGCTTTGTTGTAAACGCATTTGAAGAGGCTTCAAAGGATATTGATAATGACGTTGATGTGTCAATTGATGCGAAGGCACTATCATCAATAGTTCTAAAAGCTTTGACAAGTTTTAGTCTTGACCAAAAAAATTGTGTAGGAAATGGAACATATGGGTGTCCTCTGATGTCATCAGAAAATGGAGCTGTTATATAATTCTGGACAAATGCAAAACAAACGCCTTGCTATTCCCATAAATCAAACAACTAAATTTTAAAAAGAAACAAAGTGCCATTAATACAATTAAAGAAACGACCATTTTTTTAAATATAATTACCCCAAGCGACAAGCAGTTTTAGCAAAGTATTTGGGAGCCAAACTCTCTACATTATGCGAGACAAGATGGTTGGACTGTCACGACTCAATTTAACACTTTGCTACAAGTGTACATCATATAGTAGAAGCTTTGGAAAAAATATCTGAGTGGAAAGGTAGAGAAACTTCATCAAAAGCCTTATATAAAGGAACTCGCTTAGTACTTTTAAATTCATTTACGGAATAAACATATTAAGTGTAATACTTATTGTATCACAGCCGCTTAATATGATTTTACAAAAGCACGATATAGATCTTCAAAAAGGATCAAGCCTTATCAAACTTAAATCATGTGCCTTGAAGAGAAAAGAAATAAAGCCGAAGAACTATTTAAAGCGATTTTTGAAAAAGTTAAAATTATCTGCGTTCAAATCGAGGTTCCAATCACATTCAAAATGTTGAAGATTACTACCGAGTTGTAAATTACATTCCTCTTATTGAATTTATTTTAGAAGATCTCAAAACACGTTTTCCAATAGATATCCTAAATATATTGAACATACCTAAACTTCTACCACAAAGTGTAATCAAGTCTTTTAAAATCACAACTACCTGATGAGCTGATTATGTTTGATAAAATAGATAGATAAACACCTACTAACATCTAAACCTGACTCTGAACTGTTGCATTGGCAACAAACATGGAAAATATCTGAAAATCTATCAGATAACTTTGTAGATGCTTTAAATAAACTGTGATGAAGATATCTACCGAAATTTAAAACAAATATTTAAAATTTTCGTTTCAATGCTCGTCAGCAGGGCACGAAAAATAGCTGGCAAAATGGCACGAAAAAGTATAAAAAATGCCACGAAAAATGGCAAAAATAAACATGTTATTTTATTAAGTTTTTATTGTAAGTACAATAGTATGTTTCTTCAAATTGTGAAACAAATACTGGGGGGCAAAACGCAAGAATTTGGAAGTTGTTTTTAATAGACTTTTAATCTTATTTTTGTTATAAAATTCTGTTACATAAAGAAATATTTTTATAACATTTGTCATGAAATTTTTTTATCAGGGAAATCTTATTAAAAAACGACGTTTAAAATTCTTGCGTTTTGCGTCTTCGATTTCTAGAACACCCCTGACAATCTCCTGTTATCACATAAAACAGTTCTATAAATGAAAAACACTCTTTCAACATCGCAAGATGTAACTGGAGCATATTTGAACACTAAAAGTTCAGATGGAGAGGGGTTGTCAATAAATTCATCCGTCTCACTTTCATTAAAACAAAATTGTCAGAAAATCGATTAAAACACTTTTTTATAATTGAAATTCCAAGCCATATAGATTTTTCAGGAGTATTGAATAATTTACCACACGTATTACGATCTAAAACGTTGTTTAAACTTTTCAACAAAATCTATTTTACAGACATCTTGTATTATTTTCCTTAGCACTTTCAATTAAGCCAAAGCTTTCAATTATAGAAATCCCTTTCGTTTGTAACTTCAAGAGGCTTGAGCAGATGCATTGAAAGTACTTTTTACGTCCGATTTTTGCATTATTCAGTTAGCATTTCGAATAGATTCTGCCTCATATTCGCTAAGATTATTTAAACATTTTTTTCTAGGTTGCAAAAAGGTTTTCTTTGGCAAGCTGGACCAAAAATTGCTTTTTAAAAAAATAATTGAAGAAATTGCATATGCCATAAAAAACTTGCCCTACTCGTCAGTAATGCTACGAGAGAATGGTCATTTCCTACCCGTCGTCTAATAAAAACATGGCTCAGATCAACAATGACAGAAGAATAAAATAAATTTGCCT
Organism: Pollenia labialis; assembly: GCA_949318255.1. Classification (NCBI taxonomy): domain Eukaryota; kingdom Metazoa; phylum Arthropoda; class Insecta; order Diptera; family Polleniidae; genus Pollenia; species Pollenia labialis. The sequence continues at coordinate 144,834,484 of OX439140.1, read as the reverse complement.
CACAAGAAAATCATAAATTGCTTATTTAAAAAAATTAATTTATATTGAACTGATCTTATTTTTCATTTAACCTTATTGTTGAGTTTTTTTGAAATTTTTTACTTTTTTGTATAAAAAAAAATGTCCCCCCCCCCTGAGACTCAGGCTGGATCCGCGCCTGGTTCACATACATAATTTAAATACCATTTACAAACTAAAAAGAGAATATAAAAAATAAAAATATTTAACGCGAAAACAACAAAACTAGAAATTTTATGAAAAGAACGTCAATTAGTTTTAGTTTTTTTTAAATAATTTTCAGATAAATTGTACTTAGGAAAAGTTAACTTTCGTTTATCTGAAGATAACTTTACTGAATTTGCCATATTTTGGCATCAGGCTTGCCAAAAGAATACAAATTATAGGTGCTTAATTTTTCTACAGTAGAAATCAAAAGTGCTAGTTTTGTAACATTGATTTTTATGAATATAATAAAAAATTACATTTAAATGTTTTTTATACCCTTCACCGAAGGTAAAAGGGTATATATAACTTTGTGATTCCGTTTGTAATTTCTACAATATTGATCCTACACCCTATAAAGTATATACATTCTGGGTCCTTATGAAAAGCGAAGTTCAAATCCAGCTGTCCGTCTGTCTGTTGAAATGGATTTCCGAAACCCGCAGAAATGCTGAGGGCTTGGTTGGTGTATGTATTTGTCAGGTATTCTTATATATTGAAATTCAGCCAGATGTCTCGATAATACAAGAGCAATAATAATATTTTTTTATATGCACACAATTTTAGGAAATCCCAGCAAGGTTTTTTTTTGTTTTTTTTTTTATTGAATCTAACGAAATTTTCAATAAGTGTCCAAATCTTAATTCTAATAGTTATTAGATATTTCCAATGAAACATCTAGTTTACTGTATTCAAATACTTATTATTGTACATTCAATCCCAGCAGGTGCCATCTATATCCAAAGAATAAACGTTTGACTTGAAAATGCGTGTGGTTGAATTATAAATAAGCCTTAGTATGTATATGCAATATTTATGTTTATATGTGTTATATGAAGCAAAATTCTATTCGATAATTTTTGACGAAAACACAGATTTGTCGGGGAAAATCCAGATTTCCTTATCTTAAAGATATTTCAACATACAACAAAAAGTTGTTAGGAAAGCATTAATTGGCTTTGTTGTAAACGCATTTGAAGAGGCTTCAAAGGATATTGATAATGACGTTGATGTGTCAATTGATGCGAAGGCACTATCATCAATAGTTCTAAAAGCTTTGACAAGTTTTAGTCTTGACCAAAAAAATTGTGTAGGAAATGGAACATATGGGTGTCCTCTGATGTCATCAGAAAATGGAGCTGTTATATAATTCTGGACAAATGCAAAACAAACGCCTTGCTATTCCCATAAATCAAACAACTAAATTTTAAAAAGAAACAAAGTGCCATTAATACAATTAAAGAAACGACCATTTTTTTAAATATAATTACCCCAAGCGACAAGCAGTTTTAGCAAAGTATTTGGGAGCCAAACTCTCTACATTATGCGAGACAAGATGGTTGGACTGTCACGACTCAATTTAACACTTTGCTACAAGTGTACATCATATAGTAGAAGCTTTGGAAAAAATATCTGAGTGGAAAGGTAGAGAAACTTCATCAAAAGCCTTATATAAAGGAACTCGCTTAGTACTTTTAAATTCATTTACGGAATAAACATATTAAGTGTAATACTTATTGTATCACAGCCGCTTAATATGATTTTACAAAAGCACGATATAGATCTTCAAAAAGGATCAAGCCTTATCAAACTTAAATCATGTGCCTTGAAGAGAAAAGAAATAAAGCCGAAGAACTATTTAAAGCGATTTTTGAAAAAGTTAAAATTATCTGCGTTCAAATCGAGGTTCCAATCACATTCAAAATGTTGAAGATTACTACCGAGTTGTAAATTACATTCCTCTTATTGAATTTATTTTAGAAGATCTCAAAACACGTTTTCCAATAGATATCCTAAATATATTGAACATACCTAAACTTCTACCACAAAGTGTAATCAAGTCTTTTAAAATCACAACTACCTGATGAGCTGATTATGTTTGATAAAATAGATAGATAAACACCTACTAACATCTAAACCTGACTCTGAACTGTTGCATTGGCAACAAACATGGAAAATATCTGAAAATCTATCAGATAACTTTGTAGATGCTTTAAATAAACTGTGATGAAGATATCTACCGAAATTTAAAAAAAATATTTAAAATTTTCGTTTCAATGCTCGTCAGCAGGGCACGAAAAATAGCTGGCAAAATGGCACGAAAAAGTATAAAAAATGCCACGAAAAATGGCAAAAATAAACATGTTATTTTATTAAGTTTTTATTGTAAGTACAATAGTATGTTTCTTCAAATTGTGAAACAAATACTGGGGGGCAAAACGCAAGAATTTGGAAGTTGTTTTTAATAGACTTTTAATCTTATTTTTGTTATAAAATTCTGTTACATAAAGAAATATTTTTATAACATTTGTCATGAAATTTTTTTATCAGGGAAATCTTATTAAAAAACGACGTTTAAAATTCTTGCGTTTTGCGTCTTCGATTTCTAGAACACCCCTGACAATCTCCTGTTATCACATAAAACAGTTCTATAAATGAAAAACACTCTTTCAACATCGCAAGATGTAACTGGAGCATATTTGAACACTAAAAGTTCAGATGGAGAGGGGTTGTCAATAAATTCATCCGTCTCACTTTCATTAAAACAAAATTGTCAGAAAATCGATTAAAACACTTTTTTATAATTGAAATTCCAAGCCATATAGATTTTTCAGGAGTATTGAATAATTTACCACACGTATTACGATCTAAAACGTTGTTTAAACTTTTCAACAAAATCTATTTTACAGACATCTTGTATTATTTTCCTTAGCACTTTCAATTAAGCCAAAGCTTTCAATTATAGAAATCCCTTTCGTTTGTAACTTCAAGAGGCTTGAGCAGATGCATTGAAAGTACTTTTTACGTCCGATTTTTGCATTATTCAGTTAGCATTTCGAATAGATTCTGCCTCATATTCGCTAAGATTATTTAAACATTTTTTTCTAGGTTGCAAAAAGGTTTTCTTTGGCAAGCTGGACCAAAAATTGCTTTTTAAAAAAATAATTGAAGAAATTGCATATGCCATAAAAAACTTGCCCTACTCGTCAGTAATGCTACGAGAGAATGGTCATTTCCTACCCGTCGTCTAATAAAAACATGGCTCAGATCAACAATGACAGAAGAATAAAATAAATTTGCCTCACAAGAAAATCATAAATTGCTTATTTAAAAAAATTAATTTATATTGAACTGATCTTATTTTTCATTTAACCTTATTGTTGAGTTTTTTTGAAATTTTTTACTTTTTTGTATAAAAAAAAATGTCCCCCCCCCCTGAGACTCAGGCTGGATCCGCGCCTGGTTCACATACATAATTTAAATACCATTTACAAACTAAAAAGAGAATATAAAAAATAAAAATATTTAACGCGAAAACAACAAAACTAGAAATTTTATGAAAAGAACGTCAATTAGTTTTAGTTTTTTTTAAATAATTTTCAGATAAATTGTACTTAGGAAAAGTTAACTTTCGTTTATCTGAAGATAACTTTACTGAATTTGCCATATTTTGGCATCAGGCTTGCCAAAAGAATACAAATTATAGGTGCTTAATTTTTCTACAGTAGAAATCAAAAGTGCTAGTTTTGTAACATTGATTTTTATGAATATAATAAAAAATTACATTTAAATGTTTTTTATACCCTTCACCGAAGGTAAAAGGGTATATATAACTTTGTGATTCCGTTTGTAATTTCTACAATATTGATCCTACACCCTATAAAGTATATACATTCTGGGTCCTTATGAAAAGCGAAGTTCAAATCCAGCTGTCCGTCTGTCTGTTGAAATGGATTTCCGAAACCCGCAGAAATGCTGAGGGCTTGGTTGGTGTATGTATTTGTCAGGTATTCTTATATATTGAAATTCAGCCAGATCGGTTAAAAAATGGCTAAGTTATGAGAAAAAAACCGCGACTGCCTCTAATTTTTTCCAAAAATCCCTTGTGGTTGTTGTAATTTTATTACTTTTTGCTGTATATCTGGGGAACGGCAAAAGCCAAAGTTTCCAAATTAGGTACACCCATTTAGGTACACCCATTTAGGTAGTCAATACACACCATCCTACAAAATGTGGGCGGGTTTGGAGAAGTGGGCGTGGTACCTCCCGTACAAAACATATTAAAAATTGTATAAAAACCTAAATTTTAGGGCAGCCATATGTTCTATGGATATGACTTATCTACCAAAATATCGGAAATTTTTAGTAGAACATATTTTATAAAAAGTTATGACCAAAATTAAATGTTTTTTTTAAATACCCACTTTCGGGAACCATAGATCTCCCCGAGTCCAAGCTTTATAACTCAACTAAATGGTAAATTTCTCTCTAAGCACGTCGGTATATAAATCTGTCAAATTAGTTAAAAAATGGCTGAGTTATAACCAAAATACTGAATTCCCAAAAATGACTCTTTTTTATAATTTGTTAAAATATATACAAGTGTATACAAATGTATATATATATATATATATATACATATATGTAACTTAAGTAAATGTTAAAATTATTCTTTAACACGCCGGTATATAAAACAATCAAATCGGTTAGACAATGGGCAATTTATTAGCAAAATGCTCCAAACATTGGCTAAAAAAGATCAAAATTTGTATACAATCCTATATTTTAGGGCTGTCATATGACCTATGGAAACGACTTATGCATCAAAACATCGGCAATTTTTAGTAGATCATATTTTCCAAAAAATTGGTTATCAAAACACAACATCCGACAAAAGATATATAATTATTTATATCTTAAGAATGGTGTTCACAAAATTTTTTGTTCTTATTGCACCATGGTGAAGGGTATATACGATTCGGCACAGCTAACACTTATTTCAATGTAACAATGTAATATATTTTAAATAAAGTTGATGCAGCTATTTAAAGTCTCAATTATGTAATTTTTATCTTCCTCATATACCAACTCATTTTGGTACACAGAGATAAACAAATTTCATATTTGAATTCGAAAATCGCATATTTAATTAAACAATTTCTTGAATTTTCTGCGATGACGATTTTTGCGGTATTGATAAAAAAAGTTTGTAGGTATAGTTATTGAATTTTTAGTCGACAACCAAGTTTATTGGGCCAATAAAAAAAGTTGTTGCCCAAAATAATTTTTTTAACAAAATGTTTACGTGATTTGTTAAAATAAATTATTGACAATGTTTAATAAATCAAACAAAATGTTTATCTAATTTTTATTTATTAATTATGATGCGCTTAGTTCCCAATTTTTATTCTTTGATATTATAAAATTTATTGTGGGGGATAAGCTAGTTCCTATGCACAATTCGCTGGTTGCTTAGGCCATATCATCAGGAAACCTTTTGTCCAAAGGCCAAAGGAAAAACTAAGAATATTATTCAAATAAAACTGTAAAGCAAATAAGAATTATGAGCTATTTAAAATGGACAAGAGTTGTAAAAATGCTGTCTTTACATTGATTCAAATATTTTTTTTTATTGAATATAAAGAAATATTTAATTATTTTATTATTATATTTGTTCTTTTGAGTGCTATTTTGCAAAGTGTAACTTTGATAAATTTTTTCATCGAATTAAATAAAAAGTTTGTTGACCTAAAATTTTATTTTAAACAAACTGTGTTGTTAAAATTTTTTTAAGTTTTTTTTTCTGTGTGCTTTTCAGATGAACCGATTTTTCGATATGTTTAAAGTGTGGCAACAAACGTTGTCTTAATTTGCACATTCTCTTATATGTATAACTGAACATAACAGTGTTGCCTTCATTCTAGTTCTCAGCAAGGCCTATCCAATAGGCCTTTGGTCAAATAGGAGGTTACTTCCTGAAGAGCTGATGGTTTTTTGACTTAATGTCTAAGAAAACATTCATTTGCTTTTCTAAAGCCGGACAATGATTTTTGTATTGTAGCGAAATTATTTTTGTTGAAAGTATGATCAGAAAACCAGACTTCGTTTTAGGTATCACATACAAATTTACAAATAATTGCAATCGATATTTCGGAATAAGTAAAAAAGACAAAAGTGCTAGACGAGCATTTCTGAGTGCTGGCATTGCTCTAAACTTATTCTAGGGAAAATAATTATTTTTTTAAGTATTTAAAAGCTTTGGCAATACATATATACACTTATGTCACTTTTTCACAAATAACATCTATCCAAATTTAATGATTAAACAAATGGCAGTATGATCTTTTAAAAAAGAAATTGCGTTTGGTGCGGAAAATTTTATGCGATTTCGAAAAAATATATATAATGGGTCTCAATACTTTTTATGCTCTATTCGACTTGCTACTCTCAGTGGAGGGTATCAGAGCCGAATATTTTTTTTCTTTTTGTCAAAAAGTTCAATTTTAAAAGCAAATTTGAACAGGGTGACTCAGAGTAATTAGGTTGTTTAATACTTTTTTATCTTTTCGATTATAAATAGAATATATTAAAATATTAAGGGCCATTATACAACCTAATGATAAAGGTGCTGATAGTTAACGTGAACAATAGCTATCTTGAACGATAAAGTGACCAATAAGTTTTTTCCATTATTACAACTGTCCGATAGAATAAAAAATGTAATTAACATACTGTGGCAACATTGCAGTATATACCGACTACTTTTGTTCGTTTAAAATACATGGTGGCAACGCCCTAGTTTTGCTTGTTTCTTTAATTGAAAGCAAAAGTAATTTTTTTGTGCTTAATTTTTGGTTTTTATAGTAAATTGTTTTTATTTGTGTTTTATTGTGTTAAAAAAATGTAGAAAATAAATAATGAAAGTGAATCTGCCAGAAAAAGGGCAAAAAATTGAAGTTACCATATCTTCAGCAGAAAATATGGCATCTTCAAGTTCTTAAAGTTCACTTGTAAAGTTACCATGAGGACAAACCTGATGTTAGCTTATCAATCACTTTTTAGGTTAATGTTAACTTGTAATAACCAAAAACAATTTATCTGTCAGATAGCATCCTTGCCAATAGTTAAAAGTCGGATTTTGTTGGACCTAAATAGCTTTGCATTATTACAAATTCCATTTTTTATTGCTGTTATTTTCAATAATAATAATATTTAATAGATGAAAACATAATAAATAAATGAATGTTTTATAATGCAAAGCTATTTATCGGTCCGACAAAATCCGACTTTTAACTATTGATAAGTTTTAATAATGGCCCTAATAGAATTTTTTTGATTAGCATTGAAAAATTGGTATCTTGTAATAATGTTTGTCTATAGGCCATGATTTTATTACGAATATTGGCTTTAGTTTGGGATGGTTCTCGGCTTGACTAGATTCACTCCTATTCTCATATTACAAGCACTTTGTAGCTTGGGTTCGAATTTTAGTTATAGTTTATTCTTTTCGGTTTTTTTGCCTCAAACCTCGAATTGTGACGTCTCTTTTAAAAAAGTATATTGGGTTAATAAAAATTCACCCACTTGTTGCAAGCAAAATTTTTCTATATTTTTTTTTTGGCAATTTTTTACATTGACGTCTTTCTACAAAAATGAATCAAAAAGGTTTTCTTGATACATTTAAATTTTTTCCTTTTTAGAGTTTCTACTATTAAATTTTTTTAAGGCTCTCACGGTATAAAGTTAGAGGAATAGAATGTTCCTTAAAATTGAGCTTTGTAAGATTTTACTCAAATCTTCTAAATACATCGTCTATAAAAAAGGAGTAAAAACATTTTCAATGCCGCTTCATAATAAGAATGTAACTCAATGGAGGAACTTAAACCGATTGAACTTTTGATTAGTTATCCTAAAATAGGTAAAATTAATCCCCAATTTAAAAAAAAAAACCAGTAAAATGCTATATTCGGCTATGTCGAATCTTTTATACCCTTCACGATGGTGCGATAACAACAGAAAGTAATACAAATACCGTTCTTTAGCTTTAAATAAGTCTATTTTGTGCCCCGCCTACTTCTCCAATTCCGCCCACAATTTCTCAGATGTTGTTGAAGGATAACCAAGATGCTTGTACCTAATTTGGAAACTTTGGCTCTTGCCTCCATTCTATAATGTCTTTGAAAGGAAGGTGTCACGTCTACTTCTCCAATCCCGCCCACATTTTATGGATGTTGTTTATTGATACAGAAAAACCCACAACATGGAATTTGTGGGTAAAATTAGAATCAGTCGTGCTTTCTTGCTCATATTTTAGTCATTTAGTGACCGATCTGCCTGAATTTCAATATAAAAACTTTAACGGAGTACATGTGCTTTAAATATATATAAAAACCTTGTCCCTATCGTTTCTGGGGTCTTTGGAAAATCCACTTTAACAATCATAACAATACAGAATATACAAATATACTATCAAGGGTCTAGGCAAAGACTAGCAGCGTTATGTATAATGAAAAATTGGCAAGAAGTTAGCACAGAGTTGAATTATAATACACTTACAGACTGTGGATAGCAAACTGCTAAACTCTGACTAGTGAGTTGCCAAATATCTGCTAATTTGGAAAAAACAATATGAAAAAAAATATGAAATGTCAAAATCAGGGATGATTTCAGCAAAAATAATGTTTTTTTTTTAATACAGTATGTCATCGTTATATATCAGAGTTGATTTATTAAAAATTTGCACCAGTGAAAAAGTATATTATACATGAACATTTTGCTTACAAGCTGCTAAGCTTAATCGGTATTCTAGTTGGCAGCTCGTTGTACGTAGTGTATAAACTGTGGCTAACTTTTCATTATACATACCGCTGTAGATTTATATAAATTTATAGTCATTGGTCTAAGTTAAAGGTATAAGAAAAGAAAGACATCATACCTGGGACATTTTATGAGATACCCAAAATATAAGTTGTTACAATCGATAATACAAGCGACTATTTAAGGAAACGCAGCTAGAGGGGTGGGGGGGGGGGGGGAGAAAACAGACAACATAGATTGATAATATTAAAGAATGGTCTGGAATCAGAGATCTGGCCAGACTTCTGAGTATAGAGATGCTTTGAATAATATATAAAAATTTTTTTTTAATGTGAAATACGTTAACAAATTGTAAATGTATTGGTCGCCTCAATTCAAGGAACGCATAAGCCAAAAAAGATGAAGAAGAAAATGTCTAAGATCAATATATATTGTAGAAATTACAAACCAAATGACTAACATTACCTTCGGTGAAGAGTATAAATATTACTATTTTAACGATTATTTTCGATTATTAAACCCTTCAGTAAAGGTAAAAGGGTTTATCGATGGTTTAATATAAAAAAGGCCTAACTCGATTTTTGCTGTTTACAGGGGGAACAAAATCTTAATAAAATCCATAAAGTCCATAAAAATACTTTTAATGGAATTTTTAATAAAAAAGATACAACAAAGTTTATGCTACAGCCCCTGAAAATGTTAAAACAAGATACACGTGGTATTTGTCTACCAGAATAAACAAATCAAAAAGCTTTTTAAATTATATTAAAAATCAGGCATCGATTTTCGCAACTTGTAGGCGACTTCACTATTTAAATGGCGTAACTTTTTTTTTTTAATAAATGATGGCGATTTAGTGAAAATAAACTGTCAATTAGACTTCAAGGCCGTGCGATGTGACATCTCTTGATTGTTTTCCGTAGGTCTGTGAAATATCTGGTTTATGCTGATAAACTAGCAACAATTGACGTCTTGGAGGTCAACATTGTTCATTTTATTCGTGACATGCAGCAAGTTTCGAAAAAGATGAATGAAATTGGACGTCTGCAATGCTTTTCGTCAAGGACAGGCGCGGTGCCAACCATTTCAAATGGTAGTGCCGTGTATTAATCTGCAATTAAAATTAACCCTTTTTTGATGTGTTGTCTACTATTTTAAGTTTCATTGTCTTAAAAAATACCCTTTGTACCATATTTAGTAAACAAAATGTCTGCATAATTCAGTTTTACATACAACTGTTAAGTGCCTTAAACTAAAGCATTTAAAAGTTGCAAGATCACAATTAAACTAATTATATGTTGGAATATTGGAAAAATTTCTTCCCCTAGGCTAGTTTTTTGTTTGAATAGTTATTTTTCGATAAACTACAGGTTCTTAATCACTATGGTAGTCATATTTATCCAAATCTAAGGGTCCATCTTGCGACATTCATGACCAAACTTTTGAAAATATATATTTAATGATTGAAGTCTTTTTTTAAAAAGAAACCTAGAGTTTAGTTAAGAAGACTGTGCATTTTTTATCAACAATATTTAAGAAGAAATCTGAAACTGAAATAGAAACTTGAGTTTATTTAGGTATATGAAGTAAGAATTGCAAATAACACCTGAATTACACCTAAGAGCAATTACCCACGCTCTACACACAACAGTAAAAATTATACCAAATTCGGGTAATTAGCCACAAAGTGGTAACACTGATACAATCCTACTACATTTTAGGGCTGTCATATGACCTATGGAAACGACTTATACTTATATCAAAACATCGGCCATTTTTAGTAGAACATATTTTCTAAAAAATTGGTTATTAAAACACAACATCCGACATAATGTGGACGGTTTGGATAAGTGGGCAGCTAGAGGGGTGGGGGGGGGGGGGGGAGAAAACAGACAACATAGATTGATAATATTAAAGAATGGTCTGGAATCAGAGATCTGGCCAGACTTCTGAGTATAGAGATGCTTTGAATAATATATAAAAATTTTTTTTTAATGTGAAATACGTTAACAAATTGTAAATGTATTGGTCGCCTCAATTCAAGGAACGCATAAGCCAAAAAAGATGAAGAAGAAAATGTCTAAGATCAATATATATTGTAGAAATTACAAACCAAATGACTAACATTACCTTCGGTGAAGAGTATAAATATTACTATTTTAACGATTATTTTCGATTATTAAACCCTTCAGTAAAGGTAAAAGGGTTTATCGATGGTTTAATATAAAAAAGGCCTAACTCGATTTTTGCTGTTTACAGGGGGAACAAAATCTTAATAAAATCCATAAAGTCCATAAAAATACTTTTAATGGAATTTTTAATAAAAAAGATACAACAAAGTTTATGCTACAGCCCCTGAAAATGTTAAAACAAGATACACGTGGTATTTGTCTACCAGAATAAACAAATCAAAAAGCTTTTTAAAAATCGAATAAATCTCAGATCCTTTAAAGTATATGTTTTCCGGGCCCTTTATGTCATATATCATTTTTACTTGTTGTTTTAATATGTAGCTTAAAAAAATTGTATCTTATTTCTGTGGCTTGGAACTAAAAAGGCCAATGTCAAAATATTCACTTTTTAGAATATTGTAAATGAAGTTTTTTTATAGTCAAGTTCTTAGTAAGCAACACCCTAATGAAGTTGTGCTGGTTATAATTAGACATTAGATGTTAGAAGAACGTAATTAAACAATCAACTTACAACAACAATTTATTGATATTGGCCCTTTTAGATCCAATCCACAGATTTAGGATTGCTCTTAGTTATTTTACGATAATATAATGTAATCGGGATAATTTTTGAAGTTTTTCTAATCATGTCATCTGTTTATACCAATTTAATAATAATAAAACTGAAAGTTATCGTACTTAACATATGAAGGTTAAATAAATAGCGTTTAGTAATCAATATTAGCTAAGTACATTGTACAATTGTATACACACATACATGGATATTAATATTAATTCCTAATTGTATTGTATTACTTTTTTTCCCATTAGCGAAGTTTATTTTATCATTTACTTCTTAACTAATACATTAACAAAGATACCAGCATTAATCATAAAATAAATATTAATAAGATCCAAGTGAAAACGTATAAATATCAGCTGCAAAAGAAAAGATTTCAGTTAATTTAAATTTTTTAAAATGAAAACAACCCAAATAGTTTTGACGATTGTACCCATTTGCTTTCTTCAATCGTTGACTGTTTTTGGCCAAAGTGACGACTTGTTAGAATCAGCCAGAGATATCCACAAAGAAGCTCTAACAGGACAAAGATGTTTTGACGAATTATGCTCTAACCGGGAACCACGTCTAATATCTGCTTATGCAGAAGCATTTGAAAATACCTTCAATATATTAAAAGAAGGACCAAAAGGTTTAGAGCAACTATGCACAAAAGAGGATCCAGATCTAATAGCTAAATATGCATTTATATTGGCCCGTGACATAGCTTCGAATAATATTTTCTCAACTGAAGCCAGACTAAAAGAGATATATAACCGGTTTCGTATACAAATTGTTGAACGTATATTCGCCAAAGCCATAAATAAAATTATTTCAAAGCACAATTTTCTTGTATTACCTGCTTTGTTATGGACTATGTACGAGCCAGAGGATTTGCATTTATTTGAATTATTGCTGAGTGCACCGTTGCCATCTTACATCAGTGTTAGCACAGGCCAACATAAAGATAAATACGAATTTTTACTAAATTTGGCGTACATGATGTATAAAATAAAAAAAAATGTTTATTACGCTAAGACGACTCACAGCTTAAAATCAAGTGTGGAAGCT